>OZ024741.1:172576693-172614193 GCA_964016885.1 Eledone cirrhosa
TCAACTGACGATGTAATCGCTCCCACATTAAGTCATGCATATAAGTATACATTCTATATCTCAATGGAGGTTAAGTACTGCGTGTATATATATATATATATATATATATATATATATATATACGATATTAAATAAATGGAAACTATATTTATAAAACCATATTTATTTCATTATATATATTTCAGGGATATCATATTAACAATATGTTATGCCTTCTTCAGACAAAATACAATATAGACAGTTTTATAGATAAATAGATTTGACATACCGTTCAACATCGACTTGTATTTGAAAAAGTTGATTTGGCAGTGAAAAATTGTAAACAGAAAGAAAGAAAGAAAGAAGGAAAGAAAGAAAGAAAACGAAGAAAAGGAAGAAATGCATGCAACAAAATAGAGAGATGGAAAGATAGATAAAGAGAAGAACTTCATGTAAAGAAACAGAGAGAGATATAGAGAGAGAGGAAATAGATAGAGATAGATATATATAGAGAAAAGTAGGTAGTTGAACATCCGTTGAATGACGTATCAATGATACATTTATTTATTTATTTATTTATTTATTTATTTATTTAGCTCTAGTATTAATGTAAGGGAGATATATGTGGTTAGGAGAGAAACCAGCCGTTATATAGAGAGAAAAAATGAAAAGTAACCAGACATAGGCGAGGCAGAATTTAAAAACCCTATGTTTCAATGTAGAAATATTAGTTCGTATAAAAACCAGGCACTATAATGTAAATACTGATATTTACATTCATGAATACTGATATTTACATTATAGTGCCTGGTTTTTATACGAACTAATATTTCTACATTGAAACATAGGGTTTTTAAATTCTGCCTCGCCTATGTCTGGTTACTTTTCATTTTTTCTCTCTATATAACGGCTGGTTTCTCTCCTAACCACATATATCTCCCTTACATTAATACTAGAGCTAAATAAATAAATAAATAAATAAATAAATGTATCATTGATACGTCATTCAACGGATGTTCAACTACCTACTTTTCTCTATATATATCTATCTCTATCTATTTCCTCTCTATATATCTCTCTCTGTTTCTTTACATGAAGTTCTTCTCTTTATCTATCTTTCCATCACTCTATTTTGTTGCATGCATTTCTTCCTTTTCTTCGTTTTCTTTCTTTCTTTCCTTCTTTCTTTCTTTCTTTCTGTTTACAATTTTTCACTGCCAAATCAACTTTTTCAAATACAAGTCGATGTTGAACGGTATGTCAAATCTATTTATCTATAAAACTGTCTATATTGTATTTTGTCTGAAGAAGGCATAACATATTGTTAATATGATATCCCTGAAATATATATAATGAAATAAATATGGTTTTATAAATATAGTTTCCATTTATTTAATATCGTAAATATACTCCAAATACTTGTTGAGTGCTTTTATATCAGTTATAAATATTTACTAGTTGTAACCCAACAATTTAAATATAACTTTCCATATATATATATATATATATATATATATATACATACGTACATATATATATATATATATATACATACGTACATATATATATATGTGTGAATGTATGTATATATATATATACATACTACTGTACGTCTGTATACATATATGTATGTACGTGTACATACTTATATTTAAGTAACAGCCGTACTAAGAGTGGGAAGTGAAATTTCGTTTCATTTTTTCCGTTTATCGTTTTCGGTGCACCCGGCCGATTAACCCACTCGATATGCAAATTGGGCTACTCAGCCGTTAATATGTATAAGGTAAGTATATACGTTCAACAATCTGGCAGGAAGGTATACGTTGCTGACGATAGCTAATAAGCTTGAAACTAGTACAGCGTTCCTTTGTCAGTGTTGAACAAACGAGCAACGATGGCTGCTAGACACTACGGCTTAATACGGGATGTTTGTTTACAAACACACCGAGCATTATAATAAATGTTCGGTGAATCCATACGTACATATATATATGTGTGCATGTATGTATATATATATATACATACTAATGTACGTCTGTATACATACATGTATGTACGTGTACATACTTATATTTAAGTAACAGCCGTACTAAGAGTGGGAAATGAAATTTCGTTTCATTTTTTCCGTTTATATATATATATATATATATATATATATATATATATATATATATATATATATATATATATGTAAGTATTTAAGTAAGTGCCATACTAACAGTGAGAAATGAAATTTCGTTTTCATTTTATTTCAACTTATATATATATATATATAGAGAGAGAGAGAGAGATATATATACTAGCAGCAGGAGCCGGCATTGCACGGGGTAGGAAATGTGAAATAGCAACACGCATATGCAAAGATTGAGGAATGAAGCTATGTACTTTTAGAATTCCCTTATTCTCAGGGAATGATTGTTCATCTACTGGAAACGTAGAACACCAGCAGACCGAATCCAGTAGCAGCAGTGTCAGTGCGCTGATTGTGGAAATCTTGTATGCGAAAGGAGTAAGTAAGTGTTGTCTGGCGATATATGTCGTAAGTCTGTTCACGAATTACGTCACGGATGGGGAACACACGTCAGTCAGAAAGAACGAAGTAGTCAATTGTGTGAAAACCAAGTAGGGATGTACGTTTAAATAGGGATATTGAGATGACGAAATCAACGAGGAAACACAGCTGCAGCAGAAACGGGTCATAGTGTAATTAACACAAACGCTGGGCGTCACTGCTTCCGCTGCGTTTACACAGTAACAAAGGTGCGACAAAAGGGGTCACCGTGGAATAAGCACAACCGCTGTTCAGCGAACTTGCGCAGGGCGTTCATACTGCGGTGTACGTGCAACAAAAGGGGTTCTTAGTAGAAGTAGCACAGACGTGTACGGTGTCAATAACACGACAACGTACACAAGGCCTGGATTGGCGCGTGATGAAAGCACGAAGCACCAACAGTACGCCGACAAAAATGTTAAGGTCCTCCTCATTTCCTCAATCCCCCCAAAATGGTCCTGCTTAAAAGTAAGTGTTGTGTCCTCGCTTAAATAAACCAAATTTTTAACGAAATATTATACGCTACTTACGATGTTTAAGTAGCGTTTATATTGAAAATGAAAATGGGATGTAATGCCCAATGCTAATTCGTAAATTTCATAGAAACCATAAATGGAATCGGAATTTGTTTTGGCCACAGCAATGTGAGGGGACTAACTAATGTGTGCTGCAACTTTCGAGGAAATTGGCTGGATTATCTTTAAGTTACGCCTCAAAAGAACATAAAAATGCCTTTAAAATGCGGTTTTTCGCCTAGAGCAGAAAAAGTTAACTTCAAGAAATATAAATAACGGATGTGACTGTCGCTGTGTGTAAATCTCTAAAACTCGAAAAGTACCCAACCGATCTTTTTCACACTTTACATATCCGTTACTTGTAAAGTTTGAAAAAGATCGGTTGGGTACTTCTCGAGTTTTAGAGATTTACACACAGAGACAGACACACACACAAACAGACAGGCATCCTCTGTTTTATATATATATATATATATATATATATATATATAGAGAGAGAGAGAGAGAGAGAGAGAGAGAGAGAGAGAGAGAGAGAGAGAGAGAGAGAGAGAGAGAGAGAGAGAGAGAGAGAGAGAGAGAGAGAGAGAGAGAGATACAGGAGCAAATCAGGGAATAGCTTAAATAGGACTAAACATAAGATAGGGAAAGCCACCTCATGGTACGACAACCAGAGATACCAGAGTGTCATGTTCGTGGACGCTACCCCTGGAGGGAAATTATCTAACCAATGTAGAAAGGCTCTAAGATAGACCCACTTAAAGATTAAAGTGGTAGAAAAACCAAGAACTACCATAAATCCCTGATCAGCAAAACATACCCCTTTAAGAAAATCCACTGTACTAATAAGAAAAGTGTTATATGTAAAGTAAACCGCCGGATATACTGTAAAACTAGAAATGTAGTCTATAGCATAAGATGTACAGAGGGTACTTGCGGAAATAGGACAACGATATTCATAGGTGATACAGCCCGAAGCATAGGAGAAAGAATACACCAACACTGGGGTAATTAAAAGGACAAAAAAACGGTTCAGTACTATACGAACACGCCAGACAACAACATGACGGTAACATAGACAACATAGAAATTAAAATAATATCTAAACATAGAAATAACCCAACAGGTAGGCAAATCAGAGAAGCAAGCGAAATAGAGCTTAGAAAGCCAAAGCTAAACAGAAAAATTAATGGAATAACAAGAACACCCAAACAAACAATACTGATTTAAGAGAAAAATAAATAAATAAATAAATATATACACCAGCACAATAACAACAAACACATATAAACACACACTAAAAAAACTAAGATAGAATACAATAACCAAAACACAGTCACCCAAACGCGAACACACACACCAAATACTATACACACAGGCAAACGCATGCGCAGAGACGAGGACAAAACTAAATAAATGAATAAATAAATAGATAAAATAAAAATGGCGTAGACACTACAATACATACAATACAGCAGGGGAAACATGATAATAGTACCATTGATGATGTTGCTGATGCGTAACGAAAGAACTTTGTTAGACTATATATATGTATTTATATCTATATTTTTTACCGTTGGTCAGTCAATGATAAACATTGATGGCCAAATGAATTAACTATGGAGATGTAAAAGATACAGAAGCGAAAACCAACCAATGAGTGAGTGTGTTCTGTTATTATTTCTGGCAATATTATTACAACAATATGACCCTCCCCAAGTATAACAATATATATATATATATATATATATATATATATATATATATATATATATATATATATATATACATATATACACATATACATATATACATACATATACATATAGATATATACATATATATATACATATACATATACATATATATATATATACATATATATATGTATATATATATATATATGTATATGTATGTATATATATACATATATTTATATATATATTGTTATACTTATGGAGGGTCATATTGTTGTAATAATATTGCCAGAAATAATAACAGAACACATATATATATATACGAATATATATGTAGGAGGTGAGTTTTATTGTAGTACAATAAAGCAATGCAGATATCGGATAAGAAGCACTCTACAGTTTGTAGGACTGGAGTATACATAATATATAAGATCAAAAGATGGTTAAAAGAGTTCCATGTATTTTATTATGCGCATTTCAAAAACAAATATCATCATGCAATAACATTTGTGTTTTCATCAGATAAAATAGGAAGACATGATATGAAGGTTAAAAACACTTGTGGATAGTGCAGTTTTAAATCAACATATGTTGATTTAAAACTGCACTATCCACAAGTGTCTTCCTATTTTATCTGATGAAAACACAAATGTTATTGCATGATGATATTTGTTTTTGAAATGCGCATAATAAAATACATGGAACTCTTTTAACCATCTTTTGATCTTATATATTACGAATATATATATATATATATATATATATATAAATATTATATATATATATATATATATATATATATATATATAAATATTATATATATATATATATATATATATATATATATATATATATATATATATATATATATATATATATATATATACATATATATATATATATATATTCGTATATATATATATATAAGTATGTATGTATGTATACGTACATACATATATGTATACAGACGTACAGTAGTATGTATATAAATACATACATGCACACATATATATATGTACGTATCGTTTTACCGAACATTTATTATAATGCTCGGTTTGTTTGTTTGTAAACAAACAAACAACCCGAATTACGCCGTACAGCGTTTAGGCAACCACGTCACCTTTTTTTTTAACACTGACACAGGAACGATGTACTAGTTTCAAGCTTATTAACTATCGTCAGCATCGTATACCTTCCTGCCAGATGGTTGAACGCCTGAAAGTATATCCTTTCCTTATGCATATTAACGGCTGAGCAGCCTAATTTGCATATCGAGTGAATTCAGTCGGCCGGGCACACCGAAAACGATAAATGGAATAGAATGAAACGAAATTTCATTTCTCACTCTTAGTACGGCACTTACTTAAATGTAAGTATGTATGTATGTATACGTACATACATATATGTATAAAGACGTACAGTAGTATGTATATATATACATACATGCACACATATATATATGCACGTATCGGTTTACCGAACATTTATTATAATGCTCGGATGTTTGTTTGTAAACAAACAAACAGCCCGAATTACGCCGTACAGCGTTTAGGCAACCACGTCACCTTTTTTTTAAAGTAAGTGCCGTTCTAAGAGTGATAAATAAAATTTCGTTTCATTCTATTCCATTTATATATATATATATTTATATAAATACGAATATATATATATAAACGAAAGGACTTTGTTAGACTATAAATATGTGTTTGTGTCTATATCTGTAATTTTGACCGTGGGTCAGTCAATGATAACATTGAGGACCGAATAAATTATATTAACCGATATAAAAGACACAGAAGCGAAAACCAACCAAACAGTGAGTGTGTTCTGTTATTAATTCTGGCAATATATATATACACAAATATGACCCTCCCCAAGTATAACAATATTTGTTTCGACACACGATTTCATATCAAAAACCTCGCAAAACTATATATAAATATATATATATATATACATATATATATATACATACATATACATATATATATATACATATATAATATATATACATACATATAAATATACATATATGCGGTTCGCACCCACATCCCTGCTGACCATTATCACAACAACGAACCTTTTTACTACTACTACACACACACATATTTGTTTTAAAAAGACTTATTTTTCAGTGACTTCTCAATCAGCCGACACAAACCTACATTTGGCGCAAAATCAATTTTTAACATTCACATGACTTCTACCGACCAATCAAAATTGTTTTGACCACAAGAATTTTTGCAACACGAATTGGCGCAAAACTTATTTTAATACCGCTGGAGCCACTTTTTAACATAAAAACAGGTAGAATTTCCAAAACTAATCAGATTAGAGCAAACATCACGGACGCTCTATCTCAAAATTATTTTTGAAAAGCATTAGAAATGCGCAACCGGTAAAACTTAAAACCAAAAACTGAATACTAACCAATACTATTACTAATTCTCACTTATTCCTAATTAAACTATTTTTCACTGTGAACAATTTGTCAGCATTTTCTTTTCCGTTTACCAATATATATATATATATATATATATATATATATATATTAACACTATAGACGAGAGAGCCCAAATTCTCCACTCACACTATGCTAAACCCATGGCCTTCAAATACCTGATACTCAAAAACTCACCAATGTCCAGTAGTGCTAAGTTTAATATTCTGATCGCAGACTTGGTACGAATGATGAAGAACGTGTCCTGCATATGCGACCCAACAGAAATGGAAAGACACATCCAACACTTCATCAACCGCATGCAGTTCTCTGGCTACAACCAAAGAGTCAGAATCAGAGTATACGAAGGAGCCACGGAGAAGTATAAGACACTCATAGAACTGGACATGAAAGGAATTTGCCCATTATACAGGAGCAAATCCTGGAATAGCTTAGATAGGACTAGACATAAGATAGGTAAAGCCACCTCATGGTACGACAACCAGAGATACTAGAGTGTCATGTTTGTGGACGCTACCTCTGGAGGGAAATTAGCTAATCAATGTAGAAAGGCCCTGGGAAAGACCCACTTAAAGATTAAGGTGGTAGAAAAGCCAGGAACCACCATAAAATCCCTGATCAGCAAAACCTACCCTTTTAAGAAAACCCACTGTATTAATAGGAAATGTATCATATGTAGAGTAAACCCCCGGATAAACTGTAAAACTAGAAACGTAGTCTATAGCATAAGATGTACAGAGGGTACTTGCAGAAACATGACAGCAACGTACATAGGCGAGACAGCTAGTAGCATAGGTGAATGGATAGACCAACACTGGGGGGAACTAAAAGGACGAAAAAACGGGTCAGTACTATACGAACATGCCAGGCAACAACACAACGGTAACATAAACAGCATAGAAGTTAGAATAATATCTAAACATAGAAATGACCCAGCAGATAGGCAAATCAGAGAGGCTAGTGAAATAGAACTTAGAAGGCCAAAGCTAAATAGAAAAAATGAATGGAATAACATCAACACCCAAACAAACAGCACTGACCTAAGAGAAGTATAAATAAATAAATAAATAAATAAATAAATACATACACAAGGACAATAACAACAAACACATATAAACACACACTAGTAAACTAAGATAGAATATATTTACCAATACACCCAAACAAGAACACACATCAAACAAAACACTATACACACACGCAAACGCATGCGCAGAGAAAACAAAAAAATAAACAAATAAATAAATAAATAAACAGACTAAATAAAGATGGCGTAAGCATACAATGCAACGGGAGGAAACATAATAGCACCACTGACGATGTTGCAGATGTGCAACGAAAGAACCTTGATAGATTATATATATGTGTGTTTGTATCTATATTGTATCTGTATTTTTGACCGTTGGTCAGTCAATGGCAACATTGAGGACCAAATAAATTAGATTAACCGATATAAAAGACACAGAAGCGAAAACCAACCAAACAGTGAGTGTGTTCTGTTATTAATTCTGGCAATACTATTACACAAATATGACCCTCCCCAAGTATAACAATATTTGTTTCGACAAACGATTTCATATCAAAAACCTCACAAAACCTATATATATATATATATATATATATATATATATATATATATATATATATATATATATATATATATATATATATATATATATTCATATATATATACATATATCTATGTGTAAGAGAGAGAGAGAATATGTATGTGCGTTTGTGTGTGTGTGTGTGCGTGTGTGTGTGTCTGTCTGTGTGCCTGTGAAGTGTGTATGAGTGTGTATATTTATATGATATATACCGAATAGTATTACTCGGATCACACTTTCGTTAAGTCATTCCTACGATCGATCGAGCGAACCAGACTGCAATTTGTACTTACTAGAGACGGTGTAAGCTCTATAAATCATCGGTTGTAATTTGTCAATTAGCAGTGTGTGGTTTTCTGAAATTCCCGAACGTGTTAGCAATTGCAATTTATTTCGATCTTAGCGGAACGTGACAGGTTGTAGAAAATTTCTTTGTAAGTCAGCTGTTATAGAAACTCGCTCGTTTCTTAAATGTATATACCTTAACCTAGCCATTAGATTCTTGTGGTATCCTCTTTGCCGTCCAATTTCTAAATATTTTTTAGAGTATTGTAATCTCTTCCATGCAGCGATCATGGAATGAGCTGGTTTGCTAGTTCAGGTCAATCTTGAAAAAAAAAATGCTTTGTCCATTTAGATTTTTATTCTTTTTTGTATTTCTATGGACAATTGTTCTTTGGTTGTAAAGCAATGTAACATGGCAATTGCATATCGGATCCTACCCTGATTTTGAATACAATGATTCAATTCATATGGACTAGCCTATTCATACTTCAGCATTTCCGGTATAACCTTCAGCATTTCCGACAACACACTCTTGATGAATGCAAGAGAAAAACTGCACCTTGCACAGCTAACACCACCTATAGATATTCGATTACTTTCCAAATTGATATATACGGTCGACCACGTTTCGGGATATTGTAATCGCTATTTATCTCCTATAAACTAGATATATAAGACACTACACCAGTCATGGCCACCCTGCGGCCCGCGAAGCTTTCTGAATGGCTCGCCTAAGTCACCTAAATGAAATCTCTCTGATTTTTTACACCAACTTTTCAGTCGTAATTTATCTTTCTATCATTTTTACGATCGAGGAAAACAACATGTACAAATTCTAAAGAAACAAATCAAAACAACCTGAGTTGCCACCCTTTTTTTATAATGTGGACACGAATGTAAATTAACGCTTGCTGCCCGTCTGATGATTAGCCATAACTCATGCGGCCCGCTTCTCGATAAAGGTTGCCCATGCCTGCGCCACACACTCCCAACATCAACTGTATTGTAACTTACATTCGAGCATAAATTTTATTGAGCATTGTGAATATTTTAATTGTGTTTCTTTCAGCTATCCTCCTCTAATGGTAGAGTTTCTGGCTGATGGTTTGAACAACTGGTTGAAGATGACCGAATTATACTCAAGTCTTATATTTTTACCAACTTCGAATGTTTTCTATTTTTTTCAATATGAACTTTCGTTGGAGAGATGTGCAATTATTTGTGTGTTTGCATGTGATAAGAATCGGTACGTAATAAATAGTCTTTCATAAATCAACTAACCACCTTTTTTTTCTTTTCGTTTTCCAAATACATTATGGTAACGAGAGAGAGATGGGAGAGGAGGGCGTCATGGCAGACAATACTGAGAGAGAGAGAGAGAGAGAGAGAGAGAGAGAGAGAGAGAGAGAGAGAGAGAGAGAGAGACAGAGAGACACAGAGAGAGAGAGAGAGAGAGAGAGAAACGTGACAGAATGAAAGAGCAGAATGCACGTGAGAGAGAGAGAGAGATTTATATAGGCAGAGTTATACTACAGATAGAAAGGAAAAGAAACAGAAGGAGATACATTGGTTTTATATCAGACTGTTTCTCGTAACTTAATGAATGGAGAAGACGATATATATGACCAATGTGTTAAAAACTCAGGATGTTATTCTATTTGTCTATTACTGATGCTTTATCAATATGTTATTATGAACATTTCCTTTTGATGCCAGTTATACATTTTAACAAATTTAAGGATAATACTGAGAAAGAAAATAAGGGAAAAGTGGTGGTCTATTGTTGTAAGTGACGCGTAATGACCTCATTAAATATAAAAATATTAATGTCTTTATCAATAAATATCTTGCTGTCTCCACCCCACAAAAAAAAAACAGATGGTACGATTTCTGTATAGATATTTTTAATGGCAAACTATCAATGCTAAAATACTGAATTTTGAAACAGACACAAGCCTATAACTTTTTTGTTGGAGACATATAATCAATTATAGTGATCCTAGTATTTGACATCTACTTGAATTAATCGATTCTCGAAAGAATGGGTGTCAAATTAGACCCTGACAGCTTTTGAACGCTGAGCGTAACATTTTACCCAACGTTTTAACGATTTTGCCAGTCCCCCTCCATGTTAGTAAATACGATAAAACTGATTTTCAAGTTTGGCACAAGGCCACGATTGTAGAAGGATAGGATAGTCGATTGCAGTAATTCCAGTGTAGTATTTTATTCTATCCACCACGAAAAGATGAAAAGTATTTTGGCGGCGATATGATTTCAAATTTGAGCATAAATATGTCTTGTCTGCTGAGCGCAGCCCCAGTACCACCGCCTCATAGGCCTAGAGCCCATCCCTCTCCCTCTCCCCATTCGCATGTGACCCTTCCTTTCCCGTTTTCATAATCACAAAAGACACTTGAATTGTTTACACTAACTCTTCTTGTGGATTATATGTGAGGTTCCTAGCAATTATGTCCCTTTACGATCTGAGTTCAAATCCCGCCGAGGTTAACTTTGCCTTTCATCCTTACGGGGTCGATAAAATAAAGTACCAGTAATGCACTGGGTAATTGCTGGCCTTGTGCCTAAAGTCGAAACAATTATATGTGTTTATAGAGGCGGTGGATTGGCAGTATCGGTAGAGCGTCAGGCACCATGATTTGCAGCATAAAGTTACGTTCTGAATTCAAATCCAGCCGAGGTTATCTTTGCCTTTCATCCTTACGGGGTCGATAAAATAAAACATCAATAACATACTGAGGTCGATTTAATCGACTTTCCTCTCCCCAAAAATTACTGGCCTTGCACCTATTGCAGAAAACATTACATGTGTTTATAGGGCGTGAGATTGGCAGTATCGGTAGAGTGTCGGACACTATGTTTCGCGGCGTAGAGTTACGGTTCTTTACGATCTGAGTTCAAATCCCACCAAGGTTAGCTTTGCTTTTCTTTTCATCCTTACTGGGTTAATAAATAAAGCGCCAGTTATGCACTGGAGTCGATTAGATCAACTTTTCTCCTCCCCAAAAATTGCTGGCATTTTGTCTATAGTAGAAATCATTATATGTGTTTGTATTTCTGTTTATATTTTCATTCTGCAAGAAATGTGAACAATTTGTAATATTATTAATAAATCGTTAAAAGCTATAATAAATATTTGGGACTAAATACTTCAGACAACGGTCTAAGGGTTCCATTAATCTACAACTCTCAACAATAGTTATTATTGTTTCACACAAATTCAGAAATTTTGGAAGAGTATTTCATTAATTAAACTGACCCCAGTATTTGACTGCTATTTTATTTTATCGAATACTGTAACGATAAACAGCAATAGTGACCTCGGCTGAATTTGAAATCGGAACGTAACTAAATACCAAAAGGCAATTTGTTCGGGTTTCTAACGATTTTGCTAAATCACCGCCCTCTAATACTAACAAAATCATATTGGTTTGTTAAATAATCTCAAGGCTAAAATTACGTGGAGGAAATCAGCAAATTATATAGGATTCGAGATTTATTTTTTGTCGGTCTAGTACGATTTGAACAAAGAATATAAAATACATTACTGAAATAAATAAATCGAAACATTTTGTCTGACTCATTATTGATTTTACAAATGCTCATCGCTCTAACAATCCCCCAAAATAGCCTGATGACGCTTTAATTATCAATATATATATGTATGTATATATTTATATATATAGTAATAATTGGTTCTACTTTTGGCACAAGGCCAGCAATTATCGCAATACATTACTGGTACTTTATTTTATCGACTCCGTAAGGATGAAAGGTAAAGTTAATCTCGGCGCTCTACATGGCTGAATACAATAAATGTAATCTGAGTTTTTCGAATATTAATAATATATATATATATATTGTTATACTTGGGGAGGGTCATATTTGTGTAATATTGCCAGAATTAATAACAGAACACACTCACTGTTTGGTTGGTCTTCGCTTTTCGCTTCTGTGTCTTTTATATCGGTAATCTACTTTATTCGGTCCTCAATGTTGCCATTGACTGACCAACGGTCAAAAATACAGATACAATATAGACACAAACACATATATATAGTTTATCAAAGTTCTTTCGTTGCACATCTGCAACAATGTCAGTGGTGCTATTGTTTCCTCCCGTTACATTGTATGTCTACGCCATCTTTATTTAGTCTGTTTATATATTTATTTATTTATTTGTTTGTTTGTTTTATTTTGTCTTCTTTGCGCATGCGTTTGCGTGTGTGTATAGTGTTTTGTTTGATGTGTGTTCGTGATTGGGTCACTGTGTATCGGTTAATGTATTCTATCTTTACTAGTGTGTGTTTATATGTGTTTGTTGTCATTGTGCTTGTGTATGTATTTATTTATTTATTTATCTATTTATTTATTTATACTTCTCTTAGGTCAGTGTTGTTTGTTTGGCTGTTGTTGTTATTCCATTCATTCTTTCTGTTTAATCTTGGCCTTCTAAGTTCTATTTCGCTGGCCTCTCTGATTTGCCTATCTGCTGGGTCATTTCTATGTTTAGATATTATTCTAATTTCTATGTTGTCTATGTTACCGTCGTGTTGTTGTCTGGCATGTTCTTATAGTACTGACCCGTTTTTTCGTCCTTTTAGTTCCCCCCAATGTTGGTCTATCCTTTCACCTATGCTACGAGCCGTCTCGCCTATGTATGTTGTAGTCATGTTTCTGCAAGTACCCTCTGTACATCTTATGCTATAGACTACGTTTCTAGTTTTACAGTTTATCCGGGGGTTTACCTTACATATGATACATTTCCTATTAGTACAGTGGGTTTTCTTAAAAGGATAGGTTTTGCTGATCAGGGATTTTATGGTGGTTCCTCGCTTTTCTACCACCTTAATCTTTAAGTGGGTCTTTCTCAGGGCCTTTCTACACTGGTTAGCTAATTTCCCTCCAGGGGTATCGTCCACAAACATGACACTCTGGTATCTCTGGTTGTCGTACCATGAGGTGGCTTTCCCTATCTTATGTCTTATGACCACAAGACAGTCGACGACCCGACAACAGGACCACCAACAAGACCCGTATGCGGAGCTAATATAGCTAGCAACTACAGGATCTCCTACTTCCTCTCAATGGTTATACGCCCCATAATCAAGATGTCCCCAGATGTATGTGACAGTACAGAGGACCTCCTCAGCAGAATCAGTGAGTGCAACAAAAACAGGAACCTATCCAACTGCATAATAGGCAGCATGGATGTGGTATCACTGTACCCATCCATTAACATTGATTTTGCTGTGGAAAAATGTGTGGATATGATCATTGAGAGTGAGGTGGAGTTCAGCGACGTCGACACAGACGAACTGGGCCTCCTATTTAGACTTACCTACGACACTGACTACCTAGATAGCTATGACCTTAGACGTTTCTGCCCTAGTAGAACCATAAGAGGTGGACCCCCCACCATAACCTCAATGGCAAAAAAGACTCCCATGGGAAGGTGGATTAGGTGGACCAAAGCTATACGGACCCCCCAAAACAATGATCAGGTAAGAAAAATGGTCGCACATGCAATAGGGGCTAGTATCAAAACTACCCTAAAGGGCCACATATTCAAGTTCAACGAAAAGATCTACACCCAAAATGAGGGAGCAGCCATTGTTGTCAGCATAGCTGGTGATGGTGCCAACCTTTTTATGGTATGGTGGGAAAGGAGACTTAAAGATCTGCTTAATGAGAGCTCCATAGACCTCATCATGTACTCTCGTTACGTAGACGATATCAATATAGTTATAAGAACATCCCCACTAGCGAGCACTAACAAGTTTGATTTAGAATGTAGCACAATGGAAAGCATCCAGCAGATAGCTAATTCCATACACCAGAGTATAACTGTAACTATCGACTACCCTTCCAAACACCCTAACAATAGACTACCTGTATTAGACACGGAACTCTGGATTAACACTGTAGACGAGAGAGCCCAAATTCTCCACTCACACTATGCTAAACCCATGGCCTCCAAATACCTGATACTCAAAAACTCAGCAATGTCCAGTAGTGCTAAGTTTAATATTCTGATCGCAGATTTGGTACGAGTGATGAAGAATGTGTCCCGCATGTGCGACCCAACAGAAATGGAAAGACACATCCAACACTTCATCAACCGCATACAGTTCTCTGGCTACAACCAAAGAGACAGAGTCAGAGTATACGAAGGAGCCATGGAGAAGTATAAGACCCTCATAGAACTGGACATGAAAGGAATTTGCCCATTATACAGGAGCAAATCATGGAATAGCTTAGATAGGACTAGACATAAGATAGGTAAAGCCACCTCATGGTACGACAACCAGAGATACTAGAGTGTCATGTTTGTGGACGCTACCCCTGGAGGGAAATTAGCTAACCAGTGTAGAAAGGCCCTGAGAAAGACCCACTTAAAGATTAAGGTGGTAGAAAAGCGAGGAACCACCATAAAATCCCTGATCAGCAAAACCTATCCTTTTAAGAAAACCCACTGTACTAATAGGAAATGTATCATATGTAAGGTAAACCCCCGGATAAACTGTAAAACTAGAAACGTAGTCTATAGCAGCATAAGATGTACAGAGGGTACTTGCAGAAACATGACTACAACATACATAGGCGAGACGGCTCGTAGCATAGGTGAAAGGATAGACCAACACTGGGGGGAACTAAAAGGACGAAAAAACGGGTACGAACATGCCAGACAACAACACGACGGTAACATAGACAACATAGAAATTAGAATAATATCTAAACATAGAAATGACACAACAGATATGCAAATCAGAGAGGCCAGTGAAATAGAACTTAGAAGGCCAAGACTAAACAGAAAGAATGAATGGAATAACAACAACACCCAAACAAACAACACTGACCTAAGAGAAGTATAAATAAATAAATAGATAAATAAATAAATAAATACATACACAAGCACAATGACAACAAACACATATAAACACACACTAGTAAAGATAGAATATATTAACCGATTCACAGTGACCCAATCACGAACACACATCAAACAAAACACTATACACACACGCAAACGTATGCGCAAAGAAGACAAAATAAAATAAACAAACAAACAAATAAATAAATAAATATATAAACAGACTAAATAAAGATGGCGTAGACATACAATGTAACGGGAGGAAACAATAGCACCACTGACGATGTTACAGATGTGCAACGAAAGAACTTTGATAAACTATATATATGTGTTTGTGTCTATATTGTATCTGTATTATTTTTGACCGTTGGTCAGTCAATGGCAACATTGAGGACCGAATAAATTAGATTACCGATATAAAAGACACAGAAGCGAAAAGCGAAAACCAACCAAACAGTGAGTGTGGTCTGTTATTAATTCTGGCAATATTACACAAATATGACCCTCCCCAAGTATAACAATATTTGTTTCGACACACGATTTCATATAAAAAACCTTGCAAAACTATATATATATATGTTTCTTTTATTTGCCACTAGGGCATCAAAAGTGAGACAAGTACAAAGGGGGGGAGTTTACAGAAAAAGGCGTCCTCAATAAGGAGGAGGCAATAACAAAATATAAAAATAAAATAAGATATAACAAAAAATAAAATTTTTAACAAAATCCTCAATAGAGAGGAGGCGCCTTGGGGGGTCGCACACACCCCCGAAAAAAGTGTGCAACCCTTCTCCTCAGGAGCACAGAGAAGGGGGTGCTCCCTTGATCTTTCATCTTCCTCACCTATAGTCTGATGTAGAGTGAAGGCCCATTCACACGGGCCATTCTCGCCACTTTCACCCATCTTTCATAGAAACGGCTGGGGTGCAGCACCTCTCTCTCCATCCTGATCCTTCTTCCGAAATGATATCGGAAGAAACGGACCAGTTGTTGGCCAGAGAGAAAGGTGCCTGACCTCAGTCCTTTCAGACGCGTCCACCATACAACCTCTTTCGCCATGGCTATTACGCACAGAAACACCGCCTCTGCTTCATCTTTGAAGGGGGGAGGCGGCTTGATCATTACAATAGACTCGGTGGTCAACCGGATCGGTCCCACCCTTGACAGCAGTTGTTCGACATAGCCCCACAGATCGGCTACGCCCGAGCAGTGTACCAATGCGTGTGCAACGGTTTCCTCGTCGCACACGCATCTGGGACAGATCTTTTTGGCGGGGTCCCTACCCGGGCGCCCGTGTCTGTAGAGCCTTTCTCGAACGGGTAAAGCCCCTCGGTAGCACTGCCAGGCCAGGGACTTCTGGAAGTTGTCCATAGGTCCCGGGCTGAATGTCCTACCGAACAGGCTGGCCAGTTCGTCCTCCTCCATGCAAAACTATATATATATATATATATATATATATATATATATATATATATATATATATATATATATATATATATATATTTACACATATATATATACACTCCCTAAAGCCACATTCCAATGATAGAATTTTTCCTACAAAACTCCTGCTGCTTCTACAGAACTTACTTCTAACTTACAATCCCCTATCCCCATTTGAACTATTGAACCCTCAATTAATACAATACACACACAGGATGTTTTTCAAAACACAACTTTCTTCTGTGAAGAAAAATAAGTACTACTACCTTCTCTTACCACCCAACTTTTGAGCAAGAAGGATAGAAGAAAATTTACTCCAAACATTTGATTTTAATTTTAAATCCTTAGTTTTTAACTCCTATTAATTCTATTTAATTTTTATTTCAACACTCAACGTTTGACAAGATGGATTTTAATAATACATAGAAACCGGTAATTCTTCATATACTTTATATACATTATAAAACTTTAAAAAAAAAAAGATGTTTAAAGCGTTAACAATGGGTGATGTTGGGTTAAATATATTCCAAAATGCAAAAAAGATACGGAACAATATTCGTCGAATTTGTAAAGTGAGATTTGAACAATGATGGAATTTAATCACTTTCGTGTGGATTTAAAAAGCCATTACAAAAGAAAATGACTTGTGGAGAGCTTATATGTCTCAAAAAAGAGGTTTGGGTGATCTCAGCTGGAATGTCTTTAGTCAATTGTTTTGGGTTTTCGGGGTTTTTTTCTGTCAAGGCTGAACTTAGTCAGACGCATATCTGGAATGAAGCGAAGACGGTAGCATTAAGGAGAGCAAATTTTCTTCAAGCCTTTCATACCTGTTAATTAACGACTCGAGCGCTCAAAATACCGTTATCACTAGGTACTGAGAACTATGCTATGACACTAGTTAAGATGGTTAACCAATACCAACAATATCTGTGGACGCTAAATAATAAATTTCTAAAATGAGAAAACCACAGAATCAGTTATCTTTAAAATAAGATCGTATAATGTTGATGTCTTCCAATTCTTTGAACTGTGAGGAAATAATCAAATTCTGGACGCTAATATCATAAACACAGTTCTTATTTAGCATCCGTAGACAAATCAATAACAATTTTTTCAAGTGCAAGAAAATATTGATCTGATAATTAACGGTATAAATAGCATAAATGGTAGGAAAATAGTTAAACAATTATCGAAGATTTTTGCAGACTATATTATCATGATTTTTCACTTAAGAGACGTAATAAAAATTGATATATCCAAATGGCTTCTCATCTTGAGATAGAAGTCGTAACACAACGTATGTTTTAATGTTTTTCTTTTATTTTGTGATTAATATACTGCTCATTATATTATTCTTCAAATATACCCAACAAAACTAAAAGAGGAGAGGAAGTCTCAACATCGACCGACGCAAAATGGAATCTGATCTAATCTACAAAATTTACAAATTTGAACCATAAAAGCCTACTTATTGTGCATTACTATGTATAGTAATTTATTATTGTAGATCTTCACCAAAGAGGTTTCATAAAACCGTGTTTGTCAAAAATAAGATTTTTCCTTCACCCGATAGCAATTTCAAATTTCAGTGCAGTCAAACGAATTCTAATTTTCAGGATGTAGAGTTGGAGCTCTTCGAGTGTATTAGTTAGATTGAAGAATTGGCTCAGTATTTACTTACCCTCAATTGAAGTAGACTAATCTGGTGTCAGTAAAAATGCTGTGTAAAACATAATAGGTTACTCATACCATTCTTAGTTAACTTATTTCTCTCAAGCATCTCAAGCTTATTGTAATTAGGGAAACACCTGACTGCCAATGTTGCTAGTGATTAAACCCAGGTTGTCAACCGATCAAACAGACATATATTCAAAGGCAATCAGCTGCGATCATCACGTTCTTTTACCATACATAACATGTATTTTCATATAGATGCCCATATTTGATTCACTTTCACATTTAATTTTATATCTACCCGAAGGGTTTTAAAGCCCCCTGGTGTTTCGTCACATACCTTGCGTTCCGTGTTCAATTAGGTATTGATTTTGTCTTTGAAGTGTCGATAAAATAGATCCTATACTATAAATTTAAAAATAAGGACCCTGAGCTCATGTGAGAATTAGTTAAAAGGCTGAAAGATGCATATGAATGGCATGGTAAAATTCTTGAATAAATTCCTTTCGCGTATTTAGATATATTCTTTTTCTTTATTTTTTTCATGAACTGTGTTCAATTTATAGTAATGTAGTTTTTATTTTCAACCGAACTAGGTAGACAGAATATTTACCAGGCATATATGTATTTTACTTGTCTTTACCTGAGATATTCTAACCTCATGCCCGCAATATCGAAGTTGTGATCTCTCAATTCGAGGAAGTAGCGTTTCTACCTGAAGCGACTCTCTGATCTCCGAGCTACGCACTCTATCGAATAACGTTAGTCGAAAGACCCTTCGGGGGAGTCCCATTTCGGCCACTTGTATTCGCGATCGTATTTTTCTAACTTCTCCACCTGCTTCAGTTGAACTTCATTTATACGTAGAGTGCACTGCGCAGGCTTCTTTGAGAGGAATACTCCGGCATTCATATAGAGACATCAGGGCAACAAGAAGCTGACCATCGATCTCATACTCCAACACAACCTTCCACAGAAGGTCCCGAGGAACACAGTCATATGCCTTTTCGAGGTCTACAAAGCAAGAATGCACCTCTTGTCAGTACTCGCACGATTTCTCAAAGACCTACCACAATGTGAATATTTGGTCGGCTGTCCTGCGTCAGGGACGAAAACCACACTGTTCATCAGCTAGCTTGAACTCGACATCTCTTTGCCAGACAATTGGCATAGACTTTACTGGGGACGCTTAACAAGGAGTTCCCTCTATAATTAAAATAATCTCTCTTGTCTCCTTTTTTAAAAATTGGGAATATCACGGTGGGATGTTCACTGTTGGAATACCTTTAGTTATGAATTATGATGAATTCTCCTGAGAATAACGTTAAGGGAACTCATGTCTATAAAATGTTCAGCTATATACACGTCAATTTCATTAGAAGACTGTTTAGTTGATCGAACCACTCATCCTCGAAACCAACGACGATCCATTCTATTTTTCCATATAAAAATACAATGAATGGTCAAATTCTAAATCGAAAGAATTAGAGACTTAATTACCTTTCAAATTAGATCTTACATTGTAGATGTGCTCTAGTTTTTGATGTTAAAATATAATCGAATATTGCAGAATAATATCATAAATATTGTTCTTATAAGTATCAACAGAAAAATCGATAACAAATTATATTTTAACTGCTAAGAATAGCAATCTGGTACTTAATAGTATAAATAACATAAATGGATGGAATAGAGGCGAACAGCTAATTATCGAAGATTTTAGTACTTAATACAATAAAAAGTGTTCACTTCAGAGAGGTGATACGATGTATACATGGGGTGATATTGTACTAAATGAAGTAAGACTACATATTTACGTCAATGGCTGTTTCCAAAATAGTAATTAAGTCTCGGAGATAAAGTAGTGTAAACGCAATAAATGTTCCCCGCCTTTCTTGGGAATATGGTTGCTATTTAGTAGGTCAGGCATCGGTGTAGAGCCTCTCCCTTTTGCTAGTATTATATAGCTGCAGGTTCTGATTGCGCTACAGAAGAAAGGTGGAATGTGGTGTTGGTCGGAATACAGCAATATCTTTCCACTTTCTATATTATAATTATTGGCGTATATCTCGAACACAGACTGGGTGAAAATGAGCTTATCGATACTACTTCAACTGGAGAGTATTTGACCCCTGAGGGAAATAGATTGTTATTAGGATGAGATAACAAGAAAGTCTGTACACAATAGTTTCATCTGCTAAATCTAACAATTTAATCACTTTCCAACATCACCTTACTATTTTCAAAATTAAATCTTTGGCATTTTATTCTTTACTGAAGACATTTAAACCCTGTGCAGTAAAACGCCACAACACTCTTAATGATACTTTAAATGTGAGGAGCAGAGGATCGAACAAAATGACGTAGTATTCCGGCTTTTTTGCATTCTTGAGACTAAGTTCTGTGGCGCAATAGGCAACGCACGGGAAGTTATCTGAGGTGATGTTTTCTGATTTAGGCACAAGGCCAGACAATTGAGGGAGGGGAAATTCAACTAAATAGACCCTAGTATATAGTACTGTATTTTATCAGACCTGCCAACCTCTACAAACCCGAACGGGGAGTACCATGAAAAAGTCCCCTAAAACGGGGAGAAACGAGGCAAAATTGGGAGATCTTCTATAATGTTAGCTATACTTATTTTTACAAAAGAAGACCTCTCACAACCACCCCCAAAGAGGGTGGGAGATCTCCTCGTCGGACGGGGATAGTTGACAGGTCTGTTTTATTGATTGCGTAAAAATGAAAGGCAAAGTTGACCTACGCGGGATTTGAACTCAGAACAAGCAGGAAAACATACTGCAAAACATTGTGTCTAGCTCAGTAACTATTATCTCATCCAACACGCTCTGGAATATTCACATTTAATGGCAACATTCAAATCAATTTTGAATAAGATGAAGAAATTAAAGACACGATGTCAACATCTTACCAAGTATATAATTCAATAATTCCCAATAAAAATCAGCGAAAAAATTACTTTTTCTTGATTCGATTTTTGCTATTCTTAGTCAGTCATACGCAAGAGTGCTTTCAGAAATTAAAGGAGCTAACAGCTTTGTTAGCAAGTCTTATCTAAAAAATGTATATTTGGACTTAGTTCGTAACTATCTGAACAACAACTAACAGATCAGGGAGCCGTTGTTCTGTGTCACGTGAGTATGTGGCAATAGTAGTTCCCTGACATTTTACTGTAAGTAATAAAGGAATAAATTGAGACCTATCCAATGAAACTGTTGTTGATACTATCTGCCGGTCGTACTCCTGATAAGAGCGTCGCCACTTCGATCTCAAAATGCACGAAGCGGGAATGAATACAGAAAATCATCCCATCTGATGATTAAAAAATCCCACTAATCCAGCATCCTTGGAGTAGTATTCTATTTACCGGCCTTGAAAATATGGAAAGAAATGGTGATCTTGGACGGATTACAACTCAGAACACAACGAGGCATTTAATTTGAGCTCCAGCGACTCTGCTAAGTTGTAGTCTAATTACATACATACATACATGATGATGGCTGCCCCCTCGTTATCGAGTATGGCCATTGCACGAGACAAACATATATATATATTTATATATATATATATAGAGATTTTGAGTATATGTTGGTTGTATACCAACACCTCAGTATGCAGGTTGGAGCACTCGACGAAGTGCGCAGGTTGGTTTGGTTACTCCGGAGTCATGTAAAATAAAGTTAAATAAAAAGTCAAATGTTTAAAATTTAGCTTCGTTTATTGCTGCTATATATATTTCAGTGACAGCCATATTTGGCTGTGACCTCTTCAGGCAGTCCGAATTAGTATGGTATAGACAAGTACATATGTTGTTGAGGTGTATAATATTGTCAATACTCTGATATGCCCAGTTCCTGGTTGGGTTGTTATTTCACTGAGGAACTGGAATCATATGAATTCAAACAAACGAATTTCAGTGTCAAAGGGCCTCTTCTCCTCTCATTGGTCACGTGTTAGAACATTCCTCATTCTAAGTGTTGTTATTGTTGGAGTTAGCTTAAAGAATTGATAAAGTGGTAGAAGGGAGAAGGTGTTAAAGGAACAAAATAACAAAAGAAGTGTCAAACTTCCCATTGGTCAGTTCTGAGAGCATTCCTCAGTCAGAAGTCTATAGAATTCTTTCTGGGGTGAGGCTCCGTGTAGTGTTTGTGTTTGCTATTGTTAAGTACATTTGACCTCTACCATTATTTTGGTAGTGTTGTTGGTGTTGTGGTGAGCTTATGTCTTGCTTCTGTTGACAATTTAGAAGTATCTGTGTGTGATTTTTCTTCATCCCTCCTGCCACCATCTCTCATAGTGGTGGCGGGGGTTCTTCCATGTATATGAAGAAATATAAGGCAATAAATGAAGAAAACAGAAAATAAATAATTATTTTAAATAAATAATTATTTTAACATCTTGTCCTCATACCAATCTATCCAACATATTTCTGACCTCGAGATTGGTTATAGCACACACACACTTTATCCTACTTTATTTGAATCTTCATTTTATTTTTCACTTCTCCATATTCATTTTCATTACTTTTTCACCAATTTTTCATTTATTCTTTATTCTTTATTCTCTATTTATTATTTATTTTTAAATTATACAAATTATATTATTTATTTTCTGTTTTCTTCATTTATAGCCTCATATACATGGAAGAACCCCCCCCCCCCACCACCACCACTATGAGAGATGGTGGCAGGAGGGATGAAGAAAAATCACACACAGATACTTCTAAATTGTCAACAGAAGCAAGACATAAGCTCACCACAACACCAACAACACTACCAAAATAATGGTAGAGGTCAAATGTACTTAACAATAGCAAACACAAACACTACACGGAGCCTCACCCCAGAAAGAATTCTATAGACTTCTGACTGAGGAATGCTCTCAGAACTGACCAATGGGAAGTTTGACACTTCTTTTGTTATTTTGTTCCTTTAAAACCTTGTCCCTTCTACCACTTTATCAATTCTTTAAGCTAACTCCAACAATAACAACACTTAGAATGAGGAATGTTCTAACAACTGACCAATGAGAGGAGAAGAGGCCCTTTGACACTGAAATTCGTTTGTTTGAATTCATATGATTCCAGTTCCTCAGTGAAATAATAACCCAACCAGGAACTGGGCATATCAGAGTATTGACAATATTATACACCTCAACAACATATGTACTTGTCTATACCATACTAATTCGGACTGCCTGAAGAGGTCACAGCCAAAGATGGCTGTGACTGAAATATATATAGCAGCAATAAACGAAGCTAAATTTTAGACATTTGACTTTTTATTTAACTTTATTTTATATATATATATATATATATGTATATATATATATATATATATATATATATATATATATATATATATATATATATATATATATATATATATATATATATATATATATATATATACATACATGTATATATATACATATATATACACATACATACATATATATTAATAACAATAATAATAATAATAATAGAACAACAATAATAATAACGACAACAACAACAATAATAATATACATATACATATATACACACACACGCACATACATAAACATATCTATACACACACACACACGATAGCAACTAACAGCGCTGCGATCGATCGAATGTGGCTTTTTAGCCCAGTCAATAATCTAAAATGTCTTGCACAGAGTCGGCATCCAAAACATTCACTGGGAATAGCTGGCTGTGGTTGGAGTTCATGTACTTTTGCATGTCGCTTGAGCCCTCCTGCTGATTTACATTCTCTACCACATGCTTGGCAAGCATGATGAGTAGCATCTCCAACAGCAGCCTGGTAGTCAACCACTGGTCTTACTTTATGCCTGCGAAGATGACTTTCGAGTCCAGCTTTGCTTAGGCAGAGTCTCGCACAGACGCTGCATGTCAGCACCATAAGAGGACCCTCGCATCTGGAAGTGCAACAGCAATGCCCTTCCTCACATCCCGCTTTACTTTCTCGTATGCGATTCGAGATGCCTCAAAGGCAACTTTTCCCTCATCTACAGTCTTTCTCCATTTATTACTATCAGCAGCAATATTTTCCCATGTATCAACAGAGATGTTAGCGTCTTTCAAAGAGGCTTTCAAGGAATCCTTATACCTCTTTTTTGGTTTATGTGGCAGTCGTTTTCCTTTAACTAACTCTCCATGAAAGAGTTGTTTTGGTATTCTAGAATCCTTCATGCTGGCAATACATACATACATACATACATACATACATACATACATACATACATACATACATACATACATACATAGAAACATCGCGAACAGTCGCATATTTTGGCGTGGGAGACTATTTATTAAATTTAAGATGAATACTATCTCCGACAGTAATGCCACAACTACAGTCATGTTGAATAACTGGTTATTCTTCTAACTATATCTTCTGAAGACACCTTTTATTCGAATTTGTAGAGATTTCCGACTAAATACATAATTCGTTTTACAGGGATTTTTAATAATGATTTATTTAATTGTTATAAAATGGCAAAAATCAATCCCTCTATTGGCTATATGAACAGAATGAAGCTACACTGGGACGAAATAGACCCAGAGCTAAATTATTTGACAGTGAAACAATTACGCCAACAAGCAACGTTTATTGAACGTAAAAATAAGATAAATATTATTAATTGTAAGTCTCCCACAAAAAAACATGCGATCAACAACACGTGCTACAGGTCGCCATGATACTAGACTTCCTATCAGCCAGGTCGAACAGTGCCTTGAAACAACTATGCCTGTAAGAAACTTGACACCACGTGTACCATTAAAGTCTACCTCGAATGCTGGGGAAAACACTATCGATAATAATAATAATCTAAGAAATTTGACACCACGTGTACCATCCGAGTCTACCTCGACTGTTGTGGAAAATACTATCGATAATGATAATCAAAAGTATAAACAATTGAAATTTTCCCTCAACGAAATCTTCCAGAGAGAAATTAATTCATGTATAAAAATCTCTCTTGCTGAACGTATTAAAACGACAATGTTTAATAAAAAACAAATAATGAAATACTACGTGTTATTGACGAAATAGGGGATGAATATTTACGACGGATAAAAAGCCCAACATTTTGGCAAATCAACGCCTGTTTATATGACCTAGCAACGACAGTGTCACAGTGGTGATAGCAGAGATATTAACAAGAATAGAACACCACCAAAAATACCATCATATATAACTAAAATAGAATAAAAGATTGCTGATCTACGAAAAACCATAGGACATGTGACAATGCTCCTTACATGCAAACAAACAAAAAAATCCTCACTCCTCACCAACAAAGAGTGAAAAATGAAATAGAGACGATGTTTGGTAACAGTAGAACCAGAACTCTCCAATATAAGCTGATTACCCTCAAACAAGAATTGAGAGCTGTTAGCGAAAAACGCCGATACCTGAAGAAGGTAGATGAGAGAAAAGTGCTTAATAAAAGATTCAGACGAAACCAAACATCAGTCTATAGAGATATGAAGGGCAAAATAATAAGTGTCACTGAGGCGCCATCCCAGAAAGACATAGATTCCTTTTGGAGCAAAATATGGGGTGAAAAGAAGAATTTCAACCAAGATGCAGTGTGGCTAAGAGAAATCCGAAAGAACTATTGCTCCTACACTACAACAAAAACATACGAAATAAGTGAGGGTACCCTTGAGACTGTGATAGGAAAACTCCAAGATAAGAAAACACCAGGAAGAGACATGATTGTCGGCTACTGGTACAAAAAACTGAAATTCTATAAGAGGTATCTTACTGACTCTACCAACAAGTTCTTAAGGGAGATACACTTATACCAGAATGGTTGACATTAGCACAAACATTACTGGTCCTCAAGAACAAAGACACCCACTTGGCAAAAAACTACCGACCCATTGAATGCCAGAACCTGATGTATAAGATGTATACAGCCTGCCTGAACCTATTCCTCCAAGATCACTGTGAAAATAATAACATCATCACAGATGAACAAGCAGCTGGAAAGAAAGGGGTTTGGGGATGTGCTGAACAACTCCTAATCAACAAAACTGCGATGTCGGAGGTGTGACAACTTAGGAGGAATATGACTACAGTCTGGCTGGACTACAGGAAAGCTTTCGATTCTGTTCCCCACTCTTGGATGATAGACGCCCTCCAACTTGCTAAAGTCCCAGACATTGTTGTCAGAGCCATAGAGAGGCTGTCTTCTTCTTGGTCTACTATCCTAAGGTTAAAGACAGAGAGGGAGGACTCTATTTTCACTGATATAGTATTGCAGGGGTATATTTCAGGGGGACAGTCTCTCTGTGATATTATTCATCTTGTCATTAAACCCCTTGTCCTTTCTGCTCAAGAAATGTGAGGGATACATCATTGGCTCACAGGAGGACAGAAATACGAACCTAACCCATAATTTCTTTGTGGACGATCTGAAACTCTATGCCAAGAACATGGATGGGATGAAGAAAAAGCTTGACCTGGTTACAATGTTCTCAAAGGATATAGGAATGGAGTTTGGCCAAGATAAATGCTCATACATAACTGTAAAGCGGGGAAAAACAACCCAATATAGCAACATTGTCATCAATAGCCTAACTGTTTCACCGATATCTGATGAGGACTGTTACAGATACCTGGGGATAGATGAGAACATATCCTATAATGGTATCTGTAATAAAGAACGCGTAACCAGGGAATACTACACCCGATTAAGAAAGATCTGGTCATCGGAACTCTCTGCGCAAAACAAAACAGTGGCTCACAATGTGTTTGCTGTGCCTGTCCTAACACCAACGTTTGGAATACTCAATTGGACGATAGATGAAATCCGAGCAGTTGATGTTGGAACTCGAAAAATACTAAACAACACCAGAAACTTCCACATCAAAAGTGACATAGACCGCCTTTACTTGAAACGTAAACAGGGAGACAGAGGCCTAACATCAGTCCAGACAACATTTGAATGTCGCATCATATCTCTCCGACAACATCTACGAACTTCGAAGCGTAGGAGCCCGTTTCTCGAGCAAGTCTATCTGCATGAAACAGATAAGATCATGAGAGTTGGGAAGGAACTCTTCGAGAGATATTCCCTGTGCGATAATCAAAAACTCACACCCAGGGAAGTCGCTCAGCAATATCGCAGTGAATCCATGGATGAAAAACTGCATGCTTATCAGCAAAAAAATCATGCATGGATATGTTGCCAGGAAGCTCCAGAGTGAGAGCAATATAGATAAGGGAAGTAGTCTATCTTGGACCAACAACCGGTATATTGGCTCCCACTTTAAAGGATACGCTTTTGCAATCCAAGAACAGGAGATTAACACAAAATACCTGATTCATAAAAGAGATAGGGATGCAGGCAGAACACCTAGATGTAATAACAAGTGCAGACTCTGCAGAACTAACATCGAGGATATCAGCCATGTCATCAGCAGCTGTCCAAAGATGTCATCGCGGTACTATATATCTATGAGGCATCATGTAGTGGCCAAAACACTGTATAATTCAGTTCGTAAAAACCCCAGCAGATGCCCAGCAGATGCCAATATAATATTAAAGATTAGTGAAAAGGAGAATATTTATGCAAAACTGATGAGAAATCTGCAGATACTCCACCCTGATTACACCTTCAGATTTATGCCTGTGATTATTGGGGCACTGGGGTATGTTAGTAACTGCCTCAATACAAATCTTGAGAAGCTAGGCTTCACAGGAACAGAAAGAACACAACTAGTTAGGAAATTACAAGTACAATCCATTAATGGAACAGTAAAAATATGTAAAACATTCCAAAGATTTTGCATCTAATAACTGCATATACACATGTACAGATGCAAAGCATATACACATGCACACATACAACTCAAAACATACACATCCACACATACAATAACATCCATATCTACACATGCATGCATAAATACATATCTACCTAGTTGATGTTGTGTAAATTCCAATGAGAGAGTCTGGTGTCTATGTTAGAAACCGACTCTCCCTCTATTGGTAAAACTTTGTGAAATTATAAAACCAGAAGAATATACATACATACAGTACGAAGAAAAACTTTGACTTGCTAACTAACTACCTTCTCGAAAGATATAGGAATGGATAAATGTTCATAAATGAATGTGAATCAAGGAAAAACTACAAGCCAATCTAGCAACATCTCTATAAATGGCCTGTTAGTTTCAACGGTATCTGACGAGGACTGCTACTGATAATTAATCATAGATGTAAATATATCTTATAATGGAATTTGTAACAACGAACAAGTAGCCAGGGAATATGACATCCGAATAAGAAACATATGGTCTTCTGAACTCTCTGTGAACAAGAAATCAGTTGATGCTGACACCAGCATTCGACTACTTGACTGTACGTTAGACGAGATCCGAAATATTGTTGTTAAAACCGGAAAAGTTCTAACCGGACCAGAAATGTTGACATTAACAGTAACATTGAAACAGTTACTTGAAACGTAAACAGGGAAGCAGTGGCTTAACAACAGTCCAAACAACATTTGAGTGTGGTATCATACCCGTGCGATAACCTCTACGAACCAACAAGTGAAGAAGCAAATCTATGGAACAGGTCTGTCTACATGAGGCAGATAACATCATGAGAGTTGGGAGGTAGCTCCTTGAGAAATACTCCCTGCGTGATAACCCGAACCTCACACCAAGGGAAATTCCGCAGCAATACCACAATGACTCCATAGATGAAAAGTTGCATGCTTATCAGCAAAAGATCCTGGATGGTTTTGTTGCCAGAAAGCTTCAAAGTGTGAATAACTTAGATAAGCAAAATAGTCTGTCTTGGACTAACAACTTGTACATTGGCTTTCACTTTGAAAGATATGATTTTCCAATCGCCCCCGCCCCCCACACCAAAACAAGAAAGGAACAAGAAATAACAACGAAATAACAACAAACACTTAGATGGAATCTGTCGAGAGGATAGCCACGAAAATATACAAATAAAAAGTTATAGTAATGTAGAAGACATATGCATACATAATATGAACGAATTCTGGTGGAATGTTCCAGACAAAACCCCAATTACAGACCAGGCACAGTGATATGGGACAGAATAAAGAAGCTATGTACAGTTGTGGAAATCAGCTGCCTAGCAGATATCAATATAATGCTAAAGTTTAGTGAAAGGAAGAATATTTATGCTAAACTAAAGAGGAATCTGCAGATACTCGCCTTTAAATTTGCGATTATTGGGGCTAGGGCTCTAGGATATGTTACTAACTGTCTCAAATCACAGAATCAGAAAGAAAACGGCTAATTAGGAAGTTGCAAATACAGATTATTAATGGAACTGTAACAATATGTAAAACATGAAACAATTGCATATACACATTTATAGATACAGAAACATATGCACGACTACACATATAATTGAAAACATACACACACATAGACACACACACACATAAATTAGCACATACAGACTTACATATGTATTTACTTAGATGATATCTAAATTTCAATGAAAGGGTCTTGTTTGTATTTTAGAAACCGGCTCTCTCTCTCTCTCTCGCTCTCTCTCTCTCTCTCTCTCTCGCTCTCTCTCTCTCTCTCTCTCTTTCTCTACTGGTGAAAATTTATAAAATAATTGTTTCTACTTTTGGCACAAGGCCAGCAGTTAATCAGTGCATTACTGGTACTTTATTTTATCGACCCGGTGAGGATGAAAGGCAAAGTTAACCTCGGCGGGATTTGAACTCAGATCATAAAGGGAGGTAACTCTATGTTTCAAAGCATGGCGTCCGACCCTCTACCGATACTGTCAATCCACCGCCTTTATAAAATAAGGGTTTCTTATATAGGCACAAGGCCAGCAATTTTGGGGGGAGGGAAAAGTTGATGAAATTTACCCCAGTGTGTGACTGGTACTTTATTTTATTGACGCCGTAAGGATGAAAAGCAAAGTTAACCTCGGCGGGATTTGAACTCAGATGATAAAGAGCCGTAACTCTATGCGACAAAGCATGGCGTCCGACCCTCTACTGATACTGCCAATCCACCGCCTTTATAAAATAATAAAACCAGGACATACATATTTACTTACATACATATCAGTAGAGGGTCGGACGCCATGCTTTGTCGCATAGAGTTACGGCTCTTTATCATCTGAGTTCAAATCCCGCCGAGGTTAACTTTGCTTTTCATCCTTACGGCGTCAATAAAATAAAGTACCAGTCACAGACTGGGGTCAATTTCATCAACTTTTCCCTCCCCCCCCCAAATTGCTGGCCTTGTGCCTATATAAGAAACCATTATTTTATAAAGGCGGTGGATTGACAGTATCGGTAGAGGGTCGGTCGCCATGCTTTGAAACATAGAGTTATCTCCCTTTATGATCTGAGTTCAAATCCCGCCGAGGTTAACTTTGCCTTTCATCCTCACGGGGTCGATAAAATAAAGTACCAGTAATGCACTGATTATATATATATATATATATATATATATATATATATATATATATATATATGGACTAGTAACCTTTTCTCATAGAAAACAAAAACTGATATAAAACTGAAGCACGAAATGGAGATTTATGAGATACTCAAAGGCTCCTTAAACGAATTTTATTTCGGTTGATATAAAATCGTTCGTTTCAGTATATGCGTCTGTTTCGATCGATTTACAATATAACTTAATATGACCAATTGCTTCGTCTTTCAACAATAATGGACGTTCGTGCATTCCTCCAGTTTACTGGGATGGTTTAACACTGAAAAAAGATTTAGACATTAAAGAGGAATGTAAAGGTCTGAGGTGGCACAATATTATCTTATTTAAATATTGTATGTCGAAATTTTCTGGCAGTTTTATTCCCTCCCAAAAGGTTTCGTATCAACGACCTATTTACAAATGTAAAATTTTCCTCACCCTATTTATAAGTTGATTAAGATAAATTAAAACGTACTCTGTTGAGTCCATATGCGTCTTACTGACCATATATTTATATGTGTATATATATATATATATATATATATATATATATATATATATATATATATATATATATATATATATATATATATATATATATACACACACACGATTGCGAATCCAATTTTCTAACCACTCAGCCACACGTCTTCACCACACATATAAAATTTGTGATTTCGATACCCAGACCGGGCAATGCGTTATATCCTTGAGCAAGACACTTTATTTCATGTTTCCGACCGATAGATAGTATTAGCAATTGGAAAGACTAATGGAAACATTGTTTCCTCGGTCCGATTTGTGTGTGTGTTCTAGTCCTGTAGAAGTCATTTCTATATAAAATAAAAAATGCCTATATACATATATATATATTGGGGGAGGGAGGGGATACCTGTAGCTTTCTTGTCGGCTCTCTCACCGTAAAAAAAAAATTACCACTGTGCATATGGGAGAGTAAGAATACTCTGAATAATTTATTTCAAATCTATACTGTGATTCAGATGATGTGCTTCTATGTATTAGCTATTTCGGTTATTTAAATACAGACAATCAGTAAACATGTTTATTCACGGAACATGTCATACTGCATGGAATAGTGGTGGATTCTGAACTACGGCAAATTCATTTTGATGAACTTAAGAGATTTTCCTAAACAACAAAATAGCCCTTTAATTTAATAGATGACTGGATTAAGACAAAAATGTGGATATATCTAAATTTAGAACTTATATACAAAAGTGTGAGGAAATATTCCGCATGTCAAACCTTATGATTCAAGTGTACTTAATATATCTGCCACATTTAAGACAAACTTGACAAGTCTGTTTCAAAACACAAAATGAAATATCTAATGAAAGAATCCTCAACTATCAGAAAATAATTTCAATGTTTTTGTTGTTATAACATGTAAAGACAGCAGTTGAAGAAACCGCAACAGCAGACCTGTCAAATCTCCCTGTCCGACGGAGACATCTCCCACCCAATTGTAACGTTGGTGATGATGGCTAACGATCGTTAGGTTACGGAAACAGATGCTAGGTGGGTATATATCAATGTGTGTGACGAACAGATGCGGGCGCGCGCACACACACACACACACATTGTAAATCTCTTCACTTAATTGCGAAACAGTTCTACCAAAAGCTGTCTGGATGTTGATAGTTATCATAATTCGGTTTGTAATTTATCCTTTTAATTGAGTCAAGCAAGCCGTATGATCCCTAATTAGTATTTTCTTCAGCTTGGCTGTTTACGTCCCCTGTGTTTTGAACGCATATATGTATATATCTGTGTTCGTCTCTCTTTATTATATTATATTATGGTGGATTGGCAGTATTGGTAGAGAGTCGGATGCCATGCTTTGACGTATAGAGTTACGGCCCTTGCCATTCTGAGTTCAAATCACGCCTTTCATCCTTACCGGGTCGATAAAATAAAGTACCAGTAATGCACTGGGTAATTACTGGCCTTGTTCCTAACGTAGAAACAATTATTTTAATAAAGAAACATATATTATATTATATTATATTATATTATATTATATTATATTATATTATAAGGCTCGGAAAATGTTTCCCTTGAGCTATTTTAATTATAGGAGACTATTGTGAGTTTTAAACACAATATATACTTTTGATAAATTCAGCTCCTAAACTGTTCACCTGCCAACTGTCAGAGCTAGTGAAAATATATGCTATTTTCTAAAATACACAGTGACTGATCGGCCTGATTTGCATATTAGCAGACTGGCTGTTCAGTCATTCTGCATATTAGTAGATCCACTGATCAGCCAGATTTTCATATCAGCAGACCGGCCAGTCAGTTTCATGTATACGAGCTTTGCCACATTCAAATAAAAAATATTTCGCTCTACATGGCTGAATGCGGCAAAGCCAGCAATTTATCGCTCGTATACAGGAAATTGACTGGCAAGCCTGCTGATATGCAAATCTGGCTGATCAGTGGATCTGCTAATATGCAGAACTGACTGATCAGCCAGTCTGTTAATATGCAAATCAGGTCGATCAGTCACTGTATATTTTAGAAAATAGCATATATTTTCACTAGCTCTGACAGTTGGCAGGTGAACAGTGAGCTGTACTGATGAAGGGTGATACTCAGAAACATTAGTGTCTGCAGTTCTGTTTAGATGCCAACACAAGAGCAAGAATGAAGGGTTCAATCTACTGACATGGCATTAAAATTGAGGCTTGTTTGCATAATTGCAAACGAATCTAATGTTATTATTAATATTCGAAAAACTCAGATTACATTTATTGTATTCAGCCATGTGGAGCGAAAATTTTATAAACATATATATATATATATATAATACGCAGAAACAGTGAAGAGTGTCAAAGAGAGAGAGAGAGATGGGAGAGAGAAAAGGTAAGAATGAGAGAGCGAGCAAGAGAAAGAGAGAGAGAGGGAAGGTGAGAGAGAGCGAGAGAGAGCAAGTGTCCGTGTTTATGTAGTTATTATTGTTTGTTGCTTTTGGTTGTTGTTCTATTGTGAAATAGAGACGAAATATTTGGGTGAGAGATGTCTTCTCTTGTGAAAATGGGTATAGCTTTCATTATGTAAAATCTACCCATTTTCCCTCAAGTTGTGGCACATTATTCCATGGTAATCCCTTTTGGGTTTTTAGAAGTTGACAGGTCTGCAATAGTGACATTTGTAACTAATTGAAAATTAATTCCGAGATAAAATTCATAAATGCACAGTTCTTTAAAATATATGCAGACATATACAATATATCAGAAAATGTGATGTGTTGTATAGTCTTTTCCGGCTGCAAAGAGAATCATAGCGGTCATACCGATAACTCTTTACGTGAACAAACCATAACACATAAATAACAAATACGAAAACTTAAATTCAAATTATAAACAAATTGACGAAGGCACACACTCCTGTCCACGTTTTCCCATTTTCCAAGGTACTTTAGTCGATTTTCTCAAGTATTATTTTATAATAGTAATCGACTATTATTATCATAGTCATTTACGTTGGGACGACACTATTTCATACACACAAACACACAGATACACGCACACACAAACATATATATATATATATATATATATATATATACAAATATAAATTACCGAGAATCGTATTTCGGCTTTGGAATTAGCGAAAAACAACTTCCGAGATGTGTGGCAAGCGCTCAATAATTCTGACGAACCAGAGCTACAACATACGTTGAAAGGCCAAACACACTAAGACGATGGTTAAACCGTCATCCGCACAACCATAGGAACGACCAAGTAATATATATATACGACCAAGTAACATATATATATATATATATATATATATATATATAGAGAATAAGGAAAAGCGAAGTAGTTTCAGATGTTCAAGTCGTTTAATAATAATTGTTTCTACTTTAGGCACAAGGCCAGCAACTACCCAGTGCCTCACTGGTACTTTATTTTATCGACCCCGTAAGGATGAAAGGCAAAGTCAACCTCGGCGGGATTTGAACTCAGATCGTAAAGGGACGTAACTATGCTAGAAAGCATGGCGTCCGACCCTCTACCGATACTACCAATCCACCTAATAATGCTGTGATATATATTTCAATGGCGACACTGGCCACACTGTTCTGAACTACTTCGACAGTGTGGCCAGTGTCGCCATTGAAATATATATCACAGCATTATTATTAAAGGACTTGAACATCTGAAACTACTTCGCTTTTCCTTATTCGATATTTACTCCGCCACTCCTATGTGGAAAAATTGCATCATTGTTTACCCTAATATATATATATATATATGTGTGTGTGTGTGTGTGTGTGTGTGTGTGTGTGTGTGTGTGTGTGTGTGTGTGTGTGTGTGTGTGTGTGTGTGTGTGTGTGTGTGTGTGTGTGTGTGTGTGTTTTGTTTTGCGAGGTTTTTGATATGAAATCGTGTGTCGAAACAAATATTGTTATACTTGGGGAGGGTCATATTGTTATAATAATACTGCCAGAAATAATAACAGAACACACTCACTGTTTGGTTGGTTTTTCGCTTCTGTGTCTTTTATATCAGTTAATGTATTCGGTCCTCAATGTTTACCATTGACTGACCAACGGTCAAAAATACAGATATAATATAGACACAAACACATATATATAGTCTAACAAAGTTCTTTCGTTGCACATCTGCAACATCGTCAGTGGTGCTATTATGTTTCCTCCTGTTGTATTGTATGTCTACGCCATCTTTATTTAATCTTTTTATTTATTTATTTATTTATTTTTGTCTTCTTCTCTGCGCATGCGTTTGCGTGTATGTATAGTGTTTGATGTGTGTTCACGTTTGGGTGACTGTGTTTTGGTTATTGTATTCTACTTTAGTTTATTGGAACGCGGGCCGCCAACAGACCTAATCGTGGAGAAACTGCATGCGTGGACAATATGTAAAGAAAATAAACCGAATACTCTGATGGCTGGATAATCTTTAAGATTTTCCTCGATGAAGCAGGAAAAATGCAGGTTTTCACCTAATGAGGGCCCTAGGGGATCAAGAAAATGAATTTCGGGAAAATCGGCTAGACGTAACGCCTCAAAAAAGCCCTAAAAAGCTGAAAATATGAAGACCATAAAAAAGTTAGATTTTCTTTGCTCAGAAGAGACTGACTAATACATAGTTACAAATGCACACTCTCCGCCCTATTGGTCCCGGATGGATCTGCATAGCGCACCACCGGCACCGCAACACCAGGTGGAGCGAATGGTGGACCACCATAGAACACTGCATAACTATGAATGCATGACAGCACAAGCTGATAACAATGACAGATCCAACGTTGCCTACCTCGTAGAACACCTTAATAGCACCGCCACACCAATTTGCGGACGCCGACTCATTACAAGTAGGATTGGGTCTACAAACATATGTGTGGTTTTAAATTTTCAAACTTTTAAATTTTTGAATTGTTGATTTCCGATATTCGATTCGCGGTGTTTAATTCGCTACTTGGATGATGGAAATGATGCTGGTCTTAAGGTTAATGTCACTCGCAGCTAATTGTAATGTTGATGTTAATTTTAATTTTAATTTAATTTTGATTTCAAGTTTTAATTTTGTCGTTCCATGCCGCTGATATACACACACACACAACGCATGCCGCTGGCACATCACAATCATACATACACTCCACGTGCATTCCATTTATATTGTTATGCAACACATACTCTCTATATTCCATGTATACATCAAACCCATGCACATCTCATATATACTGTAATGAAATGGATGTTACACATAACCACAATATATATAACCTGTTTGTGCACGCACGCACGGCCCACATCTATCCACAAGCAGCGAGACCTGCATCATGCGCAGGCTCCTACCCAGTGCCTTAGACCACCAGCCCCCATGTATATCATATAAACATTTGCACTA
>OZ024741.1:172624193-172646693 GCA_964016885.1 Eledone cirrhosa
TTCAGCACTTTACCAGTTCTACCATTCTACAAACCCTCAAATTGATAAAATGGTAGAAATGATATTAATAAAACAATACTGGAACCTACATAATTGAAAGAGACAGTAACATAAATCAAAACATTTTGTCCTGAATATTAGACTATAAAACGTCAAGAAATGATTATGATGGATTAGATGACTTTACGGTTCCAAACACTGCGAGGAAATAATTCGAAAATATGACAAATACTTTGATAAAAGTCCAAGCTAGAAGGCAATGGTGTATTCGATACAATAAGTCCAAAAGTATGCTTTTTGCATATACAGAAATATAATACATACAGATGTCCCCCCCCCCCCCCAAGATTAGCGGGTTTACGTTCCTAGAGCAGCCGCAAAGAGTGAAAAACCGCGAATAATGAACGTGGCCCATATAGGCCGGCAAATACGGTATATCTTAACTATAATAAAGAAAGGAGTGTGGGACTGCGTCCCCAATATATTTTTTTATCGCGTTTGTAAAATAAGTTGGATTACTTTGAATGAATAATGAATGACTATTACGTAATTTATCTACTAAATTTCGTAACTCTTGATTAAATATAAATAATTTTATTGCTTATTTAAAGATTCACTTCTTTAAAATGTTCAAATGTCAACACTTCCGGTTAGCGATCACTTATATAAACATTCATATATTTCCGTCGCTAATTTTTTCCTAATGCAGTTTATATATAATATAGTGTTTTTTTTTTTATGTATCATGGATTGCGTTACTGTTTACAGAAGACAGTGTAACACAGTCTCCCTTCAATTTCTGTGCATATTCTCAATTACGATTTTATTTGACATGCAACTACATTATATATATTTGCGTATAATATCAATATGCACACTACACATGCTAGCAGCAAACCATCCGATGGGTGGTTTTTCTGCTAGTTGTTATTAATAATTTAACGTTAAAAAGTGTGAAAATATATATATATTGTCACGGTAAAAAGCCATACAAAATTCGCGGAAGATATTTACGATTCCGCGAATACGCGGTGGTTTCCACGAACAATTATTAGTCACGTTCTATGGAAAATTCTGTGAAAAAAGGGGACCGGGAATGCCGAGAGTACACTATATATATGTGTGTGTGTGTGTGATGCGTGCGTGTGTGTGAGAGAGAAGGGGAGAGGTGTGTGTTTGTACGTATACCCACACACAAATATGATAGCTATTACTATGTACTATAGTGGACTGAAACTTCAGATTACTAAGATTATGCTTAAAATTAGGAAAAAAAAATCCTTCCAGTGCTATTTGAATTCTCAAAACCAAAATGCAAACAAGGGAAATCCCTCCAATAAATATCAAGGAATTCAAAAATTTGAAAAATATAGACCACGCAATTAAGAAATGATTTCAGTCATGTTAGTTCTGAAGACTGAAGCCTATTCTCCTCGGTAAGAATTAGTTGTGGTTCAGTATATACACATTTAAAGGGTAAATTAATATTTTAGGATGCTAACATATATACGTGTGTGTGTATGAATGTATGAATGAATATGTATTATATATATGTGCATATATATATATATGTGTGTGTGTGTATTATATATATATATATATATATATATATATATGAAAACAGGGAGAAAGAGACGATAATTAGAAAGAAAACAATTTTTTTTTTCCTTTTTGTTTCTCTCTCTCTTTTTTCTAGGTTAGAAAATGATTAAAACGAAATGTTTTACTTTGTGTGAAGTGTTAAGATATTAGTTGATTTATTTATTTTTTAACAATGACATATATTTATCTATTTATATATTTAATAATTGTCTATTACCGGTTTCAGCATTTTTATGCATTATCAAATGATAGTGAAATGTATTAATGTGGTGTCGCACATGTTAAACAGAAGGTGCAGAAAGAATAATGTTATTTACAAACAAGGTTTATGAAGTGAAAAGAAAAAAGAAAAAGGAAAAAACGTGCATAATGTAGAGCATAATAAGTCAATGTGGAAGAAAAAATAATGTCATTTACAGGCATAGTTATTGAAGTTAAGCAGATCAAAATGTATTAATATAGCAAGAGTGCTTAGTTGATCCATGATTCCATGATGGAGGCAAATGGTGGACTGAGGTTTGATAAATATATATATATATATATATATATATATATATATATATAACAAAGGAATTATGGCAAGGAACCAGAAGGACCATAACGCACCAGAGTACTCAATACTTAGGGTAGTAGAGTGAGGAATAGGAAAAAGTATGACCCCGACGACAGAGCTCAAGCCGTTTCGACGGCTATTTCTGGAGTAAATTAGAATTTTTAGCCTGGTGAATAAATAGCCGAACTTTTCAAGGGGGTACTTCCTTATATGGGAAGATTATAGTTGTCAAGAGGATTGGTTAAAATTTGTTGTAAACACAAATAAGTCTATCATGGCATTTGGTAGGGGTGGCTGAACTTGCCTGTAGAACAATAGGGGAGTGACAGGAGCGGTCAAGCGTTGAAAGTGATATGTATACAGCAGATTCTAAGGATAGTGTATGAAGTGGAGGAAGGAGTTATAGAATAGGTAAATCGAATAAGAGTAGGAGACAATAAAAGATAATAGAAAGAAATTAAAAAAATATATATATATAAAATTAGATAGTGAGAAATGAATTAAAAAAATCACAATGCTATCTTACAATTACAGGTTAATAAGTTGAGAATAGAACAAACTTGTAGAAATTGAGTAGTATATATATACACACATACATATATATATTTCTGTATACACACACATAAATATATACATATACAAGTATATATAAATCCATGGAGCAAATATTTATTATTAATACAGATTAAAAGTTTAAGCAATAAATTTCTGCTTTCACCTTGATACATGTAGTAAAAGGCCGATACGATATATATATATATACATATATATGTATGTATGTATATATATATATATATATATATATATATATATATATATATATATATATATATATACATACATACATACATACATACATACATACATACATGCATACATCCATCCATCCATACGTACATGCGTGCGTACGTACACCAACACACAAATACGTATGTATATATATATATATATATATATATATATATATATATATATATATATATATATATATATATATATGTATATATATATATATATATTATCTAGTGTATTGGCAGTATCGGTAGAGGGTCGGACGCCACGCTTTGCCTTTCATCCTTACGTGATCGATAAAATAAGGTACCAGTAATGCACTGGGATAATTGCTGGCCTGTGCCAGAAGTAGAAACAATTATTATTATTTATCATTATTATCATTATTATGTTAAGGGCGGAGGATTGGCAGTATCGGTAGAGTGTCGGACGCCATGCTTTGACGCATAGAGTTGTGGCCCTTGGCATTCCTTTTCCTTGTCCCAAACCACAAGGTCAGGTCTATTGTGTTCAAAATTCTTGTCCGTCTGTATCCTAAAATCCCATAGCACCTTCACCTGATCGTTTTCTATCACCGACTCTGGCTTATGCTCATACCATTTCTCAGAATGTCGTAAATTTTTTACTTTGCATAGATGCCAGTGGATCACCCTGCCCATCACATCATGTCTCCAGCCTTTATAGTGAGTCTGGGCTAGCTGTTTACACTCGGATACAATGTGAGCCACAATCTCCTCTCTCTCTCCACAGATCCTACGCAGTGGGCTAGCCTCCTCCCTGTAAATATGGTGATTCACTCACTTCGTTCTGAGGGCCTGCTCTTGCGCAGCCATTAGCATTCCTTCTGTAGCTTATTTAATGTCTCCTCTTTTTAACCAGTTCCATCTCTAAATTCAGTTTTCTTAAAGAAGGTACTATGAAGGAATTTTTCATGAAGATTGCTCTTCCTCCTTGTTGTTATTTCCGCCTTGGACATCCCCTGTTCTATTGTCCTCTCCTAAAGTACAATTTTGAGCATTGGCTCCCTACTCTCAGTCACGTATTTGTGCAGGTTGTTTTTCTCCATCTGAACACAGTCCTCTATGCTGATAAGACCTCTTCCACCTTCAGATCTCCTTAAGTAGAGTCTATCGACATCACTCTTCTTGTGGAACATGTTGTAGATAGTCAATAGCTTCCTAGTCTTCCTATCCATTTCTTTTTGTTCAGCAACATTCCATTTCAGAATTCCCGCACTGTACCTAATAATAGACACACCTCGGGAATTCACTGCACTTATGTTCAGATGTGACTTTAATACACTCCTTACTCTCCTAATGTACTCAGATCTTATCAATTCCTTCATTTGTTTTTGTTCTTGATGTCATCTGCCTCCAGAACACCTAAATATTTGTATCCCTCTTCAGTGTCAATTTCCTTTATCATCTCACCTGTTGGTACCTGGATTCCGTTGCTTCTGCTCAATTTACCCCCCTTCATCACTAGGACTCCACACTTATTAATACCAAATTCCATACATATATCATTGCTGAAAATACGGACAGTATCGACAAGTACATACAACTCCTTCTCACTCTTCCCAAAGAGCTTAAGATCATCCATGAAAACGAGGTGGTTGATGGTAAGCTCTCCTTTTCCCAACTTGTATGCTGCTCTCACTTTTCGCAATATAACGGTCAGGGGTATCAGGGCAAGGACAAACAGCAGAGGGGACAAACTATCTCCCTGGAAGATACCTCTCTTGATCTTCACGCCTCCCAAGGATTTTCCACCCGATGTTAACTCTGTTTCCCAGGACTTCATACTTTCGCTCAACAACTGTCTGATGTTATCTGCCACCTTGAAGATCTCTAGGCTTTGGTTATCCAAGAATGAGGTACCATGTCGAATGCCTTTTTTAATCTATCCATCCCATGGCAAGACCAGTGTGCCTCCTCTTGCAATACCTCATTACCATCTTATCAATAAGTAACTGGTCTTTTGTATCACGGGACTTCTTTCGGCATCCTTTCTGTTCGTCCGGTAACAAGTTGTTTATGTGGAGGTGATGGTAGATTTCCTCAGACACAATGCTTGTTAACAATTCCCACATTACGGACAGACATGTGATAGGCCTATAGTTGGTAACATCATTACCCTTGATTCGGTCTTTCATTACCAGAACTATGGTACCTTTTGTCAACTACTCTGGTACTTCACCCGACATCAAGCAGTCATTGAACATGGTTGTCAGTTTCGGGTGGAGGGATGTTATATTTTTAATCCAATACCCTTGCACACCATCTGGGCCTGGTGATTTCCAGTTGGTTAGTTTTTTGGCCCGCCCTTTAAGAGTTTCAACTGTGATACTCAAATCAGGTTGTTTGTGTGCTTGTTCACTAATCTCCTTTTGAACTGTTTCAATCCACACTTCCTGACTATCATGTTAAACATCCTGCTCCTATATTCCTCTCCAGAATGTCTTAATCTGTTCCGCCTCGGGGATCAAGTCGTTGCCTCTTTCTTTCCCTTCAAGCTGTCCAAACAACATCTCCTGCTGGTTGTGAAACATGCGGTTCTGTCTATACTGACTGACTCTGCTCTCATACCGTCTAATCTTTGCACTTTTTGCTACAATGCGTTGCTTCAGTTCCTCTATGATAATATTTTGCTTTTTCCCCCTAGTTTTGTATTTTATTTCCAATCTATCTTTAGTGTCTATGTTTTGTAATGTCCCATTCAGTAAGGACTCAAGCTTTCCAATGTCTTTTCTCATTTCCTTGATTTGACCATTCAGTCGTTTCTTCCACCAAGGTTCTGATCTTTCTTGTTTGTTGTTTCCTTTCGTTTTTATGCCAAGTAATTTCCTCACAGCATTTGCGTTTGCTTTGAGGATATTGTTACATTGGTGAAGGTTCCTCGCCTCAAGGTATGGGATGACTTTGTTTATCTTAGCTGTTGTTTCTTTTAACTTTTTCCTATCTACAAATCTTAGGTTCATAGGTTTTCCACTATCATTATTCATTTCATCTACCACTAAGTTCAGGATATCAACCAAATCTTGTCCTAGCCCGTCAGCATTCATTTCCCCCAATGGCCGTATCTTTGTTCCAGATGTTATTTATTTCAGCATTCAGATCATTGTCTGCTTCGGATGCTTCCTCGGGTCTCTCAACCTCTTCACCTTCATTTCCCACTGGCTCGTTTGCCTGACATACTCCACTCTCCATTTCCAAATTAATCTCTCTGCTCAGTTCCTCCAGTTCCAACTCGCTTATCCATCCATTAGTTCTTATTACCCGAGCCTGCCCGGCCAATTTTTGTTCATCTAATTTAAATAGACCAATCTCGTTCTAGATGTTATGCATCCGTTTCCTATAGCCTTTTTCCATGAGGTTACTCTTCAGGTAACATTTCATGACAGTTCTATTTAATTCTTTCGTCCAGTTGGTTCTTGTCCCTTTCCTTCTTCTTCCCCCAACACCAGCAGTATTTGGATGACAGCCAGGTCCCTGCTGCTGGGCCAGGGAGTACTTTCTGGGTGAGAGTCTTTCACATGACGTTTCAGTCTCCTTTTCACCGTTATTCGAACTGTTTAGGTTCCACATTTAAACACTCATATCGAGGATTAGTGAATGTATGGTTACATAGCCACCGGTGATTTTAGTGTGGCACCATCACGCTGTAGACGAACATAAATAAATAAACAAATAAATAAATAAAAACATAAAAAAGAAACATAAGTTTCATTGTAATGTTTGAATGTCTGACAGTTGTTTTGCGAAAAAGTCCACGATTCGGTCTTTGAAAGACAAAAACGGACGCGTGCTACTTGACTCCAAGCGGATGTGTAGGGTCTTTCAGTGGCACTTTGCGCAACTGTTCGAGCAGAGTGGCGCGCCAAACGAGGCAATGGACTTCGGTTCATACCTCGATGGCCTGCCGCGTCTCTCGAGCATGGACGCCGAGTTCTGCGAAAGACCGATCACAGCCATTGAGATACGGGACGCTCTGGACCGCTGCGGCAAACGCAAATCACCAGGTCTAGATGGTCTACCCTATGAATTTTACATAGGCATGCCGGACTTGTTCTCTGGCGTCCTCGAAGCCGTCTACTGCAACTGGCAGCAGAACGGTAGAATTCCCAGTTCTGCAGGCAGGGGCGTAGTAACGCTGATCAGGAAAGACGAGAACAAGGGGGACGAAATAAGCAACTTCAGGCCCATAACTCTCCTAAACACAGAGATAAAGATCTTGTTCAAAGTGTGAGCAACGAAATTGGCGCTTGTCGTCAATAACCTGGTGGAAATAGCTCAAGCGTGTGCAATTACATCCAGGTTCATACACGACAACCTCCACCTCATGCGATACATCGTAGAGAGGGTGGGGGGTAAACCCGGCTTCGGTGGGGCTCTGATCAATTTATATCAGTCTAAGGCTTTCGATAGGGTCCACCATCGATACTTGGAAGCGTTTCTCAAGGCGGTTCTCCAGCCTTCAGAGGCTGGATCACAGCCATGCACACCAACATCCGCTCGACGGCAAGGTGAACGGCTGCTTATCGGAGCCGTTCGCAATCATGCGTTCCATCCGACACGGATGCCCTCTCTCCTCCATTATGTACGTATTGACACTAGAGCCACTACTGCGGAAGTTTGCAGGGCATCCCGTTGGAACAAGGACTGCGGAAAGCGGTGTGGCAGAAATGGTGTTGAAAACCTCGTAAATCGGGGCGATCAGCAACTTACTGCAGGAATACGAAAGTCTCACAGGAGCAAAACTCAACCCAGACAAATCGGTCGGTTTGCAACTCGGAACGTGGAGAGGCAAACCGATGCCCGGTCTGGTTCGGTCCGGACCTCCAGGTGGAGAAAAACTGGAACGAGGTCACGGCCAAGGTATTTGCGCTCACCTAGAAGTAAGCAGAGTGCAAACTATCCTTGAAAGAACCAGCGGAGGTGGCGAACACTTTTATAACGTCCATCATCTACTACCGCTTGACCGTGGTGCCTTGTCCCTGCGAATCCCTCACCAAGATGGAACGCATGCTCTTCCAATTCCTTTGGAAGAAGCAGGCTCCACTAGTGAGGAGATCCGTCTGCTGTCAGCACCCTTCCAGCGGAGGGCTGGGAATGCCGTGGCTGATGATGCGCAAACACGCGCTGAGGTTACGGCCTCTCCAGGTATTCCTCACCGACCAACTGGTGTGGGAACCGTTTGTGAGAGAGGCCTTACCGCAACTTGTTTCGCTGACGGAGCTGCAGTCCTGGGTCAAGCGGAGACCGAAGAAAATGGGCGCATGGAACATTGAATGCGCTCAGGCGCTCACAATCCTCTGTCAAGCGGGCACGGCAATCAGTGGCGACTTCACTTCGACATTCTATAGAGGGATAATACGTTACAAGTGCGACGACGTGCTCGGAGAGACTCTGGGCGTCGAAGACGACGAACTCACCAGTCTGATCGGTAGGACTTTCCGCCCGGGACCTATGGACAACTTCCAAAAGTCCCTGGCCTGGCAGTACTAACGAGGAGCTCTACCAGTCCGAGACTACAGGCACGGACGTCCCAAGATGCGAGCAGGACATTGAAACCGCCCTGCATGCAATTGTACACTGCCCGGGCGTAACCAACCTGTGGGACTACGCAGAATAACTGCTGTCGCGTATGGGACAAATCCAGTTGACTGGCCATAGTAAGGATCAAACCGCGAACTTCTTTCAAAAACGAAAGAGAGGCGGTTTTCCTCTGTATAGTGGCTATGGTAAAAGAGGTTATATGGTGAACGAGATTTAGAGGACTGAGGACAGATGCCTTTCTCTCCGGACAACAACTCATTCCCTTCTTTAGGTACCACTTTAGAAGGAGAATCAGAGTAGAGAGAGCGGTACTGCACCCCAGTAAATTTACTGAAAGGTGGGTGAACGTAGCAAAAATGGCCGAGTGATTGGACCTACTCTGTATATAAACCTGTAGGTTGAAGAAGAGAACGAAAGGAAGAAAGGACCACTTGCACAACATGCTCCTGGAGTTGAAGGTTGTTCTATCTACGGGGTATAAAACAACCCATTTGCAACGCATACCACCCCACCCCCTTCACCCCTATTGGGGATTTCGATTGTTAAATTTGTTTTTGTTGAAAATATTTTTTTACACGATTGTATGTAAAATCCCCCGCATATGTCTTTGTATTGTCCCCTTTTCTTGTGCTCCCGTGTGGCAAATAAAGAAATATATCTTAATTGATTATAAGCCGAATAGCCACTGAATAACGGTCAAGTTTTTATTTTGTTGTTTTGACCTATCTAATTACGCTATATTAAATAATTTATGAAACTTTTAAACCAACTGGAATGTTTTCTCCCAGTCACGTAACCCCCAATGTGTTGAGTGGTTTCAAGTCATATGCTTGGTGGTCACCGATCTGTCCAGCTCGTTTGTCTACTAACATATCATGAACAAGTTATACATCAATATATGTATACTGTTTGAGGAGGACATGTTTTGCTTTATGTTATACATAAAATTTTACAACTTCGAAATATATATAATATATGTGTATGTATGTATATATATATATATATATAGATATAGATATATATATATATATATAATATATATTTAATATAGAAATGGCAACCCGGAATAAACTTTTATATATATATATGTGTGTGTATTTATGTATGTATGTGTATATATATATATATATATATATATATATATATATATATATATATATATATATATATATATAATATATATTTAATATAGAAATGGCAACTCGGGATAAACTTATATATATATATATATATATATATATATATATATATATATATGTATTTATGTATGTAGGTGTATATATATATATATATATATATATATATATATATATATATATATTGGATGGCCGTTGAATCTTATGAGTTCTTCCGCCCTTTGTCAGGTTTTGTTTTTTGTCCTGCAGGGTGTCCAAAATCACCCTCCTCACCAAGTAATCTTGGTGGGGTTGCCGGTTTAGTCGCCGACGACCCGATGCATACATACATACATATATACATACATACATACATACATACATACATACATACATACATACATACATACATACATACATAAAACGGCGACCGTTGTGGTCAGTGTCCGATAATCGGACGTGTGTAATTACGGCTTACATGAAGGCAACATACCATATATTGGAAAAAGTTGAGCTACATTACGCGGTAAGATTACATACAATAATTCTACATAAATGTTTGAACTGTAAGTATGTTGTAAAACACCTATTTATATGAACGATACATACACTTATGATATATGAACGATACATACACTTTAACATATAAATGCAACGTTGTTATATTACATTTATAAAGAAATATTACATTTATATAAAACACAGTTGTAGAATTAAAAACTAACTGAAAAGAAATATTACTCAAGCTGTGAATAACTTTAAATTTGATTCTGACAGAACTTTGTCGTAACTTTTAAAGAAGATCATCGACTATTTTGAAAAATAAATACGAAATATTAGTGAATAGACGAACTCATCATGGCAAAAAGTACTAGTCTCCTTCGACCAAATCGCAATTACAACCGTTGTACACAGTGGACCTACGAGTTTAACAAAGTATTATATGAAGCATACAAACAATCTGAACCCCAAAAGTTCGGTTTTATGCAAAGGCTAAAAACTTTATGGAACTCCAAACACCCAGAATTAGACTTTTCTCCAAAGCATTTAAATGAACAGGCAAAACGTATCATTAGATGTAAATTGATACATCTAACGGAATCGAGTGATACTACAAATACAGCCCTTGTAGACAACCACCCCACCTCCACTGACAGACAAAGAGAATGGCCGGCTAAATCTAACAGTGAACAGCTCACCAACAATTTTGCTGAAATTCATCCCACTTCCACTGAAGAACAGCGAGAAAGGTCAGCTGACTCTAGTAGTAATTGTCACCACATCAACAACGAGGCTGAAATTCATGACTCTACTGAACAAACAGAGCACCAAAAACTTGTGGGCTCCCTACAAGTGATATGGAATGATATGTTTCAAGAGATACACAGCCTTAATGTGAGTGACAGACCATACAACACTAGAGTCAGTAAAGAACCCACTAAATTGGAATTGGAAGCGGTGAACGAAATAGCTGGCAATTATCTGAAGGCTATACGATCTAAAGGTGTAGAAACGACATTTGAAACGCTTAATGTTTTGTTATATGTTTCAGCTGTCACATTGCTAGCATATAACACACATCTAAAACCACGCAATCAAGATACAAACAGAAAGCCTGAACCAGCGTGGATGCGAAATTTAAAAACCAAAATTTTGTCCCTGAGACGAAGTATCTCACACATCGCAGTCGTTATGAAATGCAACATAGAGAGCAACTTCACACAACACCAGGAAGACCTAAAGAAAAAGTTAGAGAGAAGATTTGGAGATACAAAATTTAAAACTTTGAACTCCAAATTACACCAGTTGAAACAACAACTCACAGCTACAACAGAAAGACTAAAATATAAGTCAACAGCACATAAACGACAAGTGCTAAATAGATTGTTTGCCAGAGATCCTAAATCAGTTTATCGCAGCTTCGGTGGCAAAAGCTCAATCTCTGTAAATGACACCCCTTCAAAAGAACAGGTTGAGAGCTACTGGAGATCTGTATGGGAAACGGATGACGGATTCAACAGACAAGCTAATTGGCTAAAAGAACTGGAACAGGACTACTGCCAACATGTCCAGACAAAACAATATGACATAGATGGGTCAATACTGGAAACAGCTCTACAGAAAATGTCGAATAGGAAATCGCCAGGCCCAGACCTCATTACAGGATACTGGTTGAAGAATTTCACTTTCTATCGGCAAGATCTCATACGGCTGTTTACAGAAACCATTAAGGGCACACAAGAACTGCCCAGATGGTTATCAACTGCCTCTACTCTCCTCATTCCCAAAAATAGCCAAACCACCCTTGCTAAAAATTACCGCCCAATTGCCTGCCAAAACATCATGTATAAATTATATACTGGGTGCCTTAACCTGTTCTTACAGGATCACTGTGCTACCAACAACATCATAACACCTGAGCAAGCTGGTGGAAAGAGGGAGGTGTGGGGTTGCATAGATCACCTACTAACTAACAAAATGATTCAGGAAAAAACAACAAAGAATCGCAGAAACATGACTGTCGTGTGGCTGGACTATCAAAAAGCATTTGATAGTGTACCTCATGGGTGGATTGTTAAGGCTTTACAGTTAGCTAAAGTCCCACAACCATTGGTAGTTGCAGTTGAACGCCTGACCAAGAACTGGTACACCAGTTTGATCCTTAGAGGTGAGAAGGAGCAGGTTAGGACTGATAAGATACATTACCAGAAGGGCATCTTTCAGGGTGATAGCTTGTCGGTGCTACTCTTCGTTCTCTCACTGAATCCACTATCTTACCTACTCAGGAAACAAGGTCGACAAAGAAGTGGGACCAGAAGTATCTCCCATCTTTTCTTTGTTGATGACCTGAAGTTGTATGGGCCAAATATCAATGACATCAAGAAACAATTGGACCTCATTACACAATTTTCAACCGACATCAAAATGAAATTTGGTGAGTCCAAGTGTGCATATTTGGCAGTAAAACGTGGAAGAGCTGTGCCCTCCTCTAGAAATCTAGAGATGAACGGCCTGACAATACAACCTCTGCAGTCAGGTGACAACTACAGATATCTTGGACAGGATGAGAATGTCAGATATGATGGACCCATAAATAAGGAGAAAACCAGAACTGAATACCTCAGAAGAGTAAAGAAAATATGGTCATCAGAACTGTCAGCATACAACAAATACATTGCCCACAATACTTATGCTGTGCCAATTCTAACGCCAACATTTGGCCTACTGAACTGGTCATTGCAAGAACTAAGTGAGATGGATGTTAGAACTCGAAAACTTCTCAGTGTTACTGGGAACTTTAACATCAATGGTGATGTGGATAGGCTATACTTCTCACGCAAGGAAGGTGGCCGGGGTCTAAAATCAATATTAACAACATATGAGACCCGGATAGTGACACTGAAGCAACACCTTCAACAGAGGAAAAAGGTTGGCAACCATCTTGCCCAGGTTTATGACCATGAAAAAAGAAATATCATTAGAATAGCGACTGATCTGGAGGAGAGATATGGAATAAAGCCCGATATAAATCTCTCACCCAGAGAAATCGGAAGATCCTATTCAATGTTCAAACAAGAAAAAATAATTGACCAATTTACAGAAAAAGTTGTGCATGGATACTTGAGGCGTAAAACACAGACCATAGAGGGGATAAACCACTCAAAAAGCCTGGCATGGAGTTCCGACAAGTTTATGACATCACACCTTGAGGGATATCTCTATGCAATACAGGAACAAGAACTCCTTACCAAATATCTGCTGCACAAAAGAGGAGGGCCAGCAGCTGACAATAAATGTAGGCTATGTAAAACAAAGATCGAGGATGTAAGCCACATTGTTGCCAGCTGCGAAAGAATGTCATCTCGCTACTACCTCCCCATGAGACACGATGGGATAGCTAGAACCATCTGGAACGCACTTCGGAAAACAAAATTAACAACAAACGAGGAAGAATATATTGAGACAGATGGCACTAAGGAATACTGGTGGAACCTGAAAATAAAAACTGCCACCAGATTAAAGCACAACCGGCCTGATATTGTAGTTTGGGACCACACATTGAAAACGTGTTCTGTTGTGGAGATCAGCTGCCCACTTGATGTAAACGTTGTCAGAAAAATACAGGAGAAGGAGGACATCTACGGACCATTGATGAGGAGTTTACAAATCCAGTATCCAAGATACACCTTTAGCTTCATACCCATCATTATTGGTGCTACGGGTTATATACCAACCCGCTTGGACCAAAGTATGACTGAACTTGGATTTGCGGACAAAAAGCGCAGCTCCCTAATTCATAGTCTACAAATGGCTGCGATAGCTGGCACCTTCAAAATTTGCAAAACATTCTTGCGATTCAAGGGATGACAATTTCTTTTCTTTTACAACCTTGCCACCAGGAAGGTGGCCGGTCAAAAAAATATACTCAAAATTAAGAGAAAGAGAAAACATACATACATACATACATACATACATACATACATACATACATACATATATATATACACATAGTGGCTGCCAACTAGTTTTCGAATACGGCCACTACATTATATCCATGTAGGAGATCCCCTACCGATGCGCTGAACGAGTGAGACTTTTTAGTCCAGCCAGCGACTTGAAAACTCTGGTACAAAAACTACACTTGTGACAATTATTGACACATAGTGCTGGGTCCATGGTACCATGTGACGACAAGTGCAGAGAGATCTCCAGATATAAAGCAATGCCTGTGCCGTGAAGCTTTTATAGCGAGCAAAGGCACTGCACAAAGCCAGTCCCACTCTCTTAACCAAGATGATATTTACCAAAAAGAAGAACAAGTCAACATCATTGGATACCATCAGGGTTGCAGGTGTTATATCAGAGTTTTCCTTCTCCTAGAATTCTGCCTTGACAAAGGCTAAGGGGTCATCTCTCCCGGTGATTTTGGATGGCCATTGACTCTTAAGAGCTCTTTTGCCCTTTGACAGGTTTTGTTTTTAGTCCTGCAGGATGTCCAAAGTTACCCTCCTCACCAAGAAACCTTGGTGGGGTTGCCAGTTTAGTCGCCAACGACCCGACCATGAGACAGGTTGTACAGGAATACATGTTACCAGTAGCACCAACTGGTGACCTGACAAACATACATACATGCATACATTACATTACGTGATAACTTGTTACCTTTAGCTGTTCTGAAGATCTAGAAATAGAGCGTTGAATATTTAAATCACAATGTAAAAATAACTCAAATTAACTACAGACTAACATTAATGTGATTTACTTTGTTATTGCCATTTCCTTGTTTCACAGCCTAGCATAAAACGGCCATATGTATACACGTGTGTGTTTGCAGGTGTATATTTTTGTACACTTACATTTGATATGTGAGCTCCATTTGTTATGCTATTTTTATTATTTGCCATTATGTTGGAGAAGCAACCTATTATTACGTCACTTAAATCTATCCCTTTTCCGGTTAAAAGGACCTACCTCAAACAACTTATCCACAGTACAAACTCTTTCATAAGAAGAGCTAGATGGAAAGCATATCATTTTGACAAAGAAACCAGCGATTCTACTACCAACATATACATATAGATTCAAGACATATAACCGCCTCCCACTCATAACCTGCTAATTGACTCATTTGAAAGGTATCTTTTTAGAATGATAAAAAACATACGTTTTAAAAAGAAGTCAGCTTACAACAATAATTTCCTGAACTCTCTAAATAACACCATCAAAAATATCAGAGACCACAAACATACCCATGTAATGTCTGACAAAACTAAGAACTTGTACTTAATGAACATTGATACCTACAATTCTTTTATTCTGAAGGAACTTAACAAAATTTATTAAAAGAAACTAAACTAGCTACCCTTAATGATCTTAATAATAAAGCTAAAGCTGACCCCCTATAAACCTTTGATCCTAAATTCTCTCTTAAAGACCATAAATGCAATTTTTTACATAGCCCCTCATCTAGACTAATAAGCCCTTCTACTTCCAATATTGGTAGAATTAGCAAATGTATTCTAGACCATATCCTACCTAAATTAAAGGATAGAAATTACTATAGACTTTGGCATAATACAGCTCAGGCAATTGACTGGTTTACTAACATTAATAATAGAAGTCTTAACTTCATAGAATTCGACATTGGTGATTATTATGTCACAATCACCCCTATTTTGTTGAATAAGACCTTAATATTAACTAAAACTAATACTGAGTTATCTAAGTAAGAAATAGATATTATACTGGATGCTAGAGGCACCGTTATAGAATCCAACGGTAGTTACGATAATTTCGACATTGCAATGGGGTCGAATGATTCTGCCCAAGTTACTGACCTTGTAGGCATTTATCTCCTACACAAGTTGAGGGAGGAGTTACCCATGCTACAAGGAGGTTTATATAGAGACGACGCTCTTTTCACTGTTAGTAATTTTAAGTCCTGTAGGCTAGAACATATTAAGAAATACTTACATAGATTTTTTTAAAGCTTTGGATTCTCTATTACCATAGAGTCTAACCACAAGGTCGTAAATTTCCTAGATGCCACTTTAGAACTTGATACAGGTCTCTACCGTCCTTATAAACGTGGTGAGATCCTAACTTATATTAATAGTCTTTCTAACCCCCACCCATATATTCTTAGATCTATTGTAAAGTCTATATCCAATAGAATGTCTAGACTCTCTGCGAATGAAGATATATTTAACGAAACAGCTTGGTACTACAATAAGGCTCTTTCTAGATCAAGCTATAATGATAAGATTTATTACCTCCCTACTGTTCTATCTACCCATAGTTTGCTTAATAATAATGTAATTGCGCAGAGTCGTCATTCTAGTGATAATAGAAAGAACACGCCTTCATGTAACTGCTACCCACTCCTAGAAATGAGTTCAAACTTAAATGTAGTAGAAACCCAAAATATCCTAACCAACTAGACTTCTATAATAGTAAAAATTCACACATTTATACGAATAATAGTTTAAAATATACTCTACATATATCTGTAAACCCTCCTTCTGCCGGAAGTACTCCTCACCGTAAAAAGTCTAGAAATATTTTCTGGTATAATCCTCCCTTCTTCCGTAGCGTGGCGTCTTTCCTCTCTAAAATGTTCTCCATCATACGCAGTAACTTCCCACCTACTCAAAAGTACTATAGATTATTTAACAAAAATAATGTTAAAATTTCTTTCTCTACTACCCCTAACCTTGCTGACCATATCACTTTTAGTAACCATAATAAATTAGATAAACATCGAACCCCCCTTAGTGTTAATCTACCTGTACCATGTGACTCTTTAAATACTAATAGTTCTAACTTAAATAGGTTCTCTATTAACTCCCCTGTCACCTCTCCTTCAAGTGACTTTCTTACTAATTCTAACACCATACCTACTAACTCCAATGCTTCCAACGTAAGCTGTAATTGTAGAAATCATAATAACTGTCCTCTTGACGGTCAATGTCTAATTAACAACGTAGTATATATATGCACTGTTAACATCCAAAGTGGTGCTAAAACGTACTTTGGACGTACTATTTAAGACTCGAATTAATTCCCATATTGATTCCTTTAAGGTTAGAAAATTTTAAAATAACACTTCTTTAGCGAGATATATTAATCAGCTGGTTTGTCTAATACTGAACACCCTTTGATCTGGGACATCCTAGCTAAATTCTCGCCATATAGTGGTAGCAAGGGGCATTGAGATCTCTGCCTGCTTGACGGAAGCTTTTTTCAGTACTATGTCCAAACCTTGCTCAATTAATGATAGCAATGAAATTGTGATTAATTGTCATCATCGACTGGCCTACTCGTTCTCTAACAGTGTTTTAGATCCCGCTTAGATTCTAATAGTTAACATTAGTACTTTTTTTACCTTTCTTACTCATTCTGCCTACCCTCCTAACCTATTTTCAATTTGATATTTACTCTCTTCACTCTCTAACCACAATAATTATTAATCCCACCTTGTATAATTATCTATACACCTCATTCCGACCCCCTAAACCTTCTTAATAGGCAACTTTTATTATATTTTTGTTAAGCCATCCTATTTCTTCCCTTTGGATTTATATTCTTTTTAAGTTTTGTAGATTATAGGTATCTAAGTATCACACACGTCCCTATTTATCATGAACCTTACCTTCAAAGTCCTTTTCCTTTTCTTTTCCTTCAGTTACTTCTCATGTGACATTATATAATCTTGGACGACATTCTCTATAAGGATGCTTTTTTAATTTTGATTTTGATTTTAATTTTAATTTTTATTTCTATCTTTATAATTATAAATGATATTCGTTCTGTATCTCCTTTTGCCTTACCTTAACACTTTAACACCCTCTTATCTTCCCCTTTGTATAATTTCTTTACATCTGTGTTTGACCCCAAATTTAGCTTTTCTCTTTTGACTTAAAACAGACTCTAGATAAACACTTGTCTGTTAATAGACTGACGTGTTATAACCTGATAGACTTAACTAGAGCATTAAATATGATTAAATAAACATTTCTATTATTCTTTCCTTATCTAACCGCTTATTTTATTATTACTATTTTTATTATTTTTTATTGCATTAGAAAAAAATATATATTATTTTCTTTAATTAATTTGTCATATTTCCTAGTTTAAGTGATTTTGTACGTTACGTCGTATCACTTCACTACTGATGGTTTATTTCTACCGTAAAGAGTAATACCAACACCTTACATCTTTATTTGTAACCTAATTATCTATATACTGCTAAAACTCTGCGATTGCTTGCTTGCTCTTCTGTAATGTAATACAGCCAAAAGGGCGCATAATGAGAAAATATTTTGAAAGGAAGTTGCCCCTAAAATTGGAATACAAATGGAATAAAAGAAGTTTCAAAACAAAGTGGGTGAACACCATATTGACAAGGAGGAGGCTAGCCCATTCTGTAGGATCTGTGGAGAGAGAGAGGAAACTGTGGCTCACACACCTAGACCAGACTCACTATAAAGGTTGGAGGTACGATATAATAGGGAATGTGATTCACTGGCACCTATGCAAACTAAATAATATACCACATTCTGAGAAGTGGTATGAGCATAAGCCAAAGTCGGTGATAGAATATGATCGAGTGAAGGTGCTATGTGATTTCAGGATACAGACAGACAAGAAATTAGGCCTGACCTGATGGTTTGATTAGGAAAAAAAGATCGTACTTGATTGTAGATAAGCCTGTCCCTTTGGCACTAGAGTACAAGAAAAGAAGGGAAAAATTAATCAATACCAGGATTTAAAGTGGGAATTAAAAAGGATTTGGGACTGTCATAAGATCAAAGTCGTCCCGATTGTTATAGGAGTACGAGGTTCTATCTCGAAGAGTTTTTCAAGGATGGTTAAAGAACATTAATCCAGCACCCCATTTTTGGAATACTTCGAAAGGCATGGTTGCTGAGAACAGCAAGAACCCTCCGATACATCCTGAATATCTAAGGTTGCAGATAGCGGCTTGATGTTCATTTGAACAAACTTTCCAGTTAAATAGCATCACTGACTAAGACTCCAAAAAATAAAAATAATAACAATACTACTACTACTACTACTACTACTACGAAAATAATAGATGTTGGAGCAGCCTTTATATAAGAAATTCGTTCTTTGATTATCTATTTAATATGCATCAATTTATCAATGAAAAAACAGACTCACAGACGTATGTCTAAATATATGTATAATGTATAATTATAGAAATATGATCAGGTGTGCAATGTCAATGCAAAAGGCACAGATAATCAATAAACATGTAGATGCAAATTGTAGGCAAAATGAAAAAGAAAATTGTATGATTTTACAAATATAATTATGTGCCAAGAATCATAATAGGTCAGAATCATGTACGAACACTCCTCACGTATGTATACTCATAAATGCAAATACAATTGAAATATAAGGAGCGACATAAAATTATATGTAAGCACAAAGACACATGTACCTCTATCCACCTATTCACACAGACATATATATACATATATGTATATATAATCAAGGTTTAGCAAATAAGAAAAAGTTTCAAAATAAATTTCAAAATATTCACTGTACTTACTATGGTTACCTTTACCGAATCGGTTTCGAGTCTCAAAAATAAATCGATAGTCCTTGCGGGCTTCCATTGAAAAGATAAACTCTCGTCAGAAGGTTCTTTTCACTCGGAGAATATAAAATTCCCGAGTTCAAATTACGAACTGGCGCTGTTCAAAATTATTCCCGAGATGAGAATGAATGATGTGGAAGCAATTCTGTCCAGTGCCGTGTGCAAAGATAGAAGGCAGAGGCAGGGAGGTCAATGTACTATGACTATAGATAGCAGTAGTCAAAACGACCAAATTTCATCTCGACCAGGGGGAGATTAATAATAATAAAGTATATATCCCTACACGCAAAAAACGAATAGGGACACATATACATACATACATTTACACATACATACACACACACATATATATATATATATATATATATATATATATATATATATATATATATATATACATATTTACATATACACACATACATACATGTATATATATATATGTATATATATATATACATAAATATATATACACATACTTATACACACTCATGTATATACATACACACACATATACACACTCACACACATATATACATATATATATACAATCAATCCACAACCTATACACATACATATATACATAGATATACACACATATACATATATATATATATATATATATATATATATATATATATATATATATATATATATATATTGTTATACTTTGGGAGGGTCATGTTGCCAATAAGAAACACACGCACCAGTTGCTTTCACTTCAATTTATTATATATTTATAAATTTATAAATTTACAAATCTACAAACTTATAAATTTCTGGTTGGTTGGTTGGTTCCATATATACATATATATACGTATATATACATATATATATTTATATATACGTATATACGAGGTGTGTCAGAAAAGTTCCAGGACTGATGTCACAAATGATTTATTTCAAACACAAACTTCACACTTAGAGTTTTCTCCTTCAAAGTAATCCCCCTGGAGTCTAATGCACTTTTCCAGCCTTTTCTGCCACGCTTGCATGCACTCCTGGAAGTATTCTTCCGGGATCCTCTGCAGTTCCGTCGTCACGGCCTTTTTAATGTCGTCCACGTCTTCAAAACGGGCCCCCTCCCGGTCGTACTCCAAGAACCATGACTCATCACCGGTGATGACTGTCCCTAGTTCGGTTCAGTTTCAAGACGCTCGAGGATGTCCTGGTAGACTTGCATGCGTCGACCCTTCTGGTCATCGTTCAGCAGTTTTGGCATCATCTTCACGCAGACTTTCGGCATGTCCAAATCTTCAGTGAGAACTTCCAGACGCTGTCCCGATTCATGCCCAGCTTATTTGCCATCAGTCGAACAGTCAGCCGATGATCGCTACGCACCATCTGCCTGACGCGCTCAACGTTGACCTCAGTCCTGGTTGTTGAGGGCCTTCCGCTTCTGGGGTCATCTTGCACCACTCAAAAACACGTGAGTGTGACATCGTCTCATCTTCATACACTTGCTGCAATAATCCCAGTTCTTCTGACGGAGTTTTCCCCAACTGTACCAGAAACTTCAAGTTTGTTCGTTGCTCCATGCTCATTGCTTGACGATCTGAAACAGAGGACATGTTTATAAAATTATAAAGAAAAAAGTTTGATCGCTGCAGAGAGCTAAGATTACAGTTACATACTCCAGGGGGGTTACTTTGAAGGAGAAAACTCTTAGTGTGAAATTTGGGTTTGAAATAAATCTTTTGTGACATCAGTCCTGGAACTTTTCTGACACACCTCGTATATATGTATATAAATATATATATTAATAAAAGGAATTCCAACTTTGTCTGATTTACTCGTTTTATTTACAATCCTTTAAAATTTATAATGGTATTAGAATGAAATAGTATGGTAGAATATTAAATGTTAAGTGTTAATTGAACAAGTACTTTCATGTTTCGCAATCTTCAGGTTCACATTCTGTGGTGACGGTCAATATTGCAATTTTCAACTGTAATGAGATGGGTAAATGTTGTGCCTTATATACAATGAAAAGCGGCTACAGAATGCTAACTTTTGCAAACTGTATTTCGACCAATCGGTGTGTAGTTTCACTGGATTACTAAAGCTGATTGGTTTAGGCGTCACAGTTGGTTGAGCATGTCTAACGACTACTATTTGACGCTGTCCAAAGCATCAATTGTTTTGCTATTTTTAGAAATGATGAAAATAGCATTTTCTAGTAATCATCACCATCAACATCACTTTTATTATTATTATTGTTGTTGTTGTAGTTAGTGGTGGTAGTCAACATGGTCGTAGTCATAGTCATAGTAGGAGTAATAACTCATTATTATTGTTCATTTAGCTTGGGTTGGAATTTATCAATAAAATTCTTTTCTTTGATTTTTCTATTGATTTCACTTGGGCTGTGTAATTTGTAGAATGGAAATATTATAAATATTCTCTGACCACATGTTGCTAGATGGTTACTCAGGGGTATCTGACGGACATTTGGGTCTCTGATTTGCTGTAGGTGCACCCGTGCACGTTCCGATAGTGCATTTCCAGTTTGACCGACACATATATATATATATATATATATATATATATATATATATATATATATATATATATACATATCAAAGGTATATATTGAGTTAGGACCTCAAAATAGTCTCTTACAACAAGATAGCTCTAAGAAAGAGATATTTCCGAGCCGTATATTATAATAGAATATAAAAGAAAAACGAACACAGATATATACATATATGTGTTCAAATCGTAAGGGACCAGATTCTATTATAATATACGGCTCGG
>OZ024741.1:172649193-172686693 GCA_964016885.1 Eledone cirrhosa
TTGAGTCTCCTTTCCCACTATACCATAAAAAGGTTGGCAACGTCACCAGCTATCTTAATTATGAGGTGTATAATCATCGAGAGGAAGTAGGAGATCCTGTAGTTGCTAGCAATATTGGCTCCGCATACAGGTCTTGTTGGTGATCCTGTCCTCGGGTCGTCGGTTGTTTTATGGTCTTTGCGGAGCCCATACAGAGGTGGTATGTCATTGTTAGACGCTTGGAAGTTGTTGGCAGTATGTCTGTCTGGCTTTAGGATGTCGGTCCACATCATCATGTGGGCGTTTAGGATCTTCTACCTCTCCTCTTGTGTTTGTCGTGTTGATTATGTGGGGTTGCATAGCCTTGATATAGTTCGGCATGCTGTTTATTAACATCCTACCAGATTTATCTGTGGGTAGACACACTACCTCACCATCCCCTGTAGGCTAAGTAGGCCTTCTACAGGTTTCCTTCCAAGTTGTTCGATTTCTGATCTGCTTTGTCTCTTATTATATCGGCTACTATTTGTTTAATCATATTTCTAGCTATGGTGAACTGTGCCTCTGATTCGTCATCTATTTGTTGTGGTATACAAACTCTTATATTAAAAGGTAATTTAGTGGGATAAATGTTGTTCATCTTGTATGTTTTGTCAGCTGGGTTGAAGAACAGGTTCTCTAAGGGGTTGTCATTAAATTTACCGTTATAGTTGTGTGTGCTATTATTATTGTCATTATGGCTGTCGTTGTTCCTACCGTTAACATTATTATTATTGTTATGATTGGTAAATGTATTGTTGTTGTTCTCTCCATTGTTATTGTTGTTGTTATTGTTATTTCTACCATTGTGGTTGTGAGCTGTATTATGTTTCTTGTTTTTGTTTTCGTTTTTGTTTTTGTTGTGGTTGTTGTTGTTGTTGCTATATATATATATATATATTGTTGTTGCTATATATATATATATATATTGTTGTTGCTATATATATATATATATTGTTGCTATATATATATATATATATATATATGTATTATATATGTATTATATATATATATATATATATATATATATATATATATATATATATATATATATATATATATATATATATATATATATATATATATGTATTATATATGTATTATATATATATATATGTATTATATATATATATAATACATTATAAAGAAAGAAGAAATATTAGACATAAATAAATACCCATTTTTTCTTCATATTCCCAACTGTACAGTTTCGTGGCTACTGTGCATTATTGTGTGTGTATATATATATATATTTATATATATATATATATATATATATATATATATATATATATATATATATATATACTGGTATGTGGAATTTTGCAGTGATGGAGAAGATGACAGGCAAATATATAGTTATGTGGCGTAAAAGAGAGTTTGATATAATCCAGTTTAATAGAGTTGAATGAATTTATATGGTGTTAACTACTCACTGTAATACGAGTAATTATTTTTTTAGTATTTAATAACATTTATACATATACAACCCTTCTCCCTTAAGCTTATTAGTACCCTCTTTTTTTCCACACATCGTTAATTTAGTTGTTAGCAAATGCATGTAGTTTATGTTAAAGAAATTCGAATATTTTGTGTTGACATAAGAAACTTCGTTCTGAGTGCCTGTTTGGAATGAGTATCTTGGCGAAGCATATTTCAAATTATTCAGTAGAGCGTAAATTCTTTCCGGCATATGATTTTACTCCAGATCGAATAAGCAGTTTTAAGTAGCAATATCGGTTTTACATTTTCAAATAAAAATTGAAGTTCGAAAACTAGGCTTCTGTGTCGGTTTGGAAACGTCTGTGTGTATGCTGTGTAAAATGGAGTTGAAAGTATTAGAAAAGAGGTCAGTGTATACCTCTTAAAAGTTATTGGTTTGAACAGTCTATTATAACATTACCTAGAATACTGAAAAATAAATTGCAGATATTGGGGGTAGATACAACTGCACTTAATCGTGGCTGGGTTAGTTATATGTTTGTTTAATTTAGATAAGTTGGATTAACTAAGTCAGATGTGGTATTAAGAGTGATTTTTTATAGTGTTTTTTTATAACCAAATACGATTAAAACGTATTTGTGTCCGCAGTATATCTTCACGTCTCGAACGTAATATAAATATTCAATAATACTTTGAAAGACACAAAGACTTCTACTCGTGAACGGTACCGATTACAAATTTTCTGAATCACTCTTTCTTTCATTCTTTGTTTGTTTCTCTCCCCTTCTCCCCTTACTCTCTCTCTCTCACACCCACCTCTCTCTCTCTCTCTCTCTCTCTCTCTCTATATATATATATATATATATATATATATATATATATATATATATATATATATATATATATATATATATATATATATATATATATATATATATATATATTTATTAAAATAACAGATTAAAGTTTAAGCAAAGAATCGCTGCTTTCACCCTTAACGGGATCTTCTGAAACTTTAATAAATATTTGCTCTACGGTTCTTATATATTTGATATATATTTATCCTTATCGAGCCCTCCTTGGATTTTAGTCTTCAAATTTATTATTATTACTATATATATATATATATATATATATATATATATATATATATATATATATATATATGTACGTATGTGCGTGTCTCTATACATATTTATATATATATATACGTGTGTGTGTTCATACATTTATATATGTGCAACAATACACACTCACACACCACACACTTTATATGTTTATATATGTATATATTTGTATATATATATATATATATATATTATATATATATATATATATATATATATATATATATATATATATATATATATATATATATATATATATATATAATAGTAAAACACTGGTGGGTTGTATCCATAGTAGTAGAGCACTCAGTCAATGGGACGAGTTTGGTAGACGTAGTTCCACAACAGTTAGTTCACTATTGCCGAGAACAATTGTTTCACCATATTCGGATCATCAACTCGGTTTAAATGAGATGGTTCGCAACTTCATTTAAGAAAGATAGGGAAGAAACCGAATAAGAAAAATAAGAATAAAAAATATGCACGCGGCCAAATTATTGGAGAGCTGAATAATGCAATTTAGAGAAGAGGTTTAACCTGTTGTACTCTTGGTGGTGTTAGAGGTAGGACACAATTCCATTTATGAATTTCATATTCATTAATAGAATATAAAAGAGATTTTTATAACGACGGCTGTCTTTCCGAATGTAAACGATGGCTGCAACATTTCACAACGCCTACATTACGTGCGTTGGGAGCCATATCAAAACGACAACGCATGTTCCACGAAGAGCTGGCAGTGAGAAATTTTGAGTTAGGATTAACGCAGATTCTGCATTATATATAAACATCATCCCTATCCAGCTAAAATTACTGAATGTGTTTTTTTCTCATCATACCATCTCACGTCGGTCAGAAAAAGTTACAGTTTTATATATATATATATATATGTGTGTGTGTGTGTGTGTGTGTGTGTGTGTGTGTGTGTGTGTGTGTGTGTGTGTGTGTGTGTGTGTGTGTGTGTGTGTGTGTAAGAAAAACCACAGATGTGAGAAAAACCACAGACCCTCCATCTCAACTCTACTTTTGAAAAGCAGAAGAACTGCGAAACCGGTAAAGGAACCAAATAAATTTATATATTTTCTTTTAAAATAAGGCTCCAGTTGCATTTTCGATTTCATCTTCTTTTCTTTATATATATATATATATACATATATATATATATATATATATAAAATGACAACTGCTCAATTCATATTGTACATTATAATCTGAACAGATTTCTTAATATCTCAGGCGTATACACACACGTATGCATACACAAACAGAAATGTATATATACATACATTTCTTATGTATGTATACATAGTACGGTGGTTTAACAGTATCGGTAGAGCGTCGAACACCCTGCTTTGTGGCATAGAATTAAGACCATTTATGTTCTGTTTTCATATCCCGCCGAGGTTAGCTTTGCCTTTCATCCTTGCGGGGTCGCTAAAATAAAGTACCTGTCACGCACTGGGGTCGATTTAATCGTCTTCCGCTCCTCCAAAAATTGCTAGCCTTGTGCCTAAAACAGAAACCATTATTATTGGTAGAGAGTTGGACGCCATGCTTTCTATAGCATAGTTACGCCCTTTACAGTCTGAGTTCAAATCCCGCCGAGGTTAACTTTCCCTTTCATCCTTACGGGGTAGATAAAATAAAGTACCAGTAATGTACTGGGTATTTGCTGGCCTTGTGCCTAAAGAAGAAACAATTATTATTATTACTATATATATATATATATATATATATATATAAATATATATATATATGTATATATATATATATGTGTGTGTGTGTGTGTGTGTGTGTGTGTGTGTGTGTGTGTGTGTGTGTGTGTGCGCGCGCTGCCATGGCAGGCTGGTTAAGAATTTACGGTTACAATTATGAGGCCACGGGTACAACCCCACCGTTTGCCATCTTGGGCATGTGCTTTTACTACAGGTTTGTGTCGAACCAAGCTTTGTGAGTGAATTTAGTTTGAGAGAAACTGTAGAGAAGCCCATTCGACGGATTGTATCTGTAATTTTACGGTCACGTCTCGTCACCCTGATTCAGCTTGGGAATTACGTAAAATGTACAACTACTTAAACGTTAAGTCATAATCGAACGATCTCTTGGTAGAACAATTACATTCACTTCGTGACAATTGACGGAGGAGCCTATATATATATATATATATATATATATATATATATATATATATATATATATATATATATATATATATATATATATATGTGAATATAGACATAGAATATTCGAAAATATTCTGTATGTTTATAATAAACATTTTGAAGACCTAATCGCTATAGAATAGAATACGTCACGTATTACAATTAGATTCTCGATAAAAGCAAGGGAAGTAATCTACGCGTTTCATTCTCGTTAGAAATCATCAGGACTACATATCCAGTGCTTTTATCGAGAATGACACAGCTAGAGACTTATAGAATACTTAGCTGTGTACAGGAACTGGTTTGAAAGAGCGGTTGCCGGTCCGGCAGAAATTAGAAATTGGAATAAATGCTCTGAAATAGCGATATATATGTGAATATAGACATAGAATATTCGAAAATATTCTGTATGTTTATAATAAACATTTTGAAGACCTAATCGCTATAGAATAGAATACGTCACGTATTACAATTAGATTCTCGATAAAAGCAAGGGAAGTAATCTACGCGTTTCATTCTCGTTAGAAATCATCAGGACTACATATCCAGTGCTTTTATCGAGAATGACACAGCTAGAGACTTATAGAATACTTAGCTGTGTACAGGAACTGGTTTGAAAGAGCGGTTGCCGGTCCGGCAGAAATTAGAAATTGGAATAAATGCTCTGAAATAGCGATATATATGTGAATATAGACATAGAATATTCGAAAATATTCTGTATGTTTATAATAAACATTTTGAAGACCTAATCGCTATAGAATAGAATACGTCACGTATTACAATTAGATTCTCGATAAAAGCAAGGGAAGTAATCTACGCGTTTCATTCTCGTTAGAAATCATCAGGACTACATATCCAGTGCTTTTATCGAGAATGACACAGCTAGAGACTTATAGAATACTTAGCTGTGTACAGGAACTGGTTTGAAAGAGCGGTTGCCGGTCCGGCAGAAATTAGAAATTGGAATAAATGCTCTGAAATAGCGATATATATGTGAATATAGACATAGAATATTCGAAAATATTCTGTATGTTTATAATAAACATTTTGAAGACCTAATCGCTATAGAATAGAATACGTCACGTATTACAATTAGATTCTCGATAAAAGCAAGGGAAGTAATCTACGCGTTTCATTCTCGTTAGAAATCATCAGGACTACATATCCAGTGCTTTTATCGAGAATGACACAGCTAGAGGCTTATAGAATACTTAGCTGTGTACAGGAACTGGTTTGAAAGAGCGGTTGCCGGTCCGGCAGAAATTAGAAATTGGAATAAATGCTCTGAAATAGCGATATATATGTGAATATAGACATAGAATATTCGAAAATATTCTGTATGTTTATAATAAACATTTTGAAGACCTAATCGCTATAGAATAGAATACGTCACGTATTACAATTAGATTCTCGATAAAAGCAAGGGAAGTAATCTACGCGTTTCATTCTCGTTAGAAATCATCAGGACTACATATCCAGTGCTTTTATCGAGAATGACACAGCTAGAGACTTATAGAATACTTAGCTGTGTACAGGAACTGGTTTGAAAGAGCGGTTGCCGGTCCGGCAGAAATTAGAAATTGGAATAAATGCTCTGAAATAGCGATATATATGTGAATATAGACATAGAATATTCGAAAATATTCTGTATGTTTATAATAAACATTTTGAAGACCTAATCGCTATAGAATAGAATACGTCACGTATTACAATTAGATTCTCGATAAAAGCAAGGGAAGTAATCTACGCGTTTCATTCTCGTTAGAAATCATCAGGACTACATATCCAGTGCTTTTATCGAGAATGACACAGCTAGAGACTTATAGAATACTTAGCTGTGTACAGGAACTGGTTTGAAAGAGCGGTTGCCGGTCCGGCAGAAATTAGAAATTGGAATAAATGCTCTGAAATAGCGATATATATGTGAATATAGACATAGAATATTCGAAAATATTCTGTATGTTTATAATAAACATTTTGAAGACCTAATCGCTATAGAATAGAATACGTCACGTATTACAATTAGATTCTCGATAAAAGCAAGGGAAGTAATCTACGCGTTTCATTCTCGTTAGAAATCATCAGGACTACATATCCAGTGCTTTTATCGAGAATGACACAGCTAGAGACTTATAGAATACTTAGCTGTGTACAGGAACTGGTTTGAAAGAGCGGTTGCCGGTCCGGCAGAAATTAGAAATTGGAATAAATGCTCTGAAATAGCGATATATATGTGAATATAGACATAGAATATTCGAAAATATTCTGTATGTTTATAATAAACATTTTGAAGACCTAATCGCTATAGAATAGAATACGTCACGTATTACAATTAGATTCTCGATAAAAGCAAGGGAAGTAATCTACGCGTTTCATTCTCGTTAGAAATCATCAGGACTACATATCCAGTGCTTTTATCGAGAATGACACAGCTAGAGACTTATAGAATACTTAGCTGTGTACAGGAACTGGTTTGAAAGAGCGGTTGCCGGTCCGGCAGAAATTAGAAATTGGAATAAATGCTCTGAAATAGCGATATATATGTGAATATAGACATAGAATATTCGAAAATATTCTGTATGTTTATAATAAACATTTTGAAGACCTAATCGCTATAGAATAGAATACGTCACGTATTACAATTAGATTCTCGATAAAAGCAAGGGAAGTAATCTACGCGTTTCATTCTCGTTAGAAATCATCAGGACTACATATCCAGTGCTTTTATCGAGAATGACACAGCTAGAGACTTATAGAATACTTAGCTGTGTACAGGAACTGGTTTGAAAGAGCGGTTGCCGGTCCGGCAGAAATTAGAAATTGGAATAAATGCTCTGAAATAGCGATATATATGTGAATATAGACATAGAATATTCGAAAATATTCTGTATGTTTATAATAAACATTTTGAAGACCTAATCGCTATAGAATAGAATACGTCACGTATTACAATTAGATTCTCGATAAAAGCAAGGGAAGTAATCTACGCGTTTCATTCTCGTTAGAAATCATCAGGACTACATATCCAGTGCTTTTATCGAGAATGACACAGCTAGAGACTTATAGAATACTTAGCTGTGTACAGGAACTGGTTTGAAAGAGCGGTTGCCGGTCCGGCAGAAATTAGAAATTGGAATAAATGCTCTGAAATAGCGATATATATGTGAATATAGACATAGAATATTCGAAAATATTCTGTATGTTTATAATAAACATTTTGAAGACCTAATCGCTATAGAATAGAATACGTCACGTATTACAATTAGATTCTCGATAAAAGCAAGGGAAGTAATCTACGCGTTTCATTCTCGTTAGAAATCATCAGGACTACATATCCAGTGCTTTTATCGAGAATGACACAGCTAGAGACTTATAGAATACTTAGCTGTGTACAGGAACTGGTTTGAAAGAGCGGTTGCCGGTCCGGCAGAAATTAGAAATTGGAATAAATGCTCTGAAATAGCGATATATATGTGAATATAGACATAGAATATTCGAAAATATTCTGTATGTTTATAATAAACATTTTGAAGACCTAATCGCTATAGAATAGAATACGTCACGTATTACAATTAGATTCTCGATAAAAGCAAGGGAAGTAATCTACGCGTTTCATTCTCGTTAGAAATCATCAGGACTACATATCCAGTGCTTTTATCGAGAATGACACAGCTAGAGACTTATAGAATACTTAGCTGTGTACAGGAACTGGTTTGAAAGAGCGGTTGCCGGTCCGGCAGAAATTAGAAATTGGAATAAATGCTCTGAAATAGCGATATATATGTGAATATAGACATAGAATATTCGAAAATATTCTGTATGTTTATAATAAACATTTTGAAGACCTAATCGCTATAGAATAGAATACGTCACGTATTACAATTAGATTCTCGATAAAAGCAAGGGAAGTAATCTACGCGTTTCATTCTCGTTAGAAATCATCAGGACTACATATCCAGTGCTTTTATCGAGAATGACACAGCTAGAGACTTATAGAATACTTAGCTGTGTACAGGAACTGGTTTGAAAGAGCGGTTGCCGGTCCGGCAGAAATTAGAAATTGGAATAAATGCTCTGAAATAGCGATATATATGTGAATATAGACATAGAATATTCGAAAATATTCTGTATGTTTATAATAAACATTTTGAAGACCTAATCGCTATAGAATAGAATACGTCACGTATTACAATTAGATTCTCGATAAAAGCAAGGGAAGTAATCTACGCGTTTCATTCTCGTTAGAAATCATCAGGACTACATATCCAGTGCTTTTATCGAGAATGACACAGCTAGAGACTTATAGAATACTTAGCTGTGTACAGGAACTGGTTTGAAAGAGCGGTTGCCGGTCCGGCAGAAATTAGAAATTGGAATAAATGCTCTGAAATAGCGATATATATGTGAATATAGACATAGAATATTCGAAAATATTCTGTATGTTTATAATAAACATTTTGAAGACCTAATCGCTATAGAATAGAATACGTCACGTATTACAATTAGATTCTCGATAAAAGCAAGGGAAGTAATCTACGCGTTTCATTCTCGTTAGAAATCATCAGGACTACATATCCAGTGCTTTTATCGAGAATGACACAGCTAGAGACTTATAGAATACTTAGCTGTGTACAGGAACTGGTTTGAAAGAGCGGTTGCCGGTCCGGCAGAAATTAGAAATTGGAATAAATGCTCTGAAATAGCGATATATATGTGAATATAGACATAGAATATTCGAAAATATTCTGTATGTTTATAATAAACATTTTGAAGACCTAATCGCTATAGAATAGAATACGTCACGTATTACAATTAGATTCTCGATAAAAGCAAGGGAAGTAATCTACGCGTTTCATTCTCGTTAGAAATCATCAGGACTACATATCCAGTGCTTTTATCGAGAATGACACAGCTAGAGACTTATAGAATACTTAGCTGTGTACAGGAACTGGTTTGAAAGAGCGGTTGCCGGTCCGGCAGAAATTAGAAATTGGAATAAATGCTCTGAAATAGCGATATATATGTGAATATAGACATAGAATATTCGAAAATATTCTGTATGTTTATAATAAACATTTTGAAGACCTAATCGCTATAGAATAGAATACGTCACGTATTAAAATTAGATTCTCGATAAAAGCAAGGGAAGTAATCTACGCGTTTCATTCTCGTTAGAAATCATCAGGACTACATATCCAGTGCTTTTATCGAGAATGACACAGCTAGAGACTTATAGAATACTTAGCTGTGTACAGGAACTGGTTTGAAAGAGCGGTTGCCGGTCCGGCAGAAATTAGAAATTGGAATAAATGCTCTGAAATAGCGATATATATGTGAATATAGACATAGAATATTCGAAAATATTCTGTATGTTTATAATAAACATTTTGAAGACCTAATCGCTATAGAATAGAATACGTCACGTATTACAATTAGATTCTCGATAAAAGCAAGGGAAGTAATCTACGCGTTTCATTCTCGTTAGAAATCATCAGGACTACATATCCAGTGCTTTTATCGAGAATGACACAGCTAGAGACTTATAGAATACTTAGCTGTATATATATATATATATAGGAAAATGTTGGACCAACATTTTCCTATTACCCACTCTACTGCCCTAATTATTGAGTACTCTGGTGTGTTATGGTCCATCTGGTTCCTACCACACCTCCTTCGTTGAATATATATATATATATATATATATATATATATATATATATATATAAAGATGTCTATCAGATATCAGACGTTTTGTTAGAATCGTCTAACTTCGTGAAACCTCAGGTAATGGAATAATTATATTGTGTTACTTATTACATAATTAAATAGCTCTGTACTATACATCAAACACTCTTCTTTCCTTTACCTTAACACACACACACTTTATATATATATATATATATATATATATATATATATATATATATATATATATATTTCGTTTCTGAATTTGTTTAGCAAGATTCTTTATCTGAAAACGAGTGTTGAAACCGATATTGTTATACTTTCAGACACAGAAAACAGGTAATGACAGTAGCACAGAAATAAGGGAAGGTAATAGGATTGAAAGGAGAAGGGAGACTATGGACAGAGAAAATAACCAGGACAAACACACAGACACACAAAATAGAGTAGATAATAACAATGAGCCAGAGGAAAGAGACAGGAGTAATAATGAGAGACATAGAAACAACCACAAGGCTGTTGGTAGAAATAGAAATAGAAACAATACAACTAACAATAACAATAGTATTAGTACACATAAAGCAGCAGCCTGGAACTCTACTTTTTATAATCCTTCCGATAAGTCGTCCGACCTGCAACGAGTCCACGCCACGACTTTAGCTTTTAACAAACGCACGCAATTGCCGTCGCAGGTCGATGAACAAACAGAAGCACAATTTAGTATAGCTAGATCTAAACTTAGAAATATTATAGAACAGTATAGCAAGAAGCATAATAGAATGGAGGCCCAGCAAATGGCTTGCCTAATCTCATGCAGTGCTCGCGTAATGGAGAGATTGCATGCTTTCCAACAGACAAGTCTGGCAGAATGTCGGTTGACACTCTGCCAAACTACATCCAGTCAATGCAACCCCACATCAATAACACAAGAGAAGTAACACCACAAGAGCATGAGGATATGGAAAAAGCCCTCAATGCCCATATGATGATGTGGACAAATATAATGCAGCCCAACAAAAGGACTGCCAACAACTTCCAGGCCTGGGACAATGACGTGCCAGCGTTGTATGGGCTTCGAAAAGACCATAAAGCGAGCAGTGACCCTGTCACAGGACCACCAACACGGCCAGTCTGTGGAGCTAACATTGCTAGTAACTACAGACTTTCCTACTTCCTCTCCCTGATCATACGCCTCATCATTGAAATGTCCCCAGATGTATACGACAGCACGGCGGACCTCCTCAGCAGATTCGGCGAGAGTAACCGATCTAGGGACCTAACAAACTGCATAATAGGTAGTATGGATGTCCTGTCCCTGTATCCATCTATTGACGTGGATTTTGCTGTGGAGAAATGCGTAGAAATGATCACTGAGAGCAATGTTGAATTCCGTGGGATTGATACCAGTGAGCTGGGACTCCTACTTAAACTTACCTATAGTAATAATTATCTGGACACTTATGGCCTTAGCAACCTGTGCCCTACAAGACCAGCAAGAGGCAGACCATCTACCATTACCTCAATGGCCAAGAAAACCCACACAGATAGATGGAACGGGTGGACCAGAGCCATACGGACCCCCGAAAACCACGAGGAACTAAAGAAAATGATTGCACATGCGGTGGGGGCCAGTATAAAATTAACCCTTAAGGAACATATGTTCAAATTTAATGGTAAAACATATGCCAAGAGGAGGGAGAAGTCATTGGTGTTAGCATCGCAGGGGACATAGCTAACCTATTCATAGTATGGTGGGACAGTAGACTTAAACTTAAACTTAAAGAACAATTAGAAGACCCCTTAACCCTGATAATGTACTCCCGCTACGTTGATGATATAAACATCGTAGTAAAAATACCCCCACTAGAGAACAGTCAGGAATTAGAGAAAAATACAATGGAAAGCATCCAGCAAATAGCTAACTCCATCCACCAGAGTATTAGAGTTACTATAGACTACCCAAGCAAACACCCCAGCCATCGATTACCTGTACTAGACACAGAGCTCTGGTTAGATACCATTAATAACAAAAAACAAATCCTCCATTCCCATTATGCCAAACCCATGACTTCCAAATATCTGATCCACCGAAACTCAGCTGTTTCGGACCATACCAAAATCAACATACTGATTGCGGATTTGGTACGGGTGATGAGAAACGTGTCCCGCATGTGCAACCCCAAAGAACTAGAGAGACACATACAACACTTCATCCACCGTATGCAGTTCTCTGGTTACAATCAGAGAGATAAAATCAGAGTATATAGAGGAGCCAGAACCAAATGGGAAAAAATGGAAAATAATGACACAAATGGGATCTGCCCCTTGTATAGGAGCAAATTTTGAAATAGACTAGAAAGAACTAGGAATAAGGTTAATAGAATAAACTCATGGTATGATAGCAATAAATACCAGAGTGTAATGTTCATCGATACAATCCCTAGAGGTAAATTAGCTTACAAATTTAGAAGAGCCCTAAATAAACATAAACTCAATATTAAGATAGTAGAAAGACCAGGTACCTCCGTAAAAACACTTATTAGCAAGACATACCCTTTTCAAAGACCTCCCTGTAGAGATAAGAAATGTATAATCTGTAAATTAAGCCCCCATATTAACTGTAAAACTAGAAATGCAGTATATAGTATAAGATGTACTGAAGGACAATGTAGAGATAAAAATATAGTGTACATAGGTGAGACAGCTCGTAGTATAGGGGAACGGATAAATGAACACTGGCGAGACCTTCAAGATAGTAAAGAATCATCTGTACTCTACCAACATGCTAAAATAGAACATAAGAGTAAATTAGAGAACATAGAAATAAAAATAGAATCTACACACAGAAAAGACGCAATGTTTAGACAAATCACAGAGGCAATAAACATAAATGAACTCCAACCAAAATTAAATAGAAAACATGAATGGAACAGCAACATCACAACTTACAATTAAGGACAAAATGAAAACACACACGCACATAGAACAAACAACCAACCAGTAACATGTAAATAAACAAATAAATAAACCAATATAAACACACACAGACACCCGGATGTAACACATGCGCAAACTAAGCACACAACACACACAAAAAAACAAGATGGCGTACGACAGAACAAAGGAGAGGCACAAAAACAAAGAAAAGAATCCCCAGTCACTGAAGAGGTCACAGAATGTGTGACAAAAGAACTTTGACAATATATAAACAATCATCTGATTGTGGAACCAACCAACCAACCGGAAATTTATAAATTCCTAAATTTATAAATTTATTATTATAAATTGAAGTGAAACAACTGGTGCGTGTGTTTCTTATTGGCAACATGACCCTCCCAAAGTATAACAATATATATATATATATATATATATGTAAGTATGTGTGTATACGTACATACATATATGTATACAGACGTACAGTAGCATGCATATATATAAATATATATATATATATATATATATATACATACATATACATATATACATACAGGTACACATACATATATGCACGTATCAGTGTAGCGGACGCTTATTATAACGCCGCTTTGTTCGTTTGTCAACAAACTGAACAGCCTGAATTTATGCCATACGGTGTTAAGGCAACCACGTCACCTTTTTGTCCAACACTGACACAGGAACGATGTACTAGTTTCAAGCTTGTTAGCTTTCATCAGCACCGTTTACCCATCTGCCAGGTAGTTGAACGTTCGAAAGTATATACTTTCCTTATGAAAATTAACGGCTGAGCAGCCTAATTTGCATATTGAGTGAGTTAAATTGGTCAGGCATACCGAAAACGATAAGTTGAAAAAAAAATGAAAACGAAATTTCATTTCTCACTCTTAGTATGGCACTTACTTAAATGTAAGTATGTGTGTATACGTACATACATATATGTATACAGACGTACAGTAGCATGCATATATATATATATATATATATATATATACATACATATACATATATACATACAGGTACACATACATATATGCACGCATCAGTGTAGCGGACGCATATTATAACGCCGCTTTGTTCGTTTGTCAACAAACTGAACAGCCTGAATTTATGCCATACGGTGTTAAGGCAACCACGTCACCTTTTTGTTCAACACTGACACAGGAACGATGTACTAGTTTCAAGCTTGTTAGCTATCATCAGCACCGTTTACCCATCTGCCAGATAGTTGAACGTTCGAAAGTATATACTTTCCTTTTTCAACTTATATATATATATATAGAAAGTCCCATCATTTTAAAAAGCCAGTACAATGCAGTAGAAAAATAATGGAAAATGATCACAGATAAAACAAAACAAAGTAACGTTTTCTTTATCCAGTGTATTTTAGCATATTTCAGGACTTTTTAAGATGCACATATTGCAGCAGCCTGACGTATCCACAGGCAGATGAGCAAAAACATGCAATTCTATTAGGACTACGTAATTTTAAAATGTAAGGCATACTAGTCCGCAAAGAAAACCTACATCTCTGGTCCGTATTCACCCATCATATACTAAATTTCTTGCACCATTGCTGTTAGCAACCTACGGCTGGCTCTATGTAAACTTGATACAACAAAATCTGTTGTCGCTGACGTGATGAAACTGCACCAACTCATGTAATCGGTACGTCAGCAAAATCATAGCAGGAATTTAATTATACAGAAGCATTTACGACTAACTCAAACTACCGTTCCAGAAGGGTAATAAAGTTGGTAATAATGTATTCAATTGTCAGAATAAAACGGATATTCTGAGTCAGTAGCATGAGATGTTTTTGTTCTCCGGTGTAATAAACTTTATAGAGAAACATTTGAGTAAGCGAGGTGGGATCATAAAAATCTATCAGATTTCAAAACAAAGGTAAAATAAATGGCTGCCTATGAATTTATGTGGAATCGCCTGCCTTATAAGAAAATGTCATCGGTTAAACTACGGGCCAATTAGATATAGATTCTAAACTGCTAAGCAGGGTGACCAGTCAGACACCTCTTCTGACAAATTGGCTTCACCCAATGCTCTGTATGAGACAAGAGAACATTATTCTACGTAATATGTCCCCACTTGGTCATCTCTAAATTATTCCACTGATGTTTTTCAGAATTCTTTATAGTGTTACTTATTTACTCTTTTATATAACGTATTTTATTATGGAACATCATGCTGAAATATACTAGGTAAAAAAACCATTACTTTGTTTAGAAGTCCTCATCAATCTATTATTTCATCCTTATTTTTTAAAACACTTCCATATCAGAAAGGCAATAGTGATATATATGTATATATCCAATTACAAACTATGAGGAAATAATAGACAAAAATGCATCTATTTTTTTCTTCAAAGGCCCGACTGCAATTTCGCCGATCCGAGTGCAACTTTCTGCACTATAAAAATGCATTATCGTTGTGAGGCTGATACAGCTTATCAACAGACCTCTCAGAAAAAAAGGACTGTTTCTTTGACGCGTTTGTAGCAAGTGAGAAAATCTCTAGAGGCGGAGGGAGGAATTAACACGTGATACCGTGGTTAAAAAAGGGACTGTTTCTTTCGTAGCAAGTGAGAATATCTCAAGAGGCGGAGGGAGAAATTAAGATATCATGCAGAGGTCACAGACGAGTAGTAAGGTAGACAGTGAGCGAACAACATCTTTGCTAGAAAAAGCAGTTCGTACACTCCTGGGTTAACTCGACCATAGGGAGTTTGTTGCAATATAATAATGAAATACACACACATATTCATATGTATATGTATGTGTGTGGTGCCCGCTTTAACAAGTTTTGCTCGATGACCGAAAGAGCTAAAATAATCGAAATAATTAAAATAACTCAATAATCAGAGCTATTTATCAAATTACAAAATATGAGGAAATAATAGACAAAAATATACCTATTTTTTCTTCAAAGTCCCGACTACAGTTTCGCCGATCTAGTCCCTATAGTGAAAATGGCGTGATAACCGTAACGAAAGCCACTGTTGACATAATCGTAATAACATAAACCCTACTAACAATGGCACTGAATTGTGTATAATCTCTTTCAATTGTGTGGCTTATACATATCGCTCATAACTGTAAAACACATAACAATGAGAAAAAATAATAGGCCTAGATTACATAATACTAACCCGCCATACTCGTGCGGGTATCTATCTATCTATAGAGCAAACACCGTCCTCTCCGGACAACAACTAATCGCCTTCTTTAAGTACCACTTCAGAATATAGGTGAGAGTGGAGAGAGAGGTGCTAAACCCCAGTAAATTCGCTGAAAGGTAGGTGAATGTGGTGAAAAGGGCCCGAATGAAGGGGCCTTCTCTGTATATAAATCTGTAGGTTGAGGGAGACAAACAGAGGGAAGACGGTAACACCTACAAAACGTGCACCTGGTGTTAGGGGTTGTTCTATCACGGGGTGTAAAACGACCACGCAGTAACGCTCCCTCTAATGGGGATTTCAATTGTTATTTTATTTTAATATATAGTTTATTGTAATTTATTAATGTTAAAGTTTATACGATTTTTATGTAAAACCCTCTCCGTCACGTCTTGTAATGTCCCATTTCTTGTACGCCCTTGCGGCAAATAAAGAAACATATCTATCTCTATATCTATCTATTTATCTATTTATCTATCTATCTGTCTATCTATCAGTCTCTAAATATATCTGTCTATCGATCTATCTGCCTGTGTGTCTATCCCTCTATCAATATCTACTTATCAATCCCTGTATCTATATCCACTTATCTACATATCTACTTTCCTCTTTACCTACCTACTTACGTACGTACGAAACTCTCTACGAAATTACCTCCATCCCACTCATCTCTCTCTCTCTCTCTCTCTCTCTCTCTTTCTCTCACTCTCTCTCTTTCTTTCTCTCTCTCTCTATCATCTGTCTGTCTGGCTGTCTCTATCCCAGCCAGCCTGTATATCTACACACCCACATACCTACCTACCTCTTTGTTTACTTATCTATCTATGCCTTCCCTTCTTTAGGTACCACTTTAGAGGGAGAATCAGAGTGGAGAGAGAGGTACTGCACATCAGTAAATTTACTGAAAGGTGGGTGAATGTGGCGAGAATGGCCCGAGTGATTGGGCCTTCTTTGTATATAAACCTGTAGGTTGAAGAAGAGAGCGAAAGGAAGAAAGGACACTTGCACAACACGCTCCTGGAGTTGAGGGTTGTTCTATCTACGGGGTATAAAACAATCCATTTGTAACGCCTCCCCCCTATTGGGGATTTCGCTTGTTATATTTTCATGTTAAAACTTTCTTTACACGACTGTATGTAAAATCCCCGCCATATGTCTTTGTATTCTCCTCTTTTCTTGTGCGCCCTTGTGAAAATAAAGAAATCTATCTATCTATATATCTATCGATATATCTGACTGTCTATGTATCTCGCTGGCCACCTGTCTGTGTGTTTCTCTCACTTTCACCCTCTCTCTCTCTCCATCTCTCTATCTAACGATCTGTCTCTCTGTATCTCTGTCTGTCTATCTATTTACCTCTCTCTCTCTCTCTCTCTCTCTCTCTATATATATATATATATATATATATATATATATATATATATATATATAGTAATAATAATAAAATTGAAGACTAAAATCCAAAGAGGGCTATTCTTTGCTTAAACATTAATCTGTTATTTTAATAAATATATATATATATATATATATATATGGAGAATAGATATGGCTGTGTAGTTGCTATTTAAGGTAACTTAAAATGCAATGGGAATAAAGGGGAAGAAAAGAGAAAACAGTAACAAAACAGCGAAAACAACAACAAACCAACCAATATGCGAGCAACTATAGATAGGAAATCCAAGACCACTCGAGAATAGATCTTAAGTGCAAGACTGAGTGGTCGAGAGGAAAGAGAGAGACACACGTCCGATCGCCGCAGTTGTAAGTGAGAAGAGAACTGCTAAACGGTCAGACGAGGGGGTGAAAGTGAGAGGAAGAAAGTGGGATAAGAGTAGATAGGGAGAAAGAGAGGGGAAGAAAGTGGGGTGAGAGTAGAAAGTAGCGAAATAGGTAGGTAGAAGGGGAGAGAAGAATGGTCACAGCGAAAAACATGAAATATATGGAGAATAGATATGGCTGTGTAGTTGCTATTTAAAGTAACTTAAAATGCAGTGGGAATACGAAGAAAGCAAGAACGTGGTAGGGGTGAGTTTTCCTCGTCAGTTGTCTACTGGCGGTCTCGGATATTTCTACGCTTAAAGACAAGATATCTACCTCCCAGGGCGTTCAATAACTGGGTATGTTATTGGGAAAACGGAAGAAGGAGCAAAGGGGAAGGAAAGAGAAAACAGTAACAAAACAGCGAAAAAAAACAACAAACCTAGCAATATGCGAGCAACTATAGGTATAACAATTACAACAATCGAAATCCCCAATAGGGGAGAAGCGCCACAAATGGGTTGTTTAATACCCCGTCGATAGAACAACCCTCAACTGCAGGAGCGTGTTGTGCAAGTGCTCCTTTCTTCCTTTTGCTCTCTTCTTCAACCTACAGGCTTATAAACAGAGAAGGCTTAATCACTCGGGCCATTTTCGCTTCATTCACCCACCTTTCAGTAAATTTACTGGGTTGCAGTGCCTCTCTCTCCACTCTGATTCTCCTTCTAAAGTGATACTTAAAGAAGGGAATCAATTGTTGTCCGGAGAGAAAGGGACATGTCCTCAGTCCTCTCAATCTCGTCCACCATATAACTTCTTTCACCATAGCCACCGTACAGAGGAAAACCGCCTCTCTTTCGTTTTTGAAAGAGGCTGGCGGTTTGATCCTTATTATGGACTCGGCAGTCAACTGGATTTGTCCCATACACGACAGCAGTTGTTCTGCATTGTTCCACAGTTCGGTTACGCCCGGGAAGTGTACAATTGCGTGCAGGACTGTTTCAATGTCCTGCGCGCATCTTGGACACGTCCTCTTGGAAGGATCCCTGCCGGGGCGTCCGTGCCTGTAGATCTTGTCACGAACCGGTAGAGCTCCTCGGTAGCACTGCCAGGCCAGGGACCTCTGGAAGTTGTCCATAGGTCCCGGGCGCAAAGTCCTACCAAACAGACTGGTGAGCTCATCGTCTTCGACGCCAGAGTCTCTCCGAGCACGTCGTCGCCCTTGTAACGTACAATCCCTCTATAGAATGTCGAAGTGCAGTCTCCACTGATTGCTGCGCCCGCTTGCCAGAGGACTGTGGGCGCCTAAGCGCATTCAATGTGCCAGGCGCCCATCGTTTTCGGTCTTTTCTTAACCCATGACTGCAGCTCCGTCAGCGACACGAGCTCTGGGAAAGCCTGTCTCACAAACGGTGCCCACACCGGTTGGGGGTCGGTGAGGAATACCTGGAGATGCCGTAGCCTCAGCGCATGTTTGCGCATCATCAGCCACGGCATTCCCATCCCTCCGTTGGAAGGGTGCTGACAGCAGACGGATCTCCTCACCAGCGGAGCCTGCTTCTTCCACAGAAACTGGAAGAGCATGCGTTCCATCTTGGCGAGGTGTTCACAGGGACAAGGCACGACAGTCAAGCGGTAGTAGATGACGGACGCTATGAAAGTGTTCGCCACCTGCGCTCGACCTTTCAAGGACAGTTTGCACTCTGCCCACTTCTGGGTGAGTGCAAACACCTTGGCCGTGACCTCGTTCCAGTTTTTCTCCACCTAGAGGTCTGGACCGAACCAGACCCCGAGCAATTTTACCGGTCCGTCCGTGAAGAGTCCAACGACGCTGTCGGACGTTATCGGTTTGCCTCTCCACGTACCGAGTTGCAAACCGACAGACTTGTCCGGGTTTAGTTTTGCTGCCGTCAGCGTTTCGTATTCTTTCAGTAAGTTGCAGATCACCACGATTTCCGAGGTGCTCGACACCAGTACCGTCACGTCGTCGGCATGAGCCGACGCCGCTTTGCGCAGTCCCGGTTCTAGTGGGATGCCCTGCAACAGCTCCAATTTCCGCAGTAGTGGTAGTGGCTCTAGTGGCTCCAATTTCCGCAGTAGTGGCTCTAGTGTCAATACGTACAGAATGGAGGAGAGAGGGCACCCCTGTTGAATGGAACGCGTGATTGCGAACGGCTCCGATAGATAGCCGTTCACCTTGACCCTCGAGCAGATGCTGGTGTGCATCACCTCGATCCACCCTCTGAACACGGGACCGAAACCGGCCGCCTTGAGAACCGATTCAAGTATCGATGGTTGACCCTATCGAATGTCTTAGACTGATCCAAATTGATCAGAGCCTCACCGAAGCCGGGTTTACTATCCACCCTCTCTATGATGTATCGCATGAGGTGGAGGTTGTCGTGTATGGACCTGGTCGGGATTGCACACGTTTGCGCTTTCCCTACCAAGTTCTCGACAACAAGCGCCAACCTCGTCGCGAGCACCTTGGCCAAAATCTTTAACTCTGTGTTGAGTATACCTGGAGATGCCGCGCTGAGGCTGTGGCATCTCCAGGTATTCCTCACCGACCCCCAACCGGTGTGGGCCCCGTTTGTGAGACAGGCTTTCCCACAGCTCGTCTCGCTGACGGAGCTGGGTCAAGAAAAGACCGAAAACGATGGGCGCCTGGCACATTGAATGCACTCTGTGTTGAGCTGTGTTGAGCCTGAAGTTGTTAATTTCGTCCCCCTTGTTCTCGTCTTTCCTGATCAGCGTTACTACGCCCTTGCCTGCAGAACTGGGGATTCTCCCGTTCTGCTTCCAATTGCAGTAGACGGCTTCGAGGACGCCAGAGAACAAGTCCGGCATACCTATGTAAAACTCATAGGGTAGACCATCTAGACCGGGTAACTTGCGTTTCCCGCAGCGGCCCAGAGCGTCCCGTATCTCAGTGTCCGTGATTGGTCTATCGCAGAACTCGGCGTCCGTATTCGAGAGACGCGACAGGCCGTCGAGGTATGAACTAAAGTTCATTGCCCCGTTCGGCTTACCGTCGTTCTGCTCAAACAGTCGCGCAAAGTGCTGCTGAAAGTCCGTGCACATTTGCTTGGGGTCAAGTAGCACGCGTCCGTTTTGATCTTTCAAAGACCGAATCGTGGACTTGTTGCCACTTTTTGCCTCCGCCACTCAGGCCCAGCTGACAGATTTCGCTCCTTCATTTCCTAGAGCATGAGTTTTGCTTCTGACCACGCAGTCTTCGTGTTTTGCATCGAAGAACTGGTCCAGTGCCGTTCTCGACGCTAACACTCTAGCCGCGTTGCCACTTCTAAGTGCCTCCTCTACCTTGGCTATTAGTTCTCTTTCTATTTTGTTTTTCTCTAAGGCTAACTTCTCTGCTAAACCCTATCGATTCTATTCTAATTTCTTTCTTGAGAGAGTACCACCATCTATTGTTGACGATGGCTCCTGTTAACTGTTGCTTGACTAGTCTACTTATCCGTTCACTGTAATCTTTACGTGCCGGCAACGAGACGTTCAGCTTCCAGTATCCGGGTCCTTGTTTATGTGTTCTATCACGGTTGACTAAGCAGACAACTAATTTGTGATCTGAATAGGCAACCATGTGCATTCGTGGACAGCTTAACATCTCCTTGTCCCTTTTTCTAATGAAGAAACTATCTAAATACGATCTAGATGTCCCGCTGCGGTTTGCCCACGTCCACTGTGGTGCAGTCGGGAAATCCAGTCGATACCTGTCGGCCAGTTGGAATTGGCCGATTAAAGTTTTGAGGCTGTTGCACTCCGCTCTACTGGGACATGCTCCACATAGTCCCATCGAGCATCTAGGATACCATTCCAGTCCCCCACTAAAAGTAAAGAGCGAGACGTTCCCAGAAAGGACTCTAGACGCTTAAAGAAGTCTGGCCGTGATTGCGATTGCCCGGTCGGGGCATAAACGGCCACCAGTCTGAAGGCTCTACCTCCAATACTGTTCACGTCTAGGACTACCAGTCTACCCTCCGGGTCCAAGTGTACTTGCTGTACTTCGACGTCCAAGTTCTTCCGAAACATGACAACCACTCCACCCCACCAACTGGCTGACAGAGAGATGCGTAGATCTCAAATCCGTCGAAGATGGGTGTTAGTTGCTGCCTGTTGTGGATCCTGGACTCGGTGATGGCTATCACATCCATACCGTGTGACCTAAGGTCGTTTAAAAGTTGGCCCTGTTTCCAGGGCATCCCTAGGCCACGCACATTCACGCTTCCAACTCGTAAACTAGCCTTGTTGGTGAAGAAGAGTTGGAGAAATGGGCGAAAGGTGCACTGATCTTTTCGTTTCCTGGAGATCGGGTTGTTCAATCTCCATTTGGGTGCTGGATGGGGTGTTGGGTGTGGTGAGGAAACATTTTAATAGGACGCGGTTGATGGGTTTATGGTCGGGGTTGACAACGTCCTGTGAAAATTTATTTTTTAGGTCATTATAGGTTTCCATAGAAACCCTTATAAGTTTAAGGTTTGGAGACGATTCTGCCCTGACGAAAGTTTTACCCTCCGTCTCCACCTTAGGGTTTTGGGCGATGACCTCCATCAAATTCTTGTTGTTTGTGTTGATGTATGCGTATTGTTGTTTGTGTTTTTGTTGTGTTGTTTTAGTGTGTTGTTCGTCCGGGAGTTTTCTTTTTATGGTGGGTGCTTGTGTTTGGGGTGGTGTTGGTGTTGGTTTTGTTGATAGGGGGATGTTTGACTGTGGTGCTGTTTGTGTTGTTGTTTGTGTCTGTGGTTGTGTGTTGGTGTTGGTGATTGGAGTTTTGTGGGTTTGGGGGTGTCTCTTTTTTTTATTTTTAGATTTCCGCGGCTCTCCCTCTTCTTCACTTAAAGAAGGAGAAGCAGCTTCATCCATCGATGAATAATCATCGTCAGGTGTGTGGGGTAGGGGTATGTTGTGTGGTGGTGGTGTTTCGGTGTGTTTGTTTGTGGTAGTGTTTGATGGAGTGGGATAGGGTGGGGCTGTGTTCTACAGGGGTGTTGTCTCTGTTTTTTCTGTTGTTGTTGGTTGAGTGTCTGTTTGTTTTGGTGTGGTTGCTCGTTTCGTCTGTCGTTGTACTTGTGGTGGTGGTGGTTGCTTTTGTGTTGGTGTTGGTAATAGTGTTCTTTTAATGATGTTGTTGTGTGTTTGTGAAGGACAAGAGGCTTTTAGGTGTGCTGCGCTACCACAGCGAAAGCAATGAAATTTTCGTCCTTCTACCGACATGTTTATTTTGTTGTTATCATCGATGACGACTCTTTCGGGTATTTTGGAGATTCTCCGGCCTCATTTGCAACAGAATCTCCAAATCAGTACCCGCCCACCTTTGTCGAATAGACTTTCGTATCGAAAGAATCATATCAGTTTCTGGCTCTACGAAGCCAGCCAAGATCCACCAGATGTTAATGTTTGGGGGTATATTTTTTATTTTTATTTTTTGTGTCCTTTTTCCCATGTATGTAGGGACAAAGTTGAATGCTTTTGACACCATTGGTGTCACAGAATGTTTTTGGGCGAGTGCCTCGCTTTTAAACAGTACGGAAACACTTCCGTACTGTTTTCCTCGTTGGAGAAAATCGATATTTGCTAGAATTTCCTTGAAAGTAGCTTCTATATCTGCTTAACTAACAAATATCGGCTTTCTCGTGGAATTGGACACAGTCCTAAAGGCGACTGATCTTCGAACTGTGTCTTCCTTTATTTCAAGGGGTGAGTTAATTCTAAACCCACCTTTCTCTTCGAAAGTTACAAATTTTCTCCCTTGCTGGAGCATATCTCTTGCATTGGAGATGTCAAGATTTATAAAATCTTGTTTTTTGTTCACTGTTTCAGCGAAAGACATTTTCTTTTTTTGTGTGGTGTTGTTGCTGTTGTTGTTATCGTTGTTAGCCTCGGTGTTGGAAATCTCAGTTCCTTGACGAGGTGAAATTTTATGTGTAGATGTATCTGTGGAGTTGTTGATGTCTTTTTCATGTGTATGCATGTTAATAGGTTTAATTTCTGTGTTTTCATGTGAGTTAGTGTTATTTTTCTCCGCTTCGACGGTAGAAATTGTACAATTTTCGAGTGGTAACACTTTTTCCTCTTTGTTGACAGTCGTATCTATGGCGACGTCCATGGTAGCAGAAGCAGATATAACGTTAAAATCTGCCTCTTTCTCTCTCTTTTCTCTATTGAGGTCCTCCAACGTTCCCTTCGTGTTATTCATGTTTTATAGTTTGCAAAATTTGATATTTTAAAACAATTTTTAAACTAAATGTTCGCCCCTAAAGGGGCGAAAAATGCGATTACCACCCAGGTGACAATTCAGCTTGGGGTTTAATCTACAAAATAATATGTTTTTGCAAACAATTTGTTCTGTTTTTCGTATATAAATTTACAAAAAATCTTACCGGCGAGGTTCCACGCGTCAGGCAGATAGATAGATAGATAGATTGATAGATATATTTCTTTATTTACCATAAAGGCATAAAAAGAAGGGACAAATACAAAGGGGGAGTTTACATAAAATCGAGTAAAAAGGGTATAAAATGAAATTAATCGAAAACAACCTCAAAAGGGAGGGCACGTGATGGGGGTTGCACACACCCCCGAAAAAGTGTGCAATCCTTTGCCCGGGGAGCACATGGAGAAGGTGCTCCCCTCTCCTTCACTTCTTTACCTACAGGATGGTATACAGAGAAGGCCCATTTACACGAGCCATTCTCGCCACTATCACGCACCTTTCATAAAACTGTCTGTGGCCAAGCACCTCTCTCTCCATTCTTATCCTTCTTCCGAAGTGATATCGGAAGAAGTAGACCAGACTATGGCCAGAAAGGAAGTTGCCTGACCCCAGACCTTTCAATCGTGTCCACCAAACAACCTCTTTCAACATGGCTATTACGCACAGAAAAACCGCCTTTGCTTCCTTTGTGAAGCGGGGAGGCGGCTTGATTGTCATCACGGACTCGGCGGTCAATCGAATCGGCGCCACCCGCGACAGCAGTCGTTCAGCGTAGCCCCACAGATCAGCCACGCCCGGACATTGCACCAATGCGTGCGCAACGGTTTCTTCGTGACGCACGCATCTAGGGCAAATCTTTTTCGAGGGATCCCTGCCCGGGCGCCCGTGTCTGTAGAGCCTCTCTCGAACGGGTAGAGCCCCCGGTAGCACTGCCAGGCTAGTGACATCTGGAAGTTGTCCATTGGTCCCGGGCCGAAAGTCCTACCGAACAGGCTGGCCAGTTCGTCTTCTTCCATGTCCAGCGACTCTCCAAGGGTGTCATCGCCCCTGCTAGCCACCAGCCCTCTATAGAATGATGAGGTGGATTCTCCACCGATGGCCTGGCCCGCTTGCCAGAGAGTCCTGAGCGCCTGGGCACACTCAGTGTGCCAGTCTCCCAGTTTTCCGGATCTTTGCTTGACCCAGGACTGCAACTCCGTGAGCGAGACGAGTCTCGGAAAGGCTCGTTTCACGAACGGAGCCCACACCGGTTAACCAGTGAGGAATACCTGTAGGTGCCGTAGCCTTAATGCGTGCCTACGCATCATCAACCACGGCATCCCCAGCCCTCCTTTCGAAGGTTGTTGGCAGCAGATGGATCTTCTCACCATAGGAGGGCGCTTCTTCCAAAGAAATTGGAAGAGCATGCGTTCCATGGTGGTGAGTGTTTCCTTAGGGCAAGGCACGACAGTCAGGCGGTAGTAAGTGAAGGGCGCTATGTAAATGTTCGCCACCTCCGCCCGACCTTTTAGGGACAGCTTACACTTGGCCCATTTCTGGGTTAGTGCAAACACCTTGTTCGTAACCTCGTCCAAATTCTTTTCCACCTGGAGGTCCGGTCCAAACCAGACCCCAAGCAACTTCACCGGGCCCTCCGTCCAGTGTCCGACGACACCGTCGGGAGGCATCGGTCTGCCTCTCCACGTTCCGAGTTGCAGCCCGATGGATTTTTCCCGGTTCAGTTTCGCTCCTGACAACCTTTCGTAATCCTCCAGTAAGGTACCGATCGCCTCGATTTCCGAGTCGGTCGATACCATTACTGTTACGTCATCGGCGTAGGCCGACACCGCTTTGCTCAATCCTGGTTCCAGGGGGATACCCTGCAACAACTCCAACTTCCTCAGTAAAGGCTCGAGAGTCAATACGTACAGAAGGGAGGAGAGAGGGCACCCCTGTCGAATGGATCGTGTGATTTCGAACGGCTTCGAAAGGTAGCCGTTCACCTTGATCCTAGAACAGATGTGGTTGCTATGTAAGGCAGTGATCCAGCCTCTGAAAACAGGACCGAACCCAGCCGCCGCTAGCACCGCATCCAGGTAACCATGGTCGACTCTATCGAAAGCCTTAGACTGATCCAAGTTGATCAGGGCCCCACCGAAGCCGGGTTTGTTGCCAACCCTCTCTATGATGTATCGCATGAGGTGGAGGTTATCGTGAATGGACCTGGATGGGATAGCACATGTCTGTGCATCTGCCACCAGGCTACCCACGACAAGCGCCAACCTCTTTGCTAACACCTTGGCCAAACTCTTTAACTCTGTGTTTAGCAGGGTTATGGGCCGAAAATTATTTATATTATCCCCCTTGTTCTCGTCCTTCTTCACCAGCGAGACTACGCCCTTGGCTACAGAACAAGAAATTCTCCCGTTCTGCTGCCAATTGCAGTAGACCGCTTCGAGGAGTTCGGAGAAGAATACCGGCATTGCTAAATAAAGTTCGTAAGGTATACCATCGAGACCTGGAGATTTGCGTCTGCTGCATTGGCTCAGCGCATCCCCGATCTCATCAGCCGAGATTGGTCCCTCGCAGGACTCTGCCTCTTCGCTCGAGAGACGCGGCAGGCCGTCGAGGTATGGACCGAAATCCACGTCCCCGCCCGGACCCTCGCCTCCCCCGAATAATCGGGCAAAGTTCCTTTGAAAGGCCTCGCACATCTGCTTAGGCTCCCGGATCACCCGTCCATCCACGTCTTGCAACGACCGGATGGTGGATCGATTTCCACTCTTAGCTTCTGTCACGCGGGCCCAGCCAACGGCTTTGGCCCCCTCATTACCTAGAGCACGTATTTTACTTCGAATGACGCAGCCTTCGTGCTTTGCATCGAAAAACTGGTTCAAGGCCGTCCTCGATGCCAGCACTCTGGCCACATCTTCGCTCTTGATTGCTTCTTCTAATTTACCTGTTAATTCTTTCTCGTTTCTATTCCTATCGGCAGCTAACATCTTGCTATAACTTATTGATTCTGTTCTAATCTCTCTTTTGAGAGATGCCCACCATCGGTTGTTGACGATTGCACCCGTCAACCTCTCCTTAACTAATCTGCTAATGCGGTTTCTGTAAGTCTCTTTTGCCGGTAAAGACAAATTAAGTTTCCAGTAACCGGGAACCTGTTTATGTGTTTTCTCGAGATTGACTACGCAGGTCACTAATTTGTGATCCGTATAGCCAACCGTGCGCATTTCTGGACAGCTTAATATGTCCCTATCCTTACTTCTAACTAAGAATCTATCTAAGTACGATCTAGATTGACCACTGTGGTTTCTCCAAGTCCAGGTAGGCACAGTTGGAAAATCTAGTCGATATCTATCGACCAAGTTAAAACGGTCGAGTAACCCCTTGAGGCTGTTACACCCCACTCTATTAGGACATGCTCCTGCATAGTCCCAACGTGCATCTAGGATGTCATTCCAATCCCCCACTAGAAGCAGGGAACACGACGTTCCCAGAAAAGTCTCCAAACGCTGGAAGAAGTCGGGCCGTTCAGCTCCGAAAGGGGAGTAGACGGCGACCAGTCTCAAGGCCGCACCTTCACTACTGCCAACGTCTAGCACCAACAAACGACCCTCCGGGTGCGAGTGAACAACCTGTACGGCAAGACCCCGGTGTTTTTGCAGCAGTACGACAACCCCACCCCCACCTCCAGGTTGACAGAGAGATGCATGCACCTCAAAGTCATCGAAGGTAGGGGTCAGCTGCCGCACGACGCTGATCCGAGTCTCACAGATAACCATTACATTTATACCACATGACCTGAGGTCATTTAGAAGCTTTGCTTGCTTCCAAGTTGAGCCCAGGCCACGTGCATTCAAACATCCTACTCTTAACACATCCATGTGGGCGGCAGAGCCAAAGGAGAGTGTAGAGACCTACCTTTCTGCTTCCCGGGGTTCGGGTCGCACGACTTCCATGGGGTCGGGGATGTTGGGTGAAGGGGTGTCTTGTGGTGATGTGGGGTCGTCAGTGTGTGGTGGGGTTGGGGTGTTTGGAGTTGTGTTGGGGAGGGGAAGGGGAGGGGGGAAAGCTTTTTAGTAGGACGCGGTTTATGGGTTTGACAGAGGGTGGTCCTACGTCCTCCTTAAAATCCTCTTTTAGTTTTTGGTAGAGGTTCATTGGGATCTTTATTAATTTTAAATGTGGGTAGTTTTCTGAAGAAACAAAGTTTACACCTTCGGTTTGTACCGAAGGATTATTGTTTATGAGTTCATTTAATTTATTATTGTTTCTGTTGATGTAAGTATAGTGTAATGTCTTTTTTACGGATGGTGTGAGTGTTTCGAAGAAGGGAGGGGCAGGTTTGGTTTTGTTTGTTGCTGGAGGGGTGTTTTGTGTTTTGTTGGATTGTGTTGACATTTGGGTGGGGGTTGTTTGGCCTTGTGTGTTTTGCACATGTTTTCTTTTTTTCCTTTTAATCTGTCTGAAGGACTCCGTTTCTTCCTCCGAATTCGTTGGGTTATCTTCAGTGTTGGAGGGAAGAGGTATGTTTGCTGGTAATGTTTCCGTGTTGGTTTTCTTTGTGGGGGAGATGGATGTCACTATGTTAGACTGTGTTGTGCGTTGTGGCTGCGGTGGTTGTGTTGTTTTATTGAGTGAGGGGTTGGGTGGGCCTGTATTTTGTTTTGGGGGTAATGTGTTGTGACTGTTTGTGTTGTGGTGGTGGTGTAGTTTTACTGAGGGACGGGTTGGGTGGGACTGAGTTTTGTTGTTTGTTTATCTGTTGTGGTGGTGGCGGTGGAGCTGGTGTTGGTAGCAGGGTTTTCTTTTTGTTGAGTTGGGGACAAGCGGCCTTCAGGTGCCATCTGCCTGCACAGATATGACAGGACGGCCTTCTCCCCTCTACGCTAATGTTTATATACCCGTGGCCCTCTAATAGGATTCTGTCGGGTATTTGGGCGATGCGTTCAGGCTTCATTTGCACTACAAGCTCTATACCTGTTCCACTGAACGCATTGCCTGTGGTTTTCCTAATGGAAATCACGTTGTCATTCACTGGATCGATGAAGCCAGCTATGAGCCAGCAGTAGTCCACATCTGGCATCATTGCATCCAGCCATATGCGTTCTTTTACCCATATAAGATGGATAAAAGGTAAAATTTTTCGAACGAATCGGTGACAAAGCACATTTTTTTGCCGCCGATTCGTTCTTCATAATAATCGCTAGGCTTCCATACAGTCTGTCTTTTCTTATGAAAGTGGTTTCATTAAGTACTTCTGTAAGTACTGTTTTGTTTTCTGCTTGAGTTGGCTGTTCAGGTTTTTTTGAAGTGTTGTTGATGGTGCGGAACACAACCGTTCGACTTTCAATGTCTTTGGTGAGTTCTTGAGGTATTTTTACCGATAAAATACCATTCTCTCCTTCACTTATGTATTGTTTGGCGTCTGTGATTCTTTGTGCCACATCTGAAATATTTTCAGGTATATATGTCAAAGATTACTTTGTTGTTTGTGCAAATGAAATCTTGTTAGTGTTGACTTTGTCGTCTGCTTTGCTTTCTGTTATGATGTTGTTTTCAAATGTTATTTTTGTGTTTGTTGTGTCTTTGTTTGTGGTATTAATATTGTCATGCAATTTTTCAAATTTTTTTTTTTCGTTGTTGGAATCCATGTCCAGATTTGTGTTTTCGTCATTTTCTCCGCAGATTCGTCTGTTTTTATTTTATTTTTTTCCTTCCTTCTCTATGACGTTAGTTGGGAAGGAAGAGGGGACTAAAGCGTGCGAGCTTACAACTCTAACCGCTGTCCCCCCACTACTATTTTCGTTCGCTTCGTTTAACATTTCTGTCAGATGATTGAAATTATTTTTTGCCACAAAATTTTTAAAAACAGGTTTTTCACCCCTAGGAGGGGGTAAAGATGAGCTGACCCACCGCCTGACAGTTCAGTTCAAGCTACACAATAGTATCAAAATTAAATTTGAACTTACAAAATTTCCGCAATAAATTTGAACAAAACTTCTGCGCGAAGTGAATTACATCTACGCTGTAGAACAGACGACAGCTAGATTGTTTGATAGATAGATAGATAGATAGATAGATAGATAGATAGATAGATAGATAGATAGATAGATAGATAGATAGATAGATAGATAGATATGTTTCTTTTATTTGCCACCAGGGCATCAAAAGTGGGACAAGTACAATGGGAGGAGTTTACAAAACAAGGCGTCTTCAATAAGGAGGAGGCAATAACAATATATAAAAATAAAATAAAATATAACAAAAAATAAAATTTATAACAAAGTCCTCAATAGAGAGGAGGCGCCTTGGGGAGTCGCACACACCCCCGAAAAAAAGTGTGCAACCCTTCTCCTCAGGAGCACAGAGAAGGGGTGCTCCCTTGGTCTTTCATCTTCCTCACCTATAGTCTGATGTAGAGTGAAGGCCCATTCACACGGGCCATTCTCGCCACTTTCACCCATCTTTCATAGAAACGGCTGGGGTGCAGCACCTCTCTCTCCATCCTGATCCTTCTTCCGAAATGATATCGGAAGAAACGGACCAGTTGTTGGCCAGAGAGTAAGGTGTCTGACCTCAGTCCTTTCAGACGCGTCCACCATACAACCTCTTTCGCCATGGCTATTACGCACAGAAACACCGCCTCTCCTTCGTTTTTGAAGAGGGGAGGCGGCTTGATCGTTACAATAGACTCGGTGGTCAACCTGATCGGTCCCACCCTTGACAGCAGTTGTTCGACATAGCCCCACAGATCGGCAATGCCCGAGCAGTGTACCAATGCGTGTGCAACGGTTTCCTCGTCGCACACGCATCTGGGACAGATCTTTTTCGATGGGTCCCTACCCGGGCGCCCGTGTCTGTAGAGCCTTTCTCGAACGGGCAGAGCCCTTCTGTAGCATTGCCAGGCCAGGGACCTCTGGAAGTTATCCATGGGTCCCGGGCTGAATGTCCTACCGAACAGGTTGGCCAGTTCGTCTTCCTCCATGCCTAGGGCTTCTCCGAGGGCGTCGTCGCACCTGCTAACCACCAGCCCTCTATAGAATGACGAGGTGGATTCTCCACTGACAGCCGGATTCGCCTGCCAGAGTGCCGTGAGCGCCTGGGCACACTCGGTGTGCCAGGCACCCAGTTTTCTCGGTCTTTGCTTGACCCAGAATTGCAGCTCGGTGAGTGAGACGAGTCTGGGAAAGGCTCGCCTCACAAACGGGGCCCACACCGGTTGACCGGAGAGGAATACCTGAAGGTGCCGTAGCCTTAATGCGTGTTTACGTATCATTAGCCATGGCATCCCCAGCCCTCCTTTCGAAGGGTGTTGACAGCAGATGGATCTCCTCACCATAGGAGCCCGCTTCTTCCAAAGGAATTGGAAGAGTGCGCGCTCCATTTTGGCGAGCGTTTCCCTTGGGCAAGGCACAACGGTCAGGCGCTAGTAGATGACAGACGCTATATAAGTGTTCGCCACCTCCGCCCGACTTTTCAGGGACAGTTTGCACTCGGCCCACTTCTGGGTCAGTGCAAACACCCTGTTCGTCACCTCACCCCAGTTCTTCTCCACCTGGAGGTCTGGTCCGAACCAGACCCCGAGCAACTTCACCGGGCCCTCCGTCCAGCGCCCGACTACGCCATCGGAGGGCATCGATCTGCCCCTCCACGTGCCGAGTTGCAGACCGATCGACTTGTCCCGGTTCAGCTTAGCCCCTGTAAACCTTTCGTACTCCTCCAGTAAGGTGCCGATCGCCCCGATTTCCGAGGCCGTCGACACCATTACTGTTACGTCATCGGCGTAGGCTGACACCGCTTTCCGCAATCCCGGGTCCAACGGGATGCCCTGCAACAACTCCAACTTCCGCAGCAGTGGCTTGAGAGTCAACACATACAGAAGGGAGGAGAGAGGGCACCCTTGTCGGATGGACCGCGCGATTTTGAACGGCTCCGAGAGGTAGCCGTTCACCTTGACCCTAGAGCAGATGCGGCTGCTGTGCATGGCATTGATCCAGCTCCTGAAAATGGGTCCGAAGCCTGCCGCCGCTAGCACCGCATCCAGGTAACCATGGTCGACCCTATCGAATGCCTTAGATTGATCCAAGTTGATCAGGGCCCCACCAAAGCCGGGTTCGTTCCCAACCCTCTCTATGATGTATCGCATGAGGTGGAGGTTATCGTGGATGGGATAGCACATGTCTGCGCATCTCCCACCAGGTTGCCCACGACAAGCGTCAACCTCTTTGCTAGCACCTTGGCCAAAATCTGTAACTCTGTATTTAGCAGAGTTATGGGCCTGAAATTATTTATATCGTCCCCCTTGTTCTCGTCCTTCCTCACTAGCGTGACTACGCCCTTGGTCACAGCACAGGGAATTCTCCCGTTCTGTTGCCAGTTGCAGTAGACCGCCTCGAGGAGATCGGGAAACAAGTCCGGCATAGCTAGATATAGTTCGTATGGAAGACCATCGAGACCCGGGGATTTGTGTTTGCCGCATTGGCTCAGCACGTCCTCTATCTCAGCGGCTGAAATCGGCTCCTCGCAGGACTTCGCCTCCCTGTCCGAGAGACGCGGCAGGCCGTCGAGGTATGGACCGAAGTCCACGTCCCCAACCAGCCCCCCGCCCCTTCCGAACAATCCGGCAAAGTGCTTTTGAAAAGCCTCGCACATCTGCTTAGGTTCAAGGATCACCCGTCCATCCTGGTCTCGCAAAGACCGGATAGTGGATCTGCTCCCTCTTTTGGCTTCTGTCACGCGGGCCCAGCTAACAGCTTTGGTCCCCTCGTTTCCCAGAGCACGTAATTTGCTTCGGACGATGCAGCCTTCGTGTTTCGCGTCGAAGAACTGGCCCAGGGCCGTTCTCGGCGCTAGCACTCTGGCCACGTCGCCGCTTCTAATTGCCTCTTCTACACTATCTACCAACTCCCTTTCCTTCCTATTTCTATTGGAGGCTAACTCCTTACTAAATTCTATAGAGACTACTCTAATCTCTCTTTTGAGAGAACCCCACCACCTGCTGTTGACGATGGCGCCCGTCAACCGCTCCTTAACTAAAGTGCTAATCCGGTCCCTGTAAGTCTTACTTGCCGGTAAGGACAAGTTGAGCTTCCAGTAACCGGATCCCTGTCTATGAGTTCTGTCAAGGTTGATCATGCAGGTCACTAACTTGTGGTCTGAATAGCCAACCATGCGCATTTTTGGACAACTTAAACAGTCCTTATCCTTAATTCTAACTAAGAACCTATCTAGGTACGACCTAGATGATCCGCTACGATTTGCCCAAGTCCAGGTTGGCGCAGTCGGAAAATCTAGTCGATATCTATCGGCCAGGTCAAATCGACCGATTAACCCTTTGAGGCTATTACACCCCTCTCTATCGGGACAGGCCCCTACGTAGTCCCAGCGTGCATCTAGGATACCATTCCAGTCCCCCACTAATAGCAAGGAGCGGGACGTCCCTAGAAAAGTCTCCAGACGATGGAAGAAGTCCGGCCGCATTGACCCGAAAGGGCCGTAGGCGGCTACCAACCTAAACGCTCCGCCTTTACCACTGCCAAGGTCCAGAACCACTAGTCGACCCTCCGGGTCCAAATGTACCATATGTGTTGCGAAACCCAGATGTTTTTGCAGCAGAACGACAACTCCACCCCCACCTCCGGGCTGACAGAGAGATGCGTGCATCTCAAAGTCATCAAAGGTGGGGGTCAGCTGTCGCACGTAGCTGATCCGGGCCTCGCAAATAACCATCACATCTATACGTTGTGACCTGAGGTCATTTAGAAGCATTGCCTGCTTCCAAGTTGAGCCCAGGCCACGCGCATTTAAACAGCCTACTCTTAGCATAGCCATGTTGGTGGTGAAGAGAAAAGGCACTTACCTCTCTGCGTCCCGGGTATCGGGCTGCACAATTTCCATTAGGGTGGGGGATGGGTTGTTGAGTGGGGTGGTGGTTTGTGGAAGTGTAGGGGCATCAGTGTGTTGTGTGGTTGGGGAGCTTGGAGTTGTGTGGGTGTTTTGGGAGGGGGAGGGGTAGTTTTTTAGGAGGACGCGGTTAATGGGCCCGACGCAGGGGGGACCCGCGTCCTCTTTAAAATTGTTTTTTAAAGTTTTATAGGTGTCCTGTGGGGCCTTAATCATTTTGAGGTGGGGGAAATCCCCTGCCTGGGTGAAGTTAGGCCCTTGTGTTTTTATTAGATTGTTGTTGTACACAATGTTTAACAGTTTTTTGTTTCTTGTGTTTATGTATAGATAGATAGATAGATAGATAGATAGATAGATAGATAGATAGATAGATAGATTTATATTTATTTGCCACGAGGGCACAAAAGAAGGGGACAAATACACAGTGGGGGATAGATAGATAGATATGTTTCTTTATTTGCCACAAGGGCCCACAAGAAATGGAACATTACAAGACGAGACGGTGGGGGGTTTTACATAAAAAAATTGTGTAAACTTTAACGTAAATAGATAGATAGATAGATAGATAGATAGATAGATAGATAGAAAGATAGATAGATAGATAGATAGATAGATAGATAGATAGATAGATAGATAGATAGATATGTTTCTTTTATTTGCCACAAGGGCATCAAAAGTGGGACAAGTACAATGGGGGGAGTTTACAAAACAAGGCGTCCTCAATAGGGAGGAGGCAATAACAATATATAAAAATAAAATAAAATATAACAAAAAATAGAATTATAACAAAATCCTCAATAGAGGATTTTGTTATAAAATATAACAAAAAATAAAATTTATAACAAAATCCTCAATAGAGAGGAGGCGCCTTGGGGGGTCGCACACACCCCCGAAAAAAGTGTGCAACCCTTTTCCTCAGGAGCACAGAGAGGGGGTGCTCCCTCGTTCCTTCCTCTTTTCCACCTACAGGCTCATGTAAAGAGAAGGCCCATTCACACGGGCAATTCTCGCCACTTTCACCCACCTTTCATAAAAACGGCTGGGGTGCAGCACCTCTCTCTCCATCCTGATCCTTCTTCCGAAATGATATCGGAAGAAACGGACCAGTTGTTGGCCAGAGAGAAAGGTGCCTGACCTCAGTCCTTTCAGACGCGTCCACCATACAACCTCTTTCGCCATGGCTATTACGCACAGAAACACCGCCTCTGCTTCATCTTTGAAGGGGGGAGGCGGCTTGATCATTACAATAGACTCGGTGGTCAACCGGATCGGTCCCACCCTTGACAGCAGTTGTTCGACATAGCCCCACAGATCGGCTACGCCCGAGCAGTGTACCAATGCGTGTGCAACAGTTTCCTCGTCGCACACGCATCTGGGACAGATCTTTTTGGCGGGGTCCCTACCCGGGCGCCCGTGTCTGTAGAGCCTTTCTCGAACGGGTAAATCTCCTCGGTAGCACTGCCAGGCCAGGGACTTCTGGAAGTTGTCCATAGGTCCCGGGCTGAATGTCCTACCGAACAGGCCGGCCAGTTCGTCCTCCTCCATGTCTAGGGCTTCTCCGAGGGCGTCGTCGCACCTGCTGCGTACCAGCCCTCTATAGAATGTTGCGGTGGAGTCTCCACTGATAACCGGATCCGCCTGCCAGAGGGCGGTGAGCGCCTGGGCACACTCAGTGTGCCAGGCGCCCAGTTTTCTCGGTCTTTGCTTGACCCAGGATTGCAGCTCGGTGAGTGAGACGAGTCTGGGAAAGGTTCGTCTCACAAACGAGGCCCACACCGGTTGTCCGGTGAGGAATACGTAGAGGTGCCGTAGCCTTAATGCGTGTTTACGCATCATTAGCCACGGCATCCCCAGCCCTCCTTTCGAAGGGTGTTGACAGCAGATGGATCTCCTCACCATAGGAGCCCGCCTCTTCCAAAGGAATTGGAAGAGCGCGCGCTCCATCTTGGTGAGGGTTTCCCTTGGGCAGGGCACTACGGTCAGGCGGTAGTAGATGACGGACGCTATGTAGGTGTTCGCCACCTCCGCCCGACCTTTCAGGGATAGTTTGCAACTGGCCCACTTCGGGTCAGTGCAAACACCCTGTTCGTAACCTCCGCCCAGTTTTTCTCCACCTGGAGGTCCGGTCCGAACCAGACCCCGAGCAACTTCACCGGGCCCTCCGTCCAGCGTCCGACGACGCTATCGGAGGGCATCGGTCTGCCCCTCCACGTGTCGAGTTGCAAACCGATCGACTTGTCCCGGTTCAGCTTAGCCCCTGTGAACTTTTCGTACTCCTCCAGTAAGGTGCCGACCGCCTCGATTTCGGAGGCCGTCGACACCATTACTGTCACGTCATCGGCGTAGGCCGACACCGCTTTCCGCAATCCCGGTTCCAAAGGGATGCCCTGCAACAACTCCAACTTCCGCAGTAGTGGCTTTAGAGTCAACACATACAGAAGGGAGGAGAGAGGGCACCCTTGTCGGATGGACCGCGCGATTTTGAACGGCTCCGAGAGGTAGCCGTTCACCTTGACCCTAGAGCAGATGCGGCTGTTGTGCATAGCAGTGATCCAGCCCCTGAAAACGGGTCCGAAGCCTGCCGCCGCTAGCACCGCATCCAGGTAACCATGGTCGACCCTATCGAACGCCTTAGATTGATCCAAGTTGATCAGAGCCCCACCAAAGCCGGGTTCGTTCCCAACCCTCTCTATGATGTATCGCATGAGGTGGAGGTTGTCATGGATGGACCTGGACGGGATAGCGCATGTCTGCGCATCTCCCACCAGGTTGCCCACGACAAACGCCAACCTCTTTGCTAGCACCTTGGCCAAAATCTGTAACTCTGTATTTAGCAGAGTTATGGGCCTGAAGTTACTTATTTCGTCCCCCTTGTTCTCGTCCTTCCTCACTAGCGTGACTACGCCCTTGGTCACAGTACAGGGAATTCTCCCGTTCTGTTGCCAGTTGCAGTAGACCGCCTCGAGGAGATCGGGGAACAAGTCCGGCATAGCTAGATATAATTCGTAAGGAAGACCATCGAGACCC
>OZ024741.1:172689193-172696693 GCA_964016885.1 Eledone cirrhosa
TTTGTAGTGGTATTAGTGGTGTTGGAGTTAGTGTTTGTAGTGGTACTGGTGGTGTTGGAGTTAGTGTTTGTAGTGGTATTGGTGGTGTTGGTGTTAGTGTTTGTAGTGGTATTGGTGGTGTTGGTGTTAGTGTTTGTAGTGGTATTGGTGGTGTTGGAGTTAGTGTTTGTAGTGGTATTGGTGGTGTTGGAGTTAGTGTTTGTAGTGGTACTGGTAGTGTAGGAGCTGGCGTTTGAGTAGTATTGGTGGTGTAGCGTTTGGTGTTTGTAGTGGTATTGGTGTTGTTCGTGTTAGTGTTTGTAGTGGGTACTGGTGGTGGTGGTGTTGTTGGCGTTGTTGGTGTTAGTGTTTGTAGTGGTGTTGATGGTGTTGGAATTAGTGTTTGTAGTGGTACTGGTAGTGTTGGTGCTGGTGTTAGTGTTTGTAGTGGTATTGGTAGTGTTTTTAATAGTGTCTGTAGTGGTACTGGTGGTGTTGGAGTTAGTGTTTGTAGTGGTATTGGTGGTGTTGGTGCTGGTGTTAGTGTTTGTAGTGGTGTTGATGGTGTTTGAGTTAGTGTTAGTAGTGGTGTTGGTAGTGTAGGTATTAGTGTCTGTAGTGGTGCTGGTTGTGTTGGTGGTGTTGGTGCTGGTGTTAGTGTTTGTAGTGGTGTTGATGGTGTTTGAGTTAGTGTTAGTAGTGGTATTGGTAGTGTAGGTAGTAGTGTCTGTAGTGGTGCTGGCTGTGTTGGTGTAAGTGTTAGTAGCGGTGTTGGTGGTGTTGGTGCTGGTGTTAGTGTTTGTAGTGGTACTGGTAGTGTTGGCGTTAGTGTCTGTAGTGGTGTTGTTTCGTAGTTGCGTTCTTGATAGTGTTCGTAGGAGTATTATAATTAGTAGGGACTGGCAGAGCGTCGGACAATATGGTGTATGGAATTTTCTCCGGCACTTTACGTTCTGAGTTCAAATCCTGCCGAAGTTAGCTTTGCCTTTTATCCTTACAGGGTAGATAAAATAAAGCCCCAGTAATGCAATGGGGTCGTTCAATCGATTTATCCATCTCCCCAAATTTCTGGCCTTGTGCCTATAGTAGAAATCTTTATTATTTTTAGGGCGGGGGATTGGCAGTATCAGTAGAAGGTCGGACGCCATGCTTTCCAGCATAGTTACGTCCCTTTACGGTCTGAGTTCAAATCCCGCCAAGGTTAACTTTGCCTTTCATCCTAACGGGGTAGATAAAATAAAGTACCAGTAAAGTACTGGGTAATTGCTGGCCATGTGCCAAAAGTAGAAACAATTATTTTTAGTAGTAGTAGTAGTAGTAGTAGTAAAGTGGATGGCAGAATCGGTAGAGCATCGCACACCATGCTTTGTATTAGAGTTACGCCCCATTACGGTCTGAGTTCAAATTCTGCCGAGGATAACTTTGCCTTTCATCATTGCCGGGACGATAAAATAAAGTACTAGTAACGTACTGGGGATGAATTTAATCGACTTTCCCCTCCCCAAAAATTGCTGGCTTTGTGCCTTTGCTGTCGCGTGTAGGACTGATCCGGTTGTCGACTGAGTCCATTGTGCAGATGGTCTCGCCGTCTTCCTTCGAGGAGGAAGGGCAGGCGGTTTTCATCTGCCTGGTGGCCATGGCGAAAGAGATTGTGTGGTGGACAAGGTTAAAAGGGTTAAAGACAGACACTTTCCTCTTTAGCGAATCCCTAATTAACTTTTTCAAGTTTTACTTGAAGAGGAAAATCAGGGTGGAGAGGCAAGTGCTGCTTTCTAGCAAGTTTGTTGAAAGGTGGGTGAATGTAGCGAGAATGGTCCGAGTGAACGGGACTGCTCTGAATATACGTCTGTAGTTTGAGAGATGGAAAAATTGAGAGAGGGCGCTTGCCCTGGTGGTCAGGGTGGCCGTGGTCTTTTGTGTGGTTTTCGCCGAGTAACCCTCGGAGGTTTCCCCCCTATTGGGGAATTTTTCATTGTTTCAATTTTCATTTTTATTTTTATATATATATATGTTTTATGTCCTTTTTTTTCTTTTCTTATATAAATAATAAAAATATTTACACGCACAAAACCCACATCGTACCGTCCTGTACCGTCCTGTGCCGTCTGTAATGTTTTTCTTGATGTCAGCCCTTGTGGCCAATAAAGAAATCATTAGTAATGCATTGGGTAATTGCTGGCCTTGTGCCAAAAGTAGAACAATTATTATTATTATTATTAGTAGTAGTAGTAGTGGTGGTGGTGGTAGTGGTAGTGGTGGTGGTGGTGGTGGTGGTGGTGGTGCTGCTGCTGCTGGTGGCGGTGGTGGTGGTGGTGGTTGTAGTAGTAGTAGTAGTAGTAGTAGTAGTAGTAGTAGTAGTAGTAGTAGTAGTAGTAGTAGTAGTAGTAGTAGTAGTAGTGGTGGTGGTAGTATTAGTGGTAGTAGTGGTAGTAGTAGTAGTAGTAGTAGTAGTAGTAGTAGTAGTTGTAGTGGTGGCGGTAGTAGTAGTAGTAGTAGTAGTAGTAGTAGTAGTAGTAGTAGTAGTAGTAGTAGTAGTAGTAGTAGTTTAATGATGACGATATTTATGACGACAATGACAAACGACAATGACGACTATGACGACGACGACGACGACGACGGCGACGAAAATACCAACGAAGACACTGATGGTGGTGATGATGATTGTCAAAATGCTTGAAGTTCGTTTTTACACACAACTCATCACACTGATGGTGGGTGTAAGCCATCACCCACATATTTACAACATTGTGATGCAACAAAATGGTCGTATTTATATATTTCTGGTGGTAGGAGAGGGTGTGGGGTGGGGATTGGGATGGGTGGAGGTCATTGGTTAGGGTCAGTGTAGGGATGGTGGTACTGCTGCTTCTGGGCGTAGTTGTAGTAGTGGGTGGTGGTAGTGGTGGTAATAGTGGTATCAGCTATGACCTATGGTGGTGGTAGTGGTGGTAATAGTGGTATCAGCTATGACCTATGGTGGTGGTAGTGGTGGTAATAGTGGTATCAGCTATGACCTATGGTGGTGGTAGTGGTGGTAATAGTGGTATCAGCTATGACCTATGGTGGTGGTAGTGGTGGTAATAGTGGTATCAGCTATGACCTATGGTGGTGGTAGTGGTGGTAATAGTGGTATCAGCTATGACCTATGGTGGTGGTAGTGGTGGTAATAGTGGTATCAGCTATGACCTATGGTGGTGGTAGTGGTGGTAATAGTGGTATCAGCTATGACCTATGGTGGTGGTAGTGCTGGTAATAGTGGTATCAGCTATGACCTATGGTGGTGGTAGTGGTGGTAATAGTGGTATCAGCTATGACCTATGGTGGTGGTAGTGGTGGTAATAGTGGTATCAGCTATGACCTATGGTGGTGGTAGTGGTGGTAATAGTGGTATCAGCTATGACCTATGGTGGTGGTAGTGGTGGTAATAGTGGTATCAGCTATGACCTATAATGGTGGTAGTGGTGGTAATAGTGGTATCAGCTATGACCTATGGTGGTGGTAGTGGTGGTAATAGTGGTATCAGCTATGACCTATGGTGGTGGTAGTGGTGGTAATAGTGGTATCAGCTATGACCTATGGTGGTGGTAGTGGTGGTAATAGTGGTATCAGCTATGACCTATGGTGGTGGTAGTGGTGGTAATAGTGGTATCAGCTATGGCTTATGGTGGTGGTAGTGGTGGTAATAGTGGTATCAGCTATGACCTATGGTGGTGGTAGTGGTGGTAATAGTGGTATCAGCTATGACCTATGGTGGTGGTAGTGGTGGTAATAGTGGTATCAGCTATGGCTTATGGTGGTGGTAGTGGTGGTAATAGTGGTATCAGCTATGACCTATGGTGGTGGTAGTGGTGGTAATAGTGGTATCAGCTATGACCTATGGTGGTGGTAGTGGTGGTAATAGTGGTATCAGCTATGACCTATGGTGGTGGTAGTGGTGGTAATAGTGGTATCAGCTATGACCTATAATGGTGGTAGTGGTGGTAATAGTGGTATCAGCTATGACCTATGGTGGTGGTAGTGGTGGTAATAGTGGTATCAGCTATGACCTATGGTGGTGGTAGTGGTGGTAATAGTGGTATCAGCTATGACCTATGGTGGTGGTAGTGGTGGTAATAGTGGTATCAGCTATGACCTATAATGGTGGTAGTGGTGGTAATAGTGGTATCAGCTATGACCTATGGTGGTGGTAGTGGTGGTAATAGTGGTATCAGCTATGACCTATGGTGGTGGTAGTGGTGGTAATAGTGGTATCAGCTATGACCTATGGTGGTGGTAGTGCTGGTAATAGTGGTATCAGCTATGACCTATGGTGGTGGTAGTGGTGGTAATAGTGGTATCAGCTATGACCTATGGTGGTAATAGTGGTGGTAATAGTGGTATCAGCTATGGCTTATGGTGGTGGTAGTGGTGGTAATAGTGGTATCAGCTATGACCTATGGTGGTGGTAGTGGTGGTAATAGTGGTATCAGCTATGACCTATGGTGGTGGTAGTGCTGGTAATAGTGGTATCAGCTATGACCTATGGTGGTAATAGTGGTGGTAATAGTGGTATCAGCTATGACCTATGGTGGTGGTAGTGCTGGTAATAGTGGTATCAGCTATGACCTATGGTGGTGGTAGTGGTGGTAATAGTGGTATCAGCTATGACCTATGGTGGTGGTAGTGGTGGTAATAGTGGTATCAGCTATGACCTATGGTGGTGGTAGTGGTGGTAATAGTGGTATCAGCTATGGCTTATGGTGGTGGTAGTGGTGGTAATAGTGGTATCAGCTATGACCTATGGTGGTGGTAGTGGTGGTAATAGTGGTATCAGCTATGACCTATGGTGGTGGTAGTGGTGGTAATAGTGGTATCAGCTATGGCTTATGGTGGTGGTAGTGGTGGTAATAGTGGTATCAGCTATGACCTATGGTGGTGGTAGTGGTGGTAATAGTGGTATCAGCTATGACCTATGGTGGTGGTAGTGGTGGTAATAGTGGTATCAGCTATGACCTATGGTGGTGGTAGTGGTGGTAATAGTGGTATCAGCTATGACCTATGGTGGTGGTAGTGGTGGTAATAGTGGTATCAGCTATGACCTATGGTGGTGGTAGTGGTGGTAATAGTGGTATCAGCTATGACCTATGGTGGTGGTAGTGCTGGTAATAGTGGTATCAGCTATGGCTTATGGTGGTGGTAGTGGTGGTAATAGTGGTATCAGCTATGACCTATGGTGGTGGTAGTGGTGGTAATAGTGGTATCAGCTATGACCTATGGTGGTGGTAGTGGTGGTAATAGTGGTATCAGCTATGGCTTATGGTGGTGGTAGTGGTGGTAATAGTGGTATCAGCTATGACCTATGGTGGTGGTAGTGGTGGTAATAGTGGTATCAGCTATGACCTATGGTGGTGGTAGTGGTGGTAATAGTGGTATCAGCTATGACCTATGGTGGTAGTGGTGGTAATAGTGGTATCAGCTATGACCTATGGTGGTAATAGTGGTGGTAATAGTGGTATCAGCTATGACCTATGGTGGTGGTAGTGCTGGTAATAGTGGTATCAGCTATGACCTATGGTGGTGGTAGTGCTGGTAATAGTGGTATCAGCTATGACCTATGGTGGTGGTAGTGGTGGTAATAGTGGTATCAGCTATGACCTATGGTGGTGGTAGTGCTGGTAATAGTGGTATCAGCTATGACCTATGGTGGTGGTAGTGCTGGTAATAGTGGTATCAGCTATGACCTATGGTGGTGGTAGTGGTGGTAATAGTGGTATCAGCTATGACCTATGGTGGTGGTAGTGGTGGTAATAGTGGTATCAGCTATGACCTATGGTGGTAATAGTGATGGTAATAGTGGTATCAGCTATGGCTTATGGTGGTGGTAGTGCTGGTAATAGTGGTATCAGCTATGACCTATGGTGGTGGTAGTGGTGGTAATAGTGGTATCAGCTATGACCTATGGTGGTGGTAGTGGTGGTAATAGTGGTATCAGCTATGACCTATGGTGGTGGTAGTGGTGGTAATAGTGGCATCAGCTATGACCTATGGTGGTGGTAGTGGTGGTAATAGTGGTATCAGCTATGACCTATAATGGTGGTAGTGGTGGTAATAGTGGTATCAGCTATGACCTATAATGGTGGTAGTGGTGGTAATAGTGGTATCAGCTATGACCTATGGTGGTGGTAGTGGAGGTAATAGTGGTATCAGCTATGACCTATGGTGGTAATAGTGGTGGTAATAGTGGTATCAGCTATGACCTATGGTGGTGGTAGTGGTCGTAATAGTGGTATCAGCTATGACCTATGGTGGTGGTAGTGGTGGTAATAGTGGTATCAGCTATGACCTATGGTGGTGGTAGTGGTGGTAATAGTGGAATCAGCTATGACCTATGGTGGTGGTAGTGGTGGTAATAGTGGTATCAGCTATGACCTATGGTGGTGGTAATGGTGGTAATAGTGGTATCAGCTATGACCTATGGTGGTAGTGGTGGTAATAGTGGTATCAGCTATGACCTATGGTGGTGGTAGTGGTGGTAATAGTGGTATCAGCTATGACCTATAGTGGTGGTAGTGGTGGTAATAGTGGTATCAGCTATGACCTATGGTGGTGCTAGTGGTGGTAATAGTGGTATCAGCTATGACCTATGGTGGTGCTAGTGGTGGTAATAGTGGTATCAGCTATGACCTATGGTGGATGGTAGTGGTGGTAATAGTGGTATCAGCTATGACCTATGGTGGTGGTAGTGGTGGTAATAGTGGTATCAGCTATGACCTATGGTGGATGGTAGTGGTGGTAATAGTGGTATCAGCTATGACCTATGGTGGTGGTAGTGGTGGTAATAGTGGTATCAGCTATGACCTATGGTGGTGGTAGTGGTGGTAATAGTGGTATCAGCTATGACCTATGGTGGTGGTAGTGGTGGTAATAGTGGTATCAGCTATGACCTATGGTGGTAATAGTGTTGGTAATAGTGGTATCAGCTATGACCTATGGTGGTAATAGTGTTGGTAATAGTGGTATCAGCTATGACCTATGGTGGTAATAGTGGTGGTAATAGTGGTATCAGCTACGACCTATGGTGGTAATAGTGGTGGTAATAGTGGTATCAGCTATGACCTATGGTGGTGGTAGTGGTGGTAATAGTGGTATCAGCTATGACCTATGGTGGTAATAGTGTTGGTAATAGTGGTATCAGCTATGACCTATGGTGGTAATAGTGGTGGTAATAGTGGTATCAGCTATGACCTATGGTGGTAATAGTGTTGGTAATAGTGGTATCAGCTATGACCTATGGTGGTAATAGTGGTGGTAATAGTGGTATCAGCTATGACCTATGGTGGTAATAGTGGTATCAGCTATGGCTTATGGTGGTGGTAGTGGTGGTAATAGTGGTATCAGCTATGACCTATGGTGGTGGTAGTGGTGGTAATAGTGGTATCAGCTATGACCTATGGTGGTAATAGTGGTGGTAATAGTGGTATCAGCTACGACCTATGGTGGTAATAGTGGTGGTAATAGTGGTATCAGCTATGACCTATGGTG
>OZ024741.1:172701693-172729193 GCA_964016885.1 Eledone cirrhosa
GTCAACATCAATGGATGCCATCAGGGTTGCAGGTGTTATATCAGAGTTTTCCTTCTCCTAGAATTCTGCCTTGACAAAGGCTAAGGGGTCATCTCTCCCAGTGATTTTGGATGGCCATTGACTCTTAAGAGCTCCTTTGCCCTTTGACAGGTTTTGTTTTTAGTCCTGCAGGATGTCCAAAGTCACCCTCCTCACCAAGAAATCTTGGTGGGGTTGCCAGTTTAGTCGCCAACGACCCGACCATGAGACAGGTTGTACTGGGATACACATATATATATATACATACATATATATCACCAACCTCTTTGCTAGCACCTTGGCCAAAATCTTGAACTCTGTGTTTAGCTGAGTTATGGGCCTGAAATTATCTATGTTATCCCCCTTGTTCGGATCCTTTTTCAGCAGCGACACAGCTCCTCGGCTCACAGTGCTGGGAATTCTCCCGTTCTGTTGCCAGTTGCAGTAGACGTTCGCCAAGAGGCCTCCGAACAAGTCTGGCATATGTACGTAAAGTTCATAGGGCAGACCATCCAAACCAGGCGATTTACCCCTTGTGAAGCCAGTCATTGCCTCCCGTACTTCAGCGGCTGTTATCAGCTTTTCGCAACACCCCGCCTTAGTGGCCGAGAGCCGCGGCAGTCCGCCGAGGTAGACACAAAAGTCCATCTCTCGATCCGGCCCGCCGCTGCCCCCGAACAGCTGTGCGAAGTGTCGCTGAAAAGCTTCACACATTTTCCCGGGATCGAGTAGCATGCGTCCGTCGTGGTCCACCAAAGACCGGATCGTGGCTTTGTTGCCACGACGCGCCTCCGCCACTCGGGCCCATTGAACCGCTTTCATCCGTTCGTGTCTGAGAGCACGCACCCTAGCTCTGACAACGCAGCCTTCGTGCTTTGCATTGAAGAATTGGTCAAGGGCGAATTTCGCCGCAAGTACGTCGGTCGCGATGCCTTTGCTAAGCGCCTCGTCTAATTTTCTAACTAATTCTCCCTCTGCTCTATTTTTCTCTATTGCTAAAGCCTTACTAAACCTAACGGACTCTATTCTAATTGCTCTTTTCAGAGCAAACCACCACTTGTTGTTGACCATGGCCCCTGTCAACGCCCGCTTAACTAGTTCGCTAATCCGGTCTCTGTAGGCCTTGCGCGCTGGTAAGGACGCGTTTAGCTTCCAGTAGCCGGGTCCTCGTCCATGAAGCCTATCTAAGTCAAGCACACAGATCACGAATTTGTGGTCGGTGTAGTTGACTATCTTGAATTGTGGACAGCCTTGCTAGATCTATCTATTTCCCTAAAAAATACTCTATCTAGATATGATCTGGATGACCCTATGCGATTTGTCCAAGTCCATATTGGCACATTCGGGAAATCCAATCGGTACAGGTCAGACAGTTCAAAACGCCTGAGCAGGTTGGTGAGGCTCTTGCACCCTCCTCCCCTATCCGCTGTTCCCACACAGTCCCAGCGCGCATCTAAGATCCCGTTCCAGTCGCCCACTAACACTAAAGAGCGGGACGTTCCAAGAAAGGTCTCCAGATGCCGGAAGAAATCAGGCCGCCCTGCCCCTGTCGGGGTATAGACGGCCACTAGCCTGAAAGCTTGCCCGTCTCCGCTGGTCACGTCTAGCACCACCAACTTACCTTCTGGGTCCTGGAAGATGGCCCGTATGGCGAGATACAAACCTCTCCGAAAAAGCACAGCAACTCCTCCCCCCGATCCCGGACGGCTGGGAGATGCGTACACATCGTAGCCGCCGAACATCGGTGCGAAGGCCCGTGCTTCGAAGATTCTGGTCTCGCTGATGGCCACTACATCTATGTTTAGTGACCTGAGGTCGTTCAGCTGGTGGCCCTGCTTCCATGACGACCCCAAGCCACGCGCATTTATGCTGCCTATTCTGAGTGAGGTCATGTTGAAATGGAGTGGAAAAGATGGGAAAGACCACTTACCTTACTTCTCGTAGAGGAAGGATGGTTTGTCCATCCTTTTCACTGCTTGTGGCCTCCTCCGGAAGGATGTCCTTATAAATCCTCCTGGAAAGTGTTTTTCGGAAGTCTCCGATGTCTTTGGGGAATTTTTGTTTTAGTGTCGTGTACGTTTTCTGTGTGATGCGAGTGATTTGTATGTGTGGAGGTGGTGTGAACTTTTGGGTTGTTGTGGATTCTTTTTCTGTGATGCTGGTGTTGTGTTGGATGTAGTGTAATAATTGCTTGTTGTTCAAACTTAATGCTGGGTAGTGTGTATCGTTTTGGTTGTTTTGTTTTGTTTGCGTTTGTTTTGGGTTTGTTTCTGTTTCGCTTTTTGGTGACTTTTGTGGTGTTGGTGATGGTGGTGTTGGGGTTAATGATGGTGATGGTGTTGGTGTTTGTGGTGATGTGGTTGTTGGTGCTGTTGTTGATGGTGGCATATCTGTCCTAACTTTTTTGTTTGATAGTTTATTTGTTTCCCTCTGTATTTTGTTTTTGGAGGGGGAGGGAAGAGAATTTTTTCTTTTTGGGTTTCTTTTTTTCTTTTTTCCTGATACCGTTTCCCACTCCTCGTCGTCACAATCTGTCTCCAGTTATGATAAGCCGGGGAGTGGAAAATCCTCCACAGGCGTTGGTTTTGCTTGTGGCGTGGTGTATTGTGTAGGCGCTGGTGCTAGTTCTGGCGCATTGGGTGGTGGTGGTGTTGGTTTTGCTACTGTTGCTGGGGTTGTTGCTGTTATAGTTGCTTCTGTTGTTGCTGCTACAGTTGTTGCTGCCATCTCTGCTGCTGGTGGTGTTGATGGTTGAGTCACTGGGGTGGGTAAGAGAGGTGGCCTTCAACCTTTTAGCCTGAGGGCAGAAAGCCCTTAGGTGGGTTCCTTCACCACAAACGACACACCTAGGCCTTCTGCCCTCGACGATTACGGTGAGGTGGCTGCCGTCAGTGAGGTCTATTAGCTCTGGGATCTCCTCAATGCTTTTTTGGTCCGCTTGGATCAGGTGCTCCATCTCTGAGCCGGACCAGTTCTCCTGCTTTTCTTTCGCTATTTCGATTATCTTGGTGTTGGCTTCGATGCCGGCGAGGACGGCAGCTATTAGCCAGGGAATTTCGATGGCCGGTGGAACGTGGGTCACCTTGATCTTTACGAGTCTCTGGCCACAATAGCTTGGGACGAGTGTGAAGTCGTCACTTCCTAATGGGGCCATGGATTGTTCTCTGGCATCCTGTGGTGTTTCAAAGAACACGTCCACGGTTCCATATTTTTGCCCACGTCTGATGTGGGTTTTTTTTACCACACATGTCCCAAAGCTTTTTGAATTTGGGACTCGGATGCCCGTTCCACTCGTCGCGATTTTATGTTAATTGTTCGATAAGACACGGTGCATAGGCGCCGATGCTCCATTTTATTAGGTGTGTGTGTGTGTTGGGGGGGGGGGGGGCTGACCCTGTACCATCTTTTTTTACCATTTTTTGGCTTCTTCTAATTCCTCCTGAGTTACCTGAAATGCTTCGCACTGTTTTGCTACTCTGGAAAAACTCAGGGTGGTTTTCTTAATTTCATTGTTGCTGTTGTTGTTATCGTTATTTTTGTTATTATTAATTTTAGTTTCAGTTGTGGTGGTGGTGGCGTCACTGGTGTTCGGTGTGGAAGAGTTCATTTTGGTTGAATTCATTTCGATATCACGAGTTATTTTATTTTTTTATTTTGTTTCTGTTGTTGCGGTGGTGGTGGGGGTGGGGGTTGTCGCGGTGGTGGTGGTGGCGGCTTTAACACCTGCAGTCATTGGTAATGGCGGGAAATGAATGTCTGCCTGAGACATATTTAAAATATTGCTGCAGCTTATATTTTTAGTGTTGGCAAACGTAGAAATATTTACAATGGTGGTGTCGGTGTGAAGTGTTAGTTTGTGAGAAAGGAGTGACTCTGAGTCAGCCATGATTTTTCAAAGAAAAATGTTTGTTTGATAATCATAAAAGTTTAAATTTTGGGCTCAAGGCCCCAATCTTTTTCGGTGTCCTTTTCAGATAACAATGTATGTGCACTTATATACAGTTAACAATAAAAATTTTCCATGAATGGCAATTTTAAACAACTGAAAATAACAAACCTTTGCGGAGCTCACGATGATACGATTTACTACGTAGGTCGCCAATAATAATAATATAATAATAATAATAATAATAATGATTTCATTTATTGGCCACAAGGGCCGACATATAGGGGACAATACAAAAGACTTGGACAGTGGGGTTTTACAGAAAAATCGAGTAAACAATATGAATAACAATAACAAAGTAACAATAATAAAGTAACAATAAAGTAACAATAAAGTAACAATAAAGTAACAATAAAATTACAACAACAAAAAAATTCCCCAGTAGGGGGATGACCACCTAGGGTTCGCTCAGGTACCCCACCAGTCCTGAACGACCCGACGCTTCGAGAGCACCCTGGAAGGGCACCCCTCTCCTCTTCAAATTTACCTACCTACAGCCGCATGACCAGAGTAGGCCCACTCACACGGGCCATTCTCGCCACATTCACCCACCTTTCAGCAAATGTACTGGGGGAAGCACTTCTCTCTCCACCCTCACCTTCCTTTCCAAGTGAAACTTGAAAGAGTTGATGAGGGATTGGCTGAAGAGAAAAGTGTCTGTCTTCAGTCCTTTCAACCTCGTCCACCATACAACCTCTTTCGCTACTGCCACCAGACAGAGGAAAATTGCCTGGCCTTCCTGGCCAAAAGAAGGCGGCGGGTCGATCTTCACTATGGACTCGGCCGATAGCCGGATCCGTTCTACACGCGACAACAGCTATTCAACATAACTCCACAAGTCAGTAATGCACGGACACTGGACGAGTGCGTGCAGAACGGTTTCGTCGCTCTACGCGCATCTCTGGCAGGTCCGTCTGACAGCACTTCCGTGCCTGTAGAGTTTATCTCGAACCGGCAGTGCCCCGCGGTAGCGAGGGATTTTTGGAAATGATCCATGATCCCCGGCTCGAAAGTCCTCCGGTACAGACTGCTTAGTTCGACTTCGTTGAATCCCAGAGCTTCTCCGAGTGCGTTGTCGCACTTGCCCACCACTAATCCTCTATAGAAATAATAATAATGATTTCTTTATTGGCCACAAGGGCTGACATCAAGAAAAACATTACAGACGGCACAGGACGGTACAGGACGGTACGATGTGGGTTTTGTGCGTGTAAATATATATATATATTTTTTTATTATTTATATAAGAAAAGAAAAAAAAGGACATAGAAACATATATATAAACAATAAAAATGAAAATTGAAACAATGAAAAATTCCCCATTAGGGGGGAACCTCCGAGGGTTACTCGTGGCGAAAATCACACAAAATCCACGGCCAGCCTGACCACCAGGGCCAGCGCCCCCTCTCAATTTTTCCATCTCTCAAACTACAGACGTATATTCAGAGCGGTCCCGTTCAATCGGTCCATTCTCGCTATATTCACCCACCTTTCAAACAACTTGCTAGAAGGCAGCACTTGCCTCTCCACCCTGATTTTCCTCTTCAAGTGAAACTTGAAAAAGTTAATCAGGGATTCGCCGAAGAGGAAAGTGTCTGTCTTTAACCCTTTTAACCTTGTCCACCACACAATCTCTTTCACCATGGCCACCAGGCAGATGAAAACCGCCTGCCCTTCCTCCTCGAAGGAAGACGGCGAGACGATCTGCACAACGGACTCATTCGATAACCGGACCAGTCCTACACGCAACTGTTCGACATAGCTCCACAAGTCAGCAATGCTCGGGCACTGAACGAGTGCGTGCACGACGATTTCGTCGCTCTGCTTGCATCTCGGACAGGCTCGGCTGACGGCACTTCCGTGCCTGTAGAGCTTATCTCTAACCGGCAGCGCTCCCCGGTAGCACTGCCAGGCCAGGGATTTTTGGAAGTTATCCATAGGCCTCAGGCTGAAAGTTCTCCGGAAGAGAGCAAACAGCTGATCTTCTTCGATGCCCAGGATCTCTCCGAGAACGTCGTCGCTCTTCCCCTCCACTAGTCCCCTATAGAACGCCGAGGTGGATGTTCCACCAATACTGGTGCCCAGCTGGCAGAGGGCAGTGAGCGCCTGGAGACATTCCAGTTCCCAAGCGCTATCCCTCGGTCTTTTTCTGACCCAGGACTGCAGCCCCTTCAAGGAGACGAGCTGTGGAAAAACGTGCCTGGCGAACGGCGACCACACCTGTTCACCGTCAAGGAAGCACCAGAGATGTCGCAGCCTCAGCGCATGTTTGCGCATCATCAGCCACGGGTGTTGACAGATGGATCGTCTGACCATGGGAGCGCGTCCCTTCCACAAAAAAGCGGAAGAGGAGGCGCTCCATTTTGGTGAGAGTTGGGCCGGGGCAAGGGACGATGGTGAGGCGGTAGCAGATGACGCATTCGCCACCTCCGCCCGGCCTTTCAGGGACAGCTTCCTCTTGGACCATTTCTGGTGAGGGAGGACACTTTGCTCGTCACCTCGTTCCAGTTTTTCTCCATCTGGAGGTCCGGTCCGAAACAGATCCCGAGCAATTTAACCGGTCCGTCCGTCCAACACCCCACGACGCTGTCGGACGGCATGGACTTGCATCTCCAGGTGCCGAGCTGCAAGCCCGACATTTCTTGGTTTATCTTTGCTCCTGTCACCGCTTCGTATTCCTTGAGAGCGGTGCCGAGTATCTGGACGTGTCTGGTGCTCGACACCACTACGGTGACGTCGTCGGTGTGTGTGTGTCTGTTTGGATGGTTAGCATGTTATGGTGTTGACATAATGTATATTAAACTATATTTAATGCTGGTCTATATTTTTGAATAAACATATTTTCCTTATTTGTTCGTATTTGTTCTGTTGTATTGTCAGCACAAAGATAAAATGGGAAGACTTGGAATTTGGGTGTCTTATTACTTGCGCATATGTCTAGATGTGCACTTAGTGGTATCTGTCTCGTGGTTGGATCTCGTAATTTTAGCGATGAACTGTCATTCTGTTTCTGAGTGTGAGTTTAGTTTGTCCTATATAATCTTCATTACATCCTTTACATTTAATGGCATGAAGTAGATTTTTTGATGAGCAAGTGAAGTGATTTTTTTACAGCAAAATTTTGTCCTGATTGAAATGTATACGTGTTGCCTTCAATGAGGTGAGTGCAGGTTCCACAATTAGAGCGACCACATTTTTTGACAGTTGGTTGTGGGTTTGTGGTAGGTAATTTGGCATTGGTGAGTAATGTTTTAGTGATTTCGGTTGACTTTTGCTTTTGATTATTTTGTGTGTTTCAAGGGCTTTTTTCATTCTTGGGTCTTGTTTCAATAGTGGGATGTTCTTGTGAATAGTGTTGTAAGCTTCCACATTTCTTGGGTTGTGTGTTGAGATATATGATAGAATATTGGACGTACCTTGAATTTGTTTCTAAGACCAACCAGATGTGAGAAAAACCACAGACCCTCCATCTCAACTCTACTTTTGAAAAGCAGAAGAACTGCGAAACCGGTAAGGCATTTTCGATTTCATCTTTTTTCCCTATATATATATATATATATATATATATATATATATATATATAAATTCTGAGTATATGTTGGTTGTTTACCGACACCTCAGTATGCAGATTGGAGCCCTCGACGAAGTACGCAGGTTGTTTGGTTACTCCGGAGTAATGTAAAATAAAGTAATTAAGTCAAATATTTAAAATTTGGCTTCGTTTATTAAAGATGTACTGCTACATATATTTCGGTGACAGTCATCATTGGCTGTGACCTCTTCAGGCAGTCCGAATTGGTGTGGTAGAGACAGGTACACATGTTGTTAAAGTGTTTTACTCCGTCAATACTCCGATATTCCCAGCTCCTGGTTGGCTTGTTATTTCTCTGATGAACTGGAATCATATGAATTCGAACAAACGAATTTCAGCATCATAGGACACTCTCTCCTCCCATTGGTCAGCTGTGAGAACATTCCTCAGTCAAAAGTCTAAAGAAATTTTTTTCTGAGGCAAGACAATCTGTTGTGGTTGTTTTTGTTAAGTACAGCTGACCTCCTCCCTTGTGTTTATTGGCGTTAGGGGTTGGTTGGCAGGTCAGACTTGGTTCTACTGCTGCTGTAGAGTAAAAACCCCCAACTCTGAACACCTTTACATAGGAGCCACATCAACGAGCTTTAAGGATCGATGGTATAACCATCGCCATTCCTTTAATAGGGAGGAGAAAAGGAAAAGTACGGCTCTTTCCGAACTGATCTGGAAGCTCAAGCTGTACAGGACCCCGTACTCTCTGGCCTGGTACAAAAACAGGAGAGTACCACCTGATAAAGGGGGATCTGGCATCTGTAAACTATGTCTGAGCGAGACCCTCGAGATACTCAGTGGTGAAAGCAGCCTGATAAACCTCAGGACTGACTTCTTCGGGACATGTAGACACCTCAGGGCCGGGACCTTCCTCAAGCTATATGGACAATAATAACACACTGGGAGGAGAACTACCCTCAAGCTATAGGAACTTCTCCGGGACATGTAGACACTCCAGGCCCGGACCTTCCTCAAGCTATATGGACAATAACAACACTTTGGGATGGGAACTTCCCTCAAGCTATAGGGACTTCCTCGGGACATGTAGACACCTCAGGGCCGGGACCTTCCTCTAGCTATATGGGCAATAACAACGCATTGGGAAGGGAACTTCCCTCAAGCTATAGGGACAGTAGCCCCACCACACCGAGCTCACGATAAACCACCCCCTACACTTTCATCACCCTTACCCCTGCCTCGATCGACTCCTATGGCAGCACAGACTTATGCATATGTCCATACATAGATCCTGTTATTTAAGATTGTACATGCACTGATACTTACATATGTGTGTGTGTGTGTGAGGGGTGATTATGGGATGCACCTGAGCCCGTCTTTGTGCGTGTGGGCTTGCAACGATGTGGGTGGACATACACGCATATGTACTCTATGCCGAATTAAAAACTGTAGTCCTCTGCATTTCCGGATCTTGACACTCAGGTTATGGTGTTTTACACTCCACTCTTGCCTCATTTGCTCTTAAAACACACCACCCCATGATAGTGTAAAGATCGTAATCCTTTGCATTTCTCGATTCTGACACAGCCTTTATACTTCAGTCAATATTTTCCAAATCTTTCAAACTTTAATATTGGCTATAACACACACGCACTTTATTCTTCTTTGATATTTGATATTGGCTATAATAAACACGCATTTTATTCTTTTTTTTTTTTTTTAACTTCTTCATTTTATTGTATCTTATCTTATTATTTTATTATTTTCTTATTTTATTTATTTATTTATATTTTATTTTTTCATTTTACTATATCTTATTTCATTATCTGTTTGGCACCCACCACCAGGTGGTAGGATTGATGCCAACCCACACACACTCATTCTTCTAAAGACAGCAGCAGTAGAACCAAGGCTGACCTGCCAGCTAACCCCCCTAACACCAATAAACACAAGGGAGGAGGTCAGCTGTACTTAACAAAAACAACCACAACAGATTGTCTTACCTCAGAAAAAAATTTCTTTAGACTTTTGACTGAGGAATGTTCTCACAACTGACCAATGGGAGGAGAGGGTGTCCTATGATGCCGAAATTCGTTTGTTCGAATTCATATGATTCCAGTTCCTCAGAGAAATAACAACCCAACCAGGAGCTGGATATATCGGAGTATTGACGGAGTAAAACACTTTAACAACATGTGTACCTGTCTCTACCACACCAATTCGGACTGCCTGAAGAGGTCACAGCCAATGATAACTGTCACCGAAATATATATAGCAGTACATCTTTAATAAACGAAGCCAAATTTTAAATGTTTGACTTAATTACTTTATTTTATATATAAATTTTGCCTGATGGTTTGAACTTTACAACACCACCTGCCTCTTTGAGGTCAAATACCAACCCAACTAGCATCTACAAACTGACCAATGAGAATTAAGACTATTCCTGCTGACAACATTAAATTATTCCTAACAAGCTCATATGTCCCAAGCCTCTGATACCATCAACACTATAAACACAGAGCTGGCATATCTAAGGACTGACTAACTGCCTGATGAGGTCATAGCCATTCAATGGCTATCATCGAAATATATATATAGCAGTAAATAAAGGATTATGAGTTCATGCAATTGACTTATGTTTCGTCACTATATATATATATATATATATATATATATATATATATATATATATATATATATATATATATATATATATATATATATATATATATATATATATATATATATATATATAGGAACCAGTAAGACCCCGACAGCTGAGCTCAAGCCGTTTCGACGGCTAATTCTGGACTGAATTAGCCGTCGAAACGGCTTGAGCTCAGCTGTCGGGGTCTTACTGGTTCCTATTACCCACTCTACTACCTCAAGTATTGAGTACTTTGGTGCGTTATGGTCCACCTGGTTCCTTACCACATTTCCTTCGTTATATATATATATATATATATATACCACGATAAATTAACGGAGCCATAGACTCTCGCTATTCCCTGTCATTAATGTGCTCAAAGGAGAAGGAATCCCGAGCCCTTTATAATACAATATGTTGAAAAGATAAGACACTAGAGAGAGAGAGATAGTGCGCCATCAGTCAGACAGGGAAAAACCACCAGTGTATGGAATCTAGAGCCCATGGAAGGCAAAGTAGACACACAATTATTGAAAGTATAAATTAAAGTGTAAATATATACCTCGATAACTATCTAACACAGGATCTGTTTCGCCAAATAAGTTGTTGACAGAAATGATTAGCCCATGATTCATCAGCGTGTGTAAGGCTATACATTTCAGACAACTCTAAAAAAATCTAAAGCGACCGTCCAGCCACACGTGGGAGAGAGAATTCACAGCGTGCCCAGGGCAGTAACCAGTGGCCTCTGAGGGACGAGCTGCTAGAAAGGGCAGCCCAAACCACACAGAGAAGTGTGCCTAACCAAACAGAGAGAGGAAAGACTGTTATAAGGAGCGTATATATATATGTATGCATATATACATATATATATATATAATATTATATATATATATATATATATATATATATATATATATATATATATATATATATGTGTGTGTGTGTGTGTGTGTGTGTGTGTGTGTGTGTGTGTGTGTGTGTGTGTGGAATTGTTCGCTACACATCTAGCCTAATGGAAAGAGAGAACGTAAATATACACGCTGCCTAGAGCAGGACGAAAAGACGTGTTGTCTGAAGCTTCCAAAAATAATGGTCGCTTCTAATAGGGTACGTCAAAATTATTTATAAAACTGTTTATATATTGTATTTTATCTGACGAAGGCATGCCATATTTTAATTTGGTATCCCTGAAATATGTATAATGAAATAAATAGGGTTTTATAAATATAGTTTCCGTTTATTTAATATCGTATATCTACTCCAAAAACTTGTCGAGTGCTTTATATCAGTTATAAAATATTTACTTGTTGTATCCCAACAATTTTAAATAAAACTTTTGCATATATAATATATATATATATATATATATATATATATATATATATATATATATATATATATATATTAGTTTGTTTACAAACCAAAAGGTTAAGACACTTTGACATTTATTAACTGACAATTGCTTCTACCCTGGTTACGCTAACTATAGCGAATCATTTTATTTAACAATTCGCCGTTAGTGAGTAGTCTGTGGGTGTCATCAGAGTTTATTTAAATACCGCTATAAGTTACTCAAGATAATAATTGTTTACAGTCATGAATACAGATAAAAAATATCGCAATGCAAAAGCAATAATAATTTTTGTTTGTGCTTTAGAGTTAACGATAAAATTTAACGGTTAAGAAACCAATTCCAACAAGTCGTTGTCTGAAAAAGAAATAATGTTATTTGTGTTTTAGAGTTAAGGCTAAAACTATCTATATATCTAAAACAGAGAATGTCTGTCTGTCTGATTCCCTAAAACTCAAGAACCACTCAACCGATTGTTTTCAAACTTTACACATGTAATACTTATGGTCCTGTGAGTGTTTTGAGCAAACTTTTCAATGCCCTAGGGACCGCATTAGGTGATTTAGCGATCCCTCTCTATAATTCTTAGTCTTTCTTTTTAGATAGACACATAGCTACAACGTCGCGCCCTTATAATATCTGTCTGTATGTCTGATGTCTGCATTACGATATTATGTGTGTGTCTGTATATATGTCTATATAGTGTATATATATATATACATATATATATATATATATATATATATATATATATATATATATATATATATATATATATATATATATATATATATAACGTTTTTCGAAATATTTACTTCTGCGTTCACGGATTGATTTTTAGTTTTAGAAGATCCCGTTAAGGGTGAAAGCAGCGATTCTTTGCTTAAACTTTAACCTGCTATTTTAATATATATACATATTGTTATTATTATTATTATTATTGTTATTGTTATTCCTTGAATCTCAGTCATAGATGTTGGTTAACTGGAAAGTCCGTTGGATTGAATATCAAGCCACTACCTGCAGCCTCAGATATTCAGGACGTATCGGAGGGTTCTTGCTGTTCCAAGCAAGCATGCCTTTTGAAGCGTTCCAAAAAGCGTGAAGGGGCTAATTTTCTTTAACCATCCCTGGAAACTTTTGGAGATAGTCCCCAGTGCGCCTATGACAATCGGGATCACTTTGACTTCATGGCAGTTCCAAATTCTTTTCACCTCCCACTTTAGGTCCTGGTATCGGTTAATTTTCTCCCTCTCCTTCTCTTGCACTCTCGTGTCGAACGGGCAGGCCACATCCACAATCAGGCACGATCTTTTTTCTTTGTCCACAACCACCAGGTCAGGTCTATTGTGTTCCAGTTTTTTGTCCGTCTGTATCCTAAAATCCCACAGCACCTTCACCTGATTGTTCTCCATCACCGCCTCTGGCCTATGCTCATACCATTTCTCAGAATGTGGTAGATTGTTTACTTTGCACAGGTGCCAGTGGATCACCCTGCCCATCACATCGTGTCTCCAGCCCTTATAGTGGGTCTGGGCTAGGTGTTTACACTCGGACACAATGTGAGCCACAGTCTCCTCTCTCTCTCCACAGATCCTGCACAGTGGGCTAGCCTCCTCCTTGTAGATATGGTGCTTCAACCACTTCGTTTTGAGGGCCTGCTCCTGCGCAGCCATTAGCATTCCTTCTGTAGCCTTTTTGAGGTCTCCTCTTCTCAACCAGTTCCATGTCTGTGGATCTCTAAATTCAGTTTTCTCAAAGAAGGTACTATGAAGGGATTTTCCCTTAAGGCTGCTCTTCCTCCTTGATGTTATTTCCTCCCTGGACATCCCCTGGCCTACTGTCCCCTCCTTCAGTACAGTTCTGAGCATTGGCTCCTTACTATAGGTCACGTATTTGTATAGGTTGTTTTTCTCCATCTGAACACAGTCCTCTATGCTGATAAGACCTCTTCCACCCTCAGATCTCCTTAGGTAGAGTCTATCGACATCACTCCTCTTGTGGAACATGTTGTAGATAGTCAATAGCTTCCTAGTCTTCCTATCCATTTCTTTTTGTTCAGCAACATTCCATCTCAGAATTCCCGCACTGTACCTAATAATAGACACAGCTCGGGAATTTACTGCGCTTATGGCGTTTCTGCTGTTCAGATGTGACTTCAATACGCTCCTTACTCTCCGAATGTATTCAGTTCTTAACAATTCCTTCATTTTTTTGTTCTTTATGCCATCAGCCTCCAGAACGCCCAAATACTTGTATCCTTCCTCAGAGTCAATTTCCTTTATCATCTCACCTGTTGGTATCTGGATCCCGTTACTTCTGCTCAACCTACCCCTCTTCATCACAATGACTCCACATTTACCAATACCAAACTGCATACATATATCACTGCTGAAAATACGGACAGTGTCAACAAGCACATCCAACTCCTTCTCACTTTTCCCGAAGAGCTTAAGATCGTCCATGAAGAGGAGGTGATTGATGGTAAGCTCTCCCCTTCCCAACTTGTATCCTGCTCTCACTTTTCGCAGCATAATGGTCAAGGGCATCAGGGCAAGGACAAACAACAGAGGGGACAGGCTATCTCCCTGGAAGATACCTCTCTTGATCTTCACGCTTCCCAAGGATACTCCAGTTGATGTCAACTCTGTCTCCCAGGACCCCATACTCCTGCCTAGCAACTGTCTGATGTTATCTGCCACCCTGAAGATCTCCAGGCTTTTGGTGATCCAGGAATGAGGCACCATGTCAAATGCCTTTCTGTAGTCTATCCATCCCATGGCAAGATCAGTGTGTCTCCTCCTGCAATTCCCCATTACCATCTTATCAATAAGCAACTGGTCCTTTGTACCACGTGACTTCTTTCGGCATCCTTTCTGTTCGTCCGGTAACAAGTTGTTTGTGTGGAGGTGATGGTAGATTTCCTCAGACACAATGCTCGTCAACAGTTTCCACATTACGGGCAGACATGTGATAGGTCTATAGTTGGTAGCATCATTACCCTTGATTCGGTCTTTCATTATCAGAACTGTGGTACCTTTTGTCAACCACTCTGACACCTCACCCGACACCAAGCAGTCATTGAACATGGCCGTCAGCTTCGGGTGGAGGGATGTTAAATGTTTAATCCAATACCCCTGCACACCATCTGGGCCTGGTGATTTCCAGTTGGTTAGTTTTTTGGCTTGCCCCTTAAGAGTTTCAACTGTGATACTCAAATCAGTCTGTTGCTGTGCCTGCTCACCGATCTCCCTCTGTACTGTCTCAATCCACCCTGCCTGGGCATTGTGTCTAACATCCTGCTCCCATATTCCTCTCCAGAATGTTTTAGTTTGTTCCGCCCCAGGGATCAAGTCGTTTCCTCTTTCTTTGCCCTCAAGCTGTCCAAACAGCATCTTCTGGTTGTTGTCGAACATGCGGTTCTGTTTATACTGACTGACTCTGTTCTCGTATCGCCTGATTTTGGCACTCTTTGCTACAATGCGTTGCTTCAATTCCTCTATGATAATATTTAGCTTTTTACTCCTAGTTTTGTATTTTATTTCCAGTCTATTTTTAGTGCCTATGTTTTTTAGTGTCCCATTCAGTAGTGACTCAAGCTTTCCTATGTCATTTCTCATTTCCCCGATTTGCCCACTCAGTCGCTTCTTCCACCACGGCTCTGCTCTTTCTTGTCTGTTGTTTCCTCTCGCTTTTATACCAAGTAGTTTCCTCACCGTATTTGCTGTTGCTCTGAGGATATTGTTGCACTGGTGAAGGCTCCTCGCCTCAAGGTATGGGATGACTTTGTTTACCTTAGCTGTTGTTTCTTTTAACTTTTTCCTGTCTACAAATCTTAGGTTCATAGGTCTTCCACTATCATTGTTCAATTCATCTACCACTAAATTTAGGATGTCAACCGAATCTTGTCCTAGCCCGTCAGCATTCATCTCCTCAGTGGCCGTATCTCTGTTCCAGGTATTATTTATCTCAGTATTCAGATCATTGTCTGCTTCGGGTGGTTCCTCCGTTCTCAGGACCTCCTCACCTTCATTTCCCACCGGCTCGCTTGTCTGGCATACTACACCCGCCATCTCCAAGCCATTCTCTCTGCTCAGTTCCTCCAGTTCCAGCTCGCTTATCCACCCATTAGTTCTTATTACCCGAGCCTGCCCGGCCAATTTTTGTTCATCTAATTTAAATAAACCAATCTCGTTCCAGATGTTATGCATCCGTCTCCTGTAGCCCCTCTCCTTGGGGTTACTTTTCAGGTAGCATTGCATAACAGTTCTATTCAATTCTTTCGTCCAGTTGGTTCTGGCCCCTTTCCTTCTTCTCCTTCCTCCAACATCAGCAGTATTTGGTTGACAGTCAGGTTCCTGCTGCTGAGCCAGGGGGCACCTGTTGGGTGAGAGTCTGTCGCATGACGTTCTAGTCTCCATTTCACCGTTATTCGAACTGTTTATGTTCGATATTTAAACACTCTTATCGAGGATTGGCGAATGTATGTTTACATAGCCATCTGTGGATCCGCCATCCCACTTGGCCCTTGTGTGGCATTATCACCACGCTGTATACGAACACACATAAACAAACAAACACACAGGCAGAAAGGGCCCCAAAAATGAATAAGCATAAGTTTCATTGTAATGTAGTGTTCGAATGTCTGACTTAGTTTTAGTTTTTTAAGTTTTACTTTTTCCCCCCTCTTCTCTGTCCGTCCGCCTGCTTCTCTCTTCATTCTTATTTTCTTTACGTTTTGGGGGTTTCTTTTTTTGTTTTTGTTTTTCTCTGTTTGTTTTTCTCGTTTTTTGCTGTTGTTGCTGTGCTGCTTTGGTTTTGTTGTTTGTTTTTTCTTTTTTCTTTTGAGTCTATCTATATATTTTGATGCCTTCCTCTTTGTTAGTAGTAGGAATTCTATAATGTGGAAGTAGCAGCCAGCAGGGGGAAGTGGGAGACTGGCGGCGGTAGCGATACTGAGACAGTGGTGGTGGTGATGTCGATACCGAGGCAGTGGTGGCGGTGATGTGACCGTATTACTGTAGTGATGGTGCTGTAGCGGTGGCAGTAGTGAAGGAGTCAAGGGGTGGTGGCGGCGGTGATGGGATAGTGGTGGTAATGATGGCCGTAGTGAGCGGTGGCGGTGAAGGTGAAAATGTCGTTATCTGGCTGTTGTGTTTAGTGTACACAGATGATGGGGTGGGTGGTGTATCTAGTTTCTGGTGTTGGTGAGTTTAGCTGTCCTATATAGTGTAGCCAGATGAGAGGAGGGGGGGGGGGTTCTTCTTCCATTTATAGCCATTTTCTTTTTTGGATATACAGTGTACAATACAAAGTTGAATATTTGAATATTTGAGCCTTATAACAATATATTTTGGGTCCGAATTTTTTGGGGCTCAAGCCGGGTGCTTTACGTAGCATTTGTACTAAGAGTTGTTATTTCACAAATGATTTAAATATGTTAAAAATTCAAAACTTACGGGAGCGATTTCATGACCTCCGTCACCTCGTGCGTCTTCTTCCCTTATTATTATTATTATTATTATTATTATTATTATTATTATTATTATTATTATTATTATACATTCGTGTACAGATATTTTTGCATACACAATAACAAAGTCTAAACAAACGTATTTATTTCACAAGGCTCGATAAGGATAAATATATATCAAATATATAAGAACCCTAGAGCAAATCCCGAGCAACGCCGGGCCATTCTGCTAGTTAACACTAAAACAGAAATAACATTATTTCTCTTTCAGACTACGTCAATTTGAAAATGGTTTCTTAAATGGTTACATTTTATCGTGAACTCTAAAACACAAACAAAAATAATTGTTTCTTTCAGACTAACTACGATATATTTAACTGTATTCATGACTGTAATCGTGATATTCTAATAAGTGATTTCTGTATTATATGTTCCAATTATTATCTTGAGTATCTTATATTGGTATTTAAATAAACTCGAATGACACCCATGGTTTACTTACATATGGCGAATTGTTAAATAAAATCATTCGCTATAGGTAGAATATCCCGGGTAGAGACAATTGTCAGATAATAAATGCTTTAAATTCTTTGGTTTGTAAACAAACTATAATTGTTAAAAAGGTCTGCTGCATTCTCATTGCAGTCAACTGAAAAACACCTAGTAAATTAGTATATTTACTCTCATTAATATTATTATTAGTATTATTATTATTATTATAAATATATATATATATATATATATATATATATATATATATATATATATATATATTTTTTTTAGAATAATAATTATATATATATATATATATATATATATATATATATATATATATATATATATACATGGAAAGTTATATTTAAAATGTTGGGTTACAACGAGTAAATATTTATAACTGATATAAAAGCACTCAACAAGTATTTGGAGTATATTTACGATATTAAATAAATGGAAATTATATTTATAAAACCATATTTATTTCACTATATATATTTCAGGGATATCATATTAACAATATGTTATGCCTTCTTCAGACAAAATACAATATAAACAGTCTTATAAATAAATAGATATGACATACCTTTTCAAATATCAACTTGCATTTGTGAAGTTGATTTGGCAGTAAAAATATTATGGACGGTTGTAAAAGAAAGAGAGAAAGAAAAAAGAAGACAAACGAAGAAAAAGAAGAAATGGATGTGACAAATAGATGTGACTAAATAGAGAGAGATAGAAATAGAAAGATATATAAAGATATATAAAGAGAAGAACTTCATGTAAAGAAACAGAGAGAAACACATAGAGAGAGGAAAAAAAGGGAGATAGATAGAGATAGATTCTCTCTGTTTCTTTACATGAAGTTCTTCTCTTTATATATCTTTATATATCTTTCTATTTCTATCTCTCTCTATTTAGTCACATCTATTTGTCACATCCATTTCTTCTTTTTCTTCGTTTCTCTTCTTTTTTCTTTCTCTCTTTCTTTTACAACCGTCCATAATATTTTTACTGCCAAATCAACTTCACAAATGCAAGTTGATATTTGAAAAGGTATGTCATATCTATTTATTTATAAGACTGTTTATATTGTATTTTGTCTGAAGAAGGCATAACATATAGTTAATATGATATCCCTGAAATATATATAGTGAAATAAATTTTATAAATATAATTTCCATTTATTTAATATCGTATATATATATATATATTTAGAATAATAATTATATATATATATATATATAGTTTATTAGAAAGTGAGGTTTTTTTACAAAATGAAAAAAAACGAGGTGTCCTACACGAGTGAAAGTATAAGGAAAAAAGATGAAATCGAAAATGTAACTGGAGTCTTTGGAGGGTTTGTGGTTTCCTCCATCTCAATTCTACTTTTGAAAAGCAGAAGAACTGCGAAACCAGTAAAGGAACCAAATAAATATATATTTAAAAAAAAAAGACTCCAGTTGCATTTTCGATTTCATCTTTTTTCCTTATATATATATATATTAGAAAGTGAGGTTTTTTACAAAATGAAAAATAACCGAGGTGTCCTACACGAGTGAAAATATAAAGAAAAAAAGATGAAATCGAAAATGCAGCTGGAGTCTTATTTTTCAAAATATATATATATTTATTTGGTTCCTTTACCGGTTTCGCAGTTCTTCTGCTTCTAGACTCACCTGATCAACGAAACAATTGTCAGTACTTTAAATAAAGCCCCTTATTGTACAGCCAACCATGTTACTCTTCATTCTTTAACTATTATTACTCCAAGTATAACCTGCATAGAAATTACCGCGAACTCGCTGCATAAATATGGAAGCATCTTGTTGAGTCAAACAAAGCTGTACGTTAAAACTATCCACGTCGCAGAGTACTCACAACCTCTAACTGGATTACCTATAACGATAACTTGTTATCCCATATACCCAACTTCCACTAGGTTGAGCAACAACCTTAACGCACAGCACTAACATGGAAAAGCACCACATAGGCATGTCACTGAAAAACATACCTATACCTACAAACAAGGACTATACATTCGGGATGATACAGCGTACTAATGATTTTATCCGTCGAATCCGATGGAAGGCCTACCATTACGACAAAGGACACGCTAATAACACGGAGGAATTTACTAGGGAAAAATACGGATTCAAATCCTGCAAAAATCCACCAAATAACCCCCAGCTCGATGCCTTTGAACTCGACCTCATGAACATGATAAGTGGAACTAAATTCAAAAAATGGGCACATCACAACAAATTGCAAAACGACATCAATGCGCTACTAAAAAAACTACGCAACACCAACGGTATTATAGTAAAAGCAGACAAAACATCAAACGTATATACCATGAGCCTCAATGCATACAATAATTTTATACGCGGGAATTGCACAAAAAATACAAAAAAAAAACAACAGAATCTGCACTCACTAGCATTAATAAAGAAGGACTTAGCATAGTAAAAAAAACTGAAAATATCTGATAGAACCTAGTCTCTAACCCCTTGTAACCCCCACATTTAACCTAAAGGATCACAAAAGTAATTTCGAAATAGACCCCACAATTAGATTAATATGCCCATCTAAGTCGGATATCGGTAGAATTAGCAAATATATACTAGATATAGTAATCGCACAAATTAAGGAGTAAACTAATAATTAAGTTATGGGGTAACTCTAACGAAGCAATAGACTGGTTCAGCAAAATAAACAGTAGAGAAACATCTAACTTCGTACAGTTCAACATTAATGACTACTACTCATCCATATCCCCAGTCACCCTGGGTAAAGCGCTAACCTTTGCCCAGAAAAATTCGGACCTTACCTCAGACGAAATTAAAATAATACTAGCTGCTAGAAGGACTATCATTAGATTCGAAAATAGTTACTGGGAACGTAAAATCAGACAGAATAGCTTCGATATCACAATGGGATCTAATGACTCAGCGCAGGTAACGGACTTGGTGGGAATATATAACGTACAACTTACATAAGGAATTCAATAACACTCCTTCTAGCCAAAAACTTAAATAATCAAAACATGGAAAAATTACGAAAAAACATTAGCGTATTCTTCAACAAACTAGGCCTAAGTATCACTTTCGAACTTAACTCTAAAAAAGCAAATTTCTTAGATGTAACACTCAACCTAAACACAGAATTAATAGAGCCCTTCCATAAGAATAACGAGAATCTAGCCTACACTAGTTATAACTCAAACCACCCCCGATCCATAATTGACTCCATAGCACATAGTATATCCCTCAGAATATCCCACCTAGAACTTTTTAACGAACACGCGAACTATTATAATATAGCTTTACATAAGGCTGGACATAAGGAGAAGATGGAATATATACTAGATAAAGACAACAACAATAAACCTAACGACAACAACACTACCCGCTCATATAGAAATAACAAGCATAGGACTAAGCATAGAACAAGCACCAAAAATGGACAGAACAATAATATAAGGACCCCCCAAAACTATAGAAGATCCAGAAATAGAAAGTACCTATGGTTCAACCCAATATTCAACTTCTCTATAAAAACTAAACTACCTTCTACATTCTTTAAACTAATAGATAAGCACTTCGCTACACTACACAAATACTATACAATCTTTAATAGAAAAACTATGAAACTTTCCTACTCTACTGCAGCCAACATAGAATCGCACATACGTAAAATTAACCACAAAAATATCTCTAAAGAAATTAACCTACCAACATGCACCATAGCACCTAATACGAAACGCAAACATAACAACGTCACAACCATAAACGTATCACAACAAAACATTAATAGGCCTAAATCACAACTCACTCAAAACAACTTACAAAACCGCAACGATGAACCTGCACACAGTAAAACCTCAAATTGTAATTTCCACCTACCGGATAAGTGTACACTACGGAATAGATGCCTGGAGTCGAGTATGGTATACCTGTGTGCTGTAAATTCAGGCAACTCTACTTGGCACTACATAGGTTCCACGGCTGGGGAGTTCAAGAAAAGGTGGTACGTCCTGAGATACTCCATGAACCGTAGACTGGAGAACTCTACGACGCTCGCCAATAAAATTTGGCAGCTTAAAGTCATAACCTAGAATATAAGATTGGCTGGTCAAAATTATCGGTAGCAAGAGCCTACAGCAACGGAATGTCCCACTGTGGGCTTTGTAATTTAGAACTACTACATATGAAACTAGTTCATCGTTCCTTAGTCAGTGTTGAACAAAAGGGCAACGATGGTTGCCGAACACTATACGGCTACTAATTCGGGTTGTTTGTTTACATACAAACCCAACATTATAATAAATGTTCGGTAAACCCATACGTACATATATATATATATATATATATATATATATATATATATATATATATATATATATATATATATATATATATATGTGTGTGTGTGTGTGTGTGTGTGTGTGTGTGTGTGTGTGTGTGTGTGCATGTATGTATGTATATACATACTAGTTTACGTCTGTATCCATATATGTTACGTATACATACTTATATTTAAGTATCAGCCGTACTAAGATTGAGAAAATGGAATTTCATTTTTTCCATTTATATATATATATGTATATACGTCACAGTTCTTAGCCATTTTGAATTCGTTTCTGGCGGGGATCATTTAAGAAACATTTTTGTCCAATTGAGTTTGTTTCCTGATGATTTCGAAACTCGTGAATTTATCCTTGATCGGATATTTCCAAAAAGCGAATGAAATTTCATGAGGTAGAGACATAATTTTGGTATGCTTATATACATTTTTTCCTCTAACTTTTATTTTGTACCTAATTGTGTATGGAATGGCTATATATCTACTCGATTTCCATGGGCTATTAGAAATACTGAGTAAATATTCTGTGGCTGTTGATCGCGAATAAAATGGCTATCGTTTATTTATCTATTATTTCTTCATAGGTGCCTTTTAATCTTATAGCCTTGTTTAATTGATTTTTTGTGTGGTTGGTTATGCTGATTGGGAGAGGAAATACTGTATATATTTTATCAAATGATTCTATGGTCGTACTTTCTTGTATATATATATATATATATATATATATATATATATATATATATATATATAAATATATATATATATTGTTATACTTGGGGAGGGTCATATTTGTGTAATATTGCCAGAATTAATAACAGAACACACTCACTGTTTGGTTGGTTTTCGCTTCTCGCTTCTGAATAAATACAATACAACAGGAGGAAACGATAGCACCACTGACGATGTTGCAGATGTGCAACGAAAGATTTATGATAAACTATATATATGTGTTTGTGTCTATATTGTATCTGTATTATTTTTGACCGTCGGTCAGTCAATGGCAACATTGAGGACCGAGTAAGTTAGATTACCGATATAAAAGACACAGAAGCGAGAAGCGAAAACCAACCAAACAGTGAGTGTGTTCTGTTATTAATTCTGGAAATATTACACAAATATGACTCTCCCCAAGTATAACAATATTTGTTTCGACACACGATTTCATATAAAAAACCTCGCAAAACTAATATATATATATATATATATATATATATATATATATATATATATATATATATATATATATATATATATATATATATATATATACATATATACATTAAGTATATATATATATATATGCATAAATGCATACATACATGAACACATGCATTCATAAATGCATAGGTGCGTGTATACATACATGTATATATGTACGAATTTATGCATGTGTGTGTGTTTTTTTCTGTCTGCCTATGTGTATGCATGTATGTATGTATGTATGCATGTATGTATCTGCACCAAATTCCAGATATTACTTAACTGTCCAGATTGACTAAATATTAGATCGTGTTTAGAATTCCCTTTCTTGAGCTTCTAGTATAATCTGTTCTACTTCTTCTTTTTATTGGTAATCACTTAACTATTAGATGTTGCGGCTCGGCTGAATAACTATTTCACAGTTTTCGCCCTTTCACCGCCATTGCCGCATCCTCAGCTACCGTTACCTAGCCAAGACTTTATCTGTGAATTACAAACGAATTCAAAACAAATAATTAGAAACTAATTAGTGAAAAGCAATCGTTACGGACCGGAGAAAATTGCTTTACTAGCGATAAAAGCAGACCCCGCGGGAGGTTAGATTTATGAGGAATCAGACGAAAGAAAATTTCTGACGTACTTTCACTTTCGCTTTAATTCTTATGTATTTTTTGCGTTGTGACTGTTTATTGTTTTATTTTACTGTTTTGTTTTCCTCTTGCGATCTGTGGTGAAATAGCAGTCAAATGTCTCCGTCAATATGGTAGGAAAAGGGAGAAAAGTTGAAGGAGTAGTGGAGAGAAGAGTACTGGGTAGATCATTTGTGGCGGAGGTGTTAAGAGACTGAGACTGAGTAAAAGAGAGAGAAAGAAAGAATAACAGAGTCGGAGAGAGATAGAGGAGGGGAAAGAGATATAATGAGAGAAGGAGAGGAAAGATGGGGAGAGAAAGAGAGAGAAGGAGAGAGAAATGTATTGAGTGAGATTGCGTTAAGCATAGCAAAGGGAATAAAAAGAGAAACAAAGGGGTTAGAATAACATAAGAGAAAATGTGGGATGAAAGTGGGAGTAAGTTAAGGAGTAGCTGTATGGATATTAGATGATGTGGTGATAAGAATATCAGGGAAAATAGTCGAAATATGTTAAACGATCTGGACATTTCAGTTAGGAAGCAGTCAAGAACCAAGTGGACAAAGATCCCTCACTGCATCTCTCCTGTGCCCTACATAGACAAGACTTTCCATAAAATCCTTGCTGTACCAAAACGTGCTGTCTTCTGCATGACCTGTAATTTTACTGCGGAAGCTGGAGCCGTTATAGAGCATACCACTCTAACTGGGTCATGGAAAGATTGTGTCCGCATATGCAGACGACATCACCGTGATGATATCGGCACCTTCTTAGAAGGATATGAAAGATTAACAGGACAAAATAGAACAAGAAAAAGTTGAAGGTTTTGCAACTCGGTATCTGGAGAGGCAAAACCATGCTGTTCAACATCGTTGTCTGACGCTGGATGGACGGACCAGTGAAGTTACTCGGGGTCTGTTTCGGACCAGACCTGCAGATAAATAAACCAGAGGTGTGTAAGACACAGTTTCCTCTCTCTCCACAGATCCTACAGAAAGTGCTTGTCTCCTCTTTTTAATCAGGTCCATGTCTGTGGATCTCTGAATTCCGTTTTCTTAAAAAGAGGTACTATGAAAGGATTTTTCATGGAGGTTGCTCTTCCTGTTTGTTTTTATTTACTTCTTGGACATCCCCTGATCTATTGTCTTCTCCTTCAGTACAACTTTGAGCATTTACTCCCTACTCTCAGACACATATTTTTGCAGGCTGCTTTTCTCCATCTGAACACAGTCCTCTGTGCTGATTACACCTCTTCCACCTTCATATCTCTTTAAGTAGAGGCTATCAACATCACTCCTCTTGTGATACATGCTGTAGGTGGTCATTCGCTTCCTGGTCTTTCTATCCATTTCTTTTTGTTCGGTAACATTCCATTTCAGAATTCCCACACTGTACCTAATAATAGACACAGCTCGGGAATTTACTGCACTTATGACATTTCTACAATTTAGATGTGATTTTAGTATGTTTCTTACTCTCCTTATGTATTTAGATCTTATCAATTCCTTCATTTTATTATCCTTGATGCCATCTGCCTCCAGAACATCCAAATATGTGTATCCCTCTTCAGTGTCGATTTCCTTTATCATCTCAACTGTTGGTACCTGGATTCTGTTGCTTCTGTTCAATTTACCCCTGTTCATCACTAGGACTCTTCACTTATTAATACCAAATTCCATACAAATAGCATTGCTGAAAACACGGACAGTGTTAATAAGTACATCCAACTCCTTCTCGCTTTTCCCTAAAAAGTTAGATCGTCCACGAGGAGGTGATGGTTGATTGTAAGCCCTCCTCTTCCCAGATTGTATCCTGCTTTCACTTTTCGTAATATGAGGGACAGGACAAACAACAAAGGGGACAAACTCTCCTTGGAAGATACCTCTCTTGATCTTCACGCCTCCTAAGGATTATCCACCTGATGTTAGCTCTGTTTCTCAGGACTTCATACTTTTACTTAATAGCTGTCTGATGTTGTCTGCCACCTTGAAGATCTCTTGGCTTTTGGTTATCCAAGATTCAGGAACCATGTCGAATGCCTTCTTGTAATCTATCCATCCCATGGCAAGACCAGTATGCCTCCTCTTGCAATTCCTTATTACCATATTATCAATAAGAACTGGTCCTTTGTACCACGGGACTTCTTCGGCATCCTTTCTGTTCGTCCGGCAATAAGTTGTTTATGTGGAAGTGATAGTAGATTTCTTCAGACACAATGCTTGTTAGCAGTTTCCACAGTACGGACAGACTTGTGATAGGTCTATAATTGGTAACCTCATTACCCTTGATTCGGTCTTTCGTATCATTATTATTATTATAGCCCTTGGTCAGCAAGGCAAGGAGGTCATCCTAAGCCAACGATCCCAAAGCATCGTCATGCGTAGAGCCTACCAGATCCACCAGTGCCCTCCATCGCTGGAGGTCCCGTGCCAGCTCCTATGCATCATGGCTGTCAGTTTTGGGTGGAGGGGTGTTATATTTTTTATCCAATATCCTTGCACACCATCTAGGCCTGGTGATTTCCAGTTGGTTAGTTTATTGGCCTGCTTTTTAAGAGTTTCAACTGCGATACTCAAATCAGGTTGTTGGTGTGCTTGTTCACTAATCTCCTTTTTAACTGTCCCAATCCACACTGCCTGACTATTATGTTCAACATTCTGCTCCCATATTCCTCTCCGAAATGTCTTTGTCTGTTCAGCTTCAAGGATCACGTCGTTACCTCTTTTCTTTCTTTCCCTTCAAGCTATTCCTTACATCCTTATGGAGTCGATAAAATAAAGTACCTGTAACCCACTGTGGTTGATTTAATCGACTTTCCTCTCCCCCAAAATCGCTGATCTTGTGCCTAAGGTAAAAACAATTATTTCAACTGTTATAATTTCATTCGTATCTAGAATGGATTATACGAATACTAAATTGACTGACACATCATTTTCCCGACCACCAGAGGGATGAAAATCAAAGTTTACTGCAGCTATATTTAAACCCTGAATGTAAGGAGCAGAAACGCAAGTATGCAACATCACGTTGTTATTAAATTGAGCACGTTCCAACTCACATGTGAAAGTATGCAAATGTAATCAAAATAGGACGTATCTAGACTCACATGTGTCGTCGAAACAAAGCGTATTCAGGCTCGAATATTTAGTCAAAACACATTCATAAGTGTAGGCAAAATAGAACATATCTAGGCACGCATATGTGGTCAAAAAGGGTAACAAATGTTTAATTTAATCTGTAAATATCATAAATTTAAGAGGAATCTATTCTTACTTCAGATAATGTTCCGGTATGTGTGCATGCCACTAGCGGAATGAGGGCTAGATATATCAGATAGTATTGACCTCTACATTTGATTGGGTTGGGACTGTGGGTGAATTAGGGCTCAAGTTCTTTATTTTTGACTGATATAATATAAATTATATATACACATGGATATGCTAGTAGCCTATACATAAACCATTTAGGTTTTTATTGGGGGGGGGGGATCGTGTGACGCTAAACTCCGCCAGTTGCAGACTGCGCATCAACATGAGATATTCTTCTCCCCAAAGTTCGATCACCAGCAGCAAAGAGCAAAGATCAAGTCCAGTTCATAAATTGACATTATCAAGCCATTGTTTTGGCTGCCGGCCTCTGCTTCTCCTACCAGCCAACCTTCCTTCCAAGCACACCACAAGTTAATCTTTTTATATGACCGTATAGTTTGAGTACTCTTGATTTGACAATTGATGTAATTGGTCTAAGTTTGGTAATGCTGAGCAGCTCACTGATACAGATACAGTCGCTGAGCCGCTTGCCAGCCATAAGTCTCATGATGTGGTTCTGG
>OZ024741.1:172734193-172756693 GCA_964016885.1 Eledone cirrhosa
AGTACTTTTTTATAATTTTTTTTATTATTTTCTTATATTTTCTTATTGTTTCTGATCATGCTGAGTAATACCCTCGCTCATCCCTTGCTACCCTCTCCCAACCTCTTTATCATCTATTGCACCATTTAAGTGATAAATTTTGGTGTAATTTTTAATTTTTACATTTTTAAGACATTTTATGACATTATGTGCATCATGTATTCTGTCTTTTTCCATATAGCGCTGGCCTCAGGACCCACCTGTGGGTCCTTTAACCTTGTTCTGGTGACGCAGCTCGATGGAGCATGCAACTACTGATATACTCATGTTTATAGGTTCTGATTATTTCTGCCATGGTGTATGGATGAAACACTGTTAGCTAATAAAACAATGTAATTCTAAGCACTTTTTGGTTATTCCTATAACTATATATATATGTGTGTGTGTGTGTGTGTGTGTGTGTGTGTGTGTGTGTGTGTGTGTGTGTGTGTGTGTGCGTGTGCGCGTGTGTGTGTGTGTGTGTGTGTGTGTGTGTGTGTGTGTGTGTGTGTGTTCTTCTGGTTTTATAATTTCACAAATGTTTACCAATAGAGAGAGAGTCGGTTTCTAACATAGACACAAGACTCTCTCATTGGAATTTACACAACATCAATTAGGTAGATTATGTATGCATGTCTGCATGTGTAGATATGGATGTTATTGTGTATGTATGGATGTGTATGTTTTGAGTTGCATGTCTGCATGTGTATATGCTTTGTATCTGTACATGTGTATATACAGTTATTAGATGCAACATTTTTGGAATGTTTTACATATTTTTACTGTTCCATTAATGGATTGTACTTGCAATTTCCTAACTAGTTGTGTTCTTTCTGTTCCTGTGAAGCCTAGCTTCTCCAGATTTTATTGAGGCAGTTACTAACATATCCCAGTGCCCCAATAATCACAGGCATAAATCTGAAGGTGTAATCAGGGTGGAGTATCTGCAAATTTCTCATCAGTTCTGCATAACTATTCTCCTTTTAGCTAATCTTTGATATTATATTGGCATCTGCTGGGCACCTAATTTCCACTACAGTGCATGCTTTCTTCTCCCTGTCCCATATCATAATATCTGGTCTGTTATGCCCGCATTTTATTGGGGTTTTTACTGGAACATTCCACCAATACTCTTCCATATTATGTACATGGATGTCTTCCACATTGCTGTAGCTTTTGATGTGTTTATTATCAGGGCTATCCATTTTACGAACAGCATTGTACAGTGTTTTGGCCACTACATCATGCATCATAGGTAGATAGTACCGCGATGACATCTTTGGACAGCTGCTGATGACATGGGTGACATCCTCGATATTAATTCTGCAGAGTCTGTACTTGTTATCACATCTAGGTGTTTTGCCTGCATCCCTATCTCTTTTGTGAATCAGGTATTTCGTGTTAATCTCCTGTTCTTGGATTGCAAAAGCGTATCCTTCAAAATGGGAGCCAATATAGCGTTTGTTGGTCCAAGATAGACTACTTTCCTTATCTATATTACTCTCCCTCTGGAGTTTCCTGGCAACATATCCATGCATGATTTTTTGCTGATAAGCATGCAGTTTTTCATCCATGGATTCACTGCGATACTGCTGAGCGACTTCCCTGTGTGTGAGTTTTTGATTATCACACAGGGAATATCTCTCGAGAAGTTCCTTCCCAACTCTCATGATCTTATCTGCTTCATGCAGATAGACTTGCTCAAGAAACGGGCTCCTACGCTTCGAGGTTCGTACATGTTGTGGGAGAGATATGATGCGACATTCAAATGTTGTATGTATGTATGTATGTATGTATGTATGTATGTATGTATGTATGTATGTATGTAACAGGTAAACAGAAATAACAACACAACCGGTACAGTATATGGAAGGAATATATGAGGTTAATGCTTGAAATAGCAGGAAGGGTGTCTTAACGTTTTGGACGCTAGTCCTTTATCAGAAGAAAGAATGAGAAATACGATAGATTGAAGGGACGGGCGGGGTGGCATTGTAAAAAATTTCTTTAAGTAAAAGTAACGGGTCCAATATATTCAATTGAAGAAAGTTGGTTGATTGAAAATCTGTCGACTTTTATTTAACAGAGTAAAGCACTCCACGTTTTTTTTCATCCGGAATATTATTATAATAATAAACAAGAAAGGCGGTTTCATTTGTACATCCCTATTCATTTTGTTATATATATTTCAAAGACGTAAGGCAGTTGTATAACAGCGCCCTAAGTCTCGTTTGGATCTTTGTCTGAAGAGAACACGTAGGCAGTTATTATCCAACTGGCTTCCGTCTTTGAAATACGTATAACAAAGTAAATAGGGATTTACAAAGGAAACCGTCTTTCTTGTTTACTATTATTATTATTATTAGGGGCGGTAGATTGGCAGTATCGGGAGAGGGTCGGACGCCATGCTTTCCAGCATAGTTACGTCCCTTTACGATCTGAGTTCAAATCCCACGGAGGTTGACTTTGCCTTTCATCCTTACGGTGTCGATAAAATAAAGTACCAGTAATGCACTGGATAATTGCTGGCCTTGTGCCTAAAGTAGAAACAATTATTATTATTATTATTATTATTATTATTATTCTTTGAGTCTCAGTCATTAATGTTAGTTAACTGGAAAGTTTGTTGAAATGAATATCAAGCCACTACCTGCAGCCTCAGATATTCAGGACGTATCGGAGGGTTCTTGCTGTTCCCAGCAAGCATGCCTTTTGAAGCGTTCCAAAAAGCGTGAAGGGGCTAATTTTCTTTAACCATCCCTGGAAACCTTTTGCGATAGTACCTAGTGCGCCTATGACAATCGGGACCACTTTGACTTCATGGCAGTTCCAAATCCTTTTTACTTCCCACTTTAAGTCCTGGTATCGGTTAATTTTCTCCCTCTCCTTCTCTTGCACTCTCGTGTCGAATGGGCAGGCCACATCCACAATCAGGCACGATCTTTTTTCTTTGTCCACAACCACCAGGTCAGGTCTATTGTGTTCCAGTTTATTGTCCGTCTGTATCCTAAAATCCCACAGCTCCTTCACCTGATCGTTTTCTATCACCGACTCTGGCTTATGCTCATACCACTTCTCAGAATGTGGTAAATTGTTTACCTTGCATAGGTGCCAGTGGATCACCCTGCCCATCACATCATGTCTCCAACCCTTATAGTGATTCTGGACTAGGTGTTTACACTCGGATATAATGTGAGCCACAGTCTCCTCTCTCTCTCCACAGATCCTGCACAGTGGGCTAGCCTCCTCCTTGTAAATATGGTGTTTCAACCACTTCGTTTTGAGGGCCTGCTCTTGCGCAGCCATTAACATTCCTTCTGTAGCCTTTTTAAGGTCTCCTCTTTTCAACCAGTTCCATGTCTGTGGATCTCTGAATTCAGTTTTCTCAAAGAAGGTACCATGAAGGGATTTTTCCTGAAGGCTGCTCTTCCTCCTTGATGTTATTTCCTCCTTGGACATCCCCTGGTCTATTGTCCTCTCCTTCAGTACAGTTCTGAGCATTGGCTCCTTACTATCAGTCACGTATTTGTGTAGGTTGTTTTTCTCCATCTGAACACAGTCTTCTATGCTAATAAGACCTCTTCCAGCTTCAGATCTCCTTAAGTAGAGTCTATCGACATCACTCCTCTTGTGGAACATGTTGTAGATAGTCAATAGCTTCCTAGTCTTCCTATCCATTTCTTTTTGTTCAGCAACATTCCATCTCAGAATTCCCGCACTGTACCTAATAATAGACACAGCTCGGGAATTTACTGCACTTATGGTATTCCTACTGTTCAGATGTGACTTTAATACGCTCCTTACTCTCCGAATGTATTCAGTTTTTATCAATTTCTTCATTTTTTGTTCTTGATGTCATCAGCCTCCAGAACACCCAAATACTTGTATTCTTCCTCAGTGTCAATTTCCTTTATCATCTCACCTGTTGGTACCTGGATTCCGTTACTTCTGCTCAATTTACCCCTCTTCATCACAAGGACTCCACACTTACTAATACCAAATTGCATACATATATCATTGCTGAAAATACGGACAGTGTCAACAAGCACATCCAACTCCTTCTCACTCTTCCCGAAGAGCTTAAGATCGTCAATGAAGAGGAGGTGATTGATGGTAAGCCCTCCCTTTCCCAATCTGTATCCTGCTCTCACTTTTCGCAGTATACTGGTCAGGGGCATCAGGGCAAGGACAAACAACAGAGGGGACAGACTATCTCCCTGGAAGATACCTCTCTTGATCTTCACGCTTCCCAAGGATTCTCCAGCTGATGTTAACTCTGTTTCCCAGGACCTCATACTTTTGCCCAACAACTGTCTGATGTTATCTGCCACCATTGAAGATCTCCAGGCTTTTGGTGATCGAAGAATGAAGCACCATGTCAAATGCCTTTTTGTAGTCTATCCATCCCATGGCAAGACCAGTGTGTCTCTTCTTGCAATTCCTCATTACCATCTTATCAATAAGTAACTGGTCCTTTGTACTACAGGACTTCTTTCGGCATCCTTTCTGTTCGTCCGGTAACAAGTTGTTTGTGTGGAGGTGATGGTAGATTTCCTCAGACATAATGCTTGTCAACAGTTTCCACATACGGACAGACATGTGATAGGTCTATAGTTGGTAACATCATTACCCTTGATTCGGTCTTTCATTATCAGAACTGTGGTACCTTTTGTCAACCACTCTGGTACCTCACCTGACATCAAGTAGTCATTGAACATGGTTGTCAGTTTAGGGTGGAGGGATGTTATATTTTTAATCCAATACTCCTGCACGGCATCTGGGCCTGGTGATTTCCAGTTGGTTAGTTTTTTGGCCTGCCCCTTAAGAGTTTCAACTGTGATACTCAAATCAGTTTGTTGGTGTGCCTGTTCACTAATCTCCTTCTGTACTGTCTCAATCCACACTACCTGGTGATTATGTTTAACATCCTGCTCCCATATTCCTCTCCAGAATGTTTTAGTTTGTTCCGCCTCAGGGATCAAGTCGTTGCCTCTTTCTTTCCCTTCAAGCTGTCCAAACAGCATCATCTGGTTGTTGTCAAACAGGCGGTTCTGTCTATACTGACTGACTCTGTTCTCGTATCGCCTGATTTTTGCACTCTTTGCTACAATGCGTTGCTTCAGTTCCTCTATGATAATATTTAGCTTTTTCCTCCTAGTTTTGTACTTTATTTCCAGTCTATTTTTAGTTTCTATTTTTTGTAGTGTCCCATTCAGTAGGGACTCAAGCTTTACAATGTCATTTCTCATTTCCCTGATTTGATCACTCAGTCGTTTCTTCCACCAAGGCTCTGATCTTTCTTGTTTGTTGTTTTCTCTTGCTTTTATACCAAGTAATTTCCTCACCGTATTTGCTGTTGCTTTGAGGATATTGTTGCACTGGTGAAGGCTCCTCGCCTCAAGGTATGGGATGACTTTGTTTACCTTAGCTGTTGTTTCTTTTAACTTTTTCCTGTCTACAAATCTTAGGTTCATAGGTTTCCCACTATCATTGTTCAATTCATCTACCACTAAGTGTAGGATATCAACCAAATCTTGTCCTAGCCCGTCAGCATTCATCTCCTCAGTGGCCGTATCTCTGTTCCAGGTATTATTTATTTCAGCATTCAGATCATTGTCGGCTTCGGATGGTTCCTCCGTTCTCTCAACCTCTTCACCTTCATTTCCCACTGGCTCGTTTGCCTGGCATACTCCACTCTCCATTTCCAAGCTAATCTCTCTGCTCAGTTCCTCCAGTTCCAGCTCACTTATCCACCCATTAGTTCTTATTACCCGAGCCTACCCGGCCAATTTTTGTTCATCTAATTTAAATAGACCAATCTCGTTCCAGATGTTATGCATCCGTTTCCTATAGCCTTTCTCCTTGGGGTTACTCTTCAGGTAACATTGCATAACAGTTCTATTCAATTCTTTCGTCCAGTTGGTTCTGGTCCCTTTCCTTCTTCTTCTTCCTCCGACACCAGCAGTATTTGGTTGACAGCCAGGTCCCTGCTGCTGAGCCAGGGAGCACCTGTTGGGTGAGAGTCTGTCACATGACATTCTAGTCTCCACTTCACCGTTATTCGAACTGTTTAGGTTCGACATTTAAACACTCTTATCGAGGATTGGCGAATGTATGGTTACATAACCACCGGTGATTTCGTCACTTCCGGTGATTTTTGTGTGGCATTATCACGCTGTAGACGAACATAAATAAACAAACAAACAAACAGGCAAAAAACAACCCAAAAATGAATACGCATAAGTTTCATTGTAATGTAATGTTTGAATGTCTGACTTAGTTTTTCCTTTCCCTCTCCGTCTGTCTGTTTGTTCTTCTCTTCATTTTTCTTTTCTTTACGTTTTTCGTTGTTGCTGTGCTGCTTTGATTTTGATTTTGGTTTTTTTGATTTTGACCGGGTCATCAATTCAGTCTGTTTATATATTTTGATGCCTTCCTCTTTTAGTGGGGACACTACGATGTAGCAGGATGTAGTGGGAGAGAATAGCGGCGGTAGTGATAATGAGGCAGTGGTGGTGGTGGTGCTGTGCTAGTAGTACCTAGCAGGAGGTAGTGGGAGAGAATAGCGGCGGAAGCGATAATGAGGCAGTGGTGGTGGTGATGTGATCGTAGTACTGTAGTGATGGTGTTGAAGTTGAAGTAGAAATAGAGGTTGAGGCAACTTGACCAGAGTTTTTAGTGTGGCAGTGGTGGTGGTGTTGGTGGTGAAATTATCTTTAGCTATTTAGCTATTTAGTCATTTTGCCATTTTCCTCCTTTTCGACTCCAACATCCCTGATCCAAAATTAAATATTAATATTGTTTATTAATATTGTCTAGTGGTACCGCCACCTTCCCCCTTCGTAAGTTAACAGAAGGTAATGGGGGAATAGCGGTGGTAGCAATGAAGGAGTGGTGGCGGCGGTGATGGGATAGTGGTAGCAATGATGGATGGAGTGGTGGCGACGGTGACTATAGTGATGGCGTTGTCGTTACTGAGTTTTGTTGAATAGACTGTAGTTTGTTTGGTCGGTGAATCTATGCGGTTAGTCGCGTATGTTTAATATATGTGTTGACATATTCTCTTAATATTGGAATTAAACATTTTGTGAAAACTTGAGACAATAATAATAGTAATTATAATTATTATGCTGGGATTGGTGGTGGTGGTGGTGAAATTGCCGTTATCTGGCTGTTTTATTTAGTGTACACAGAGGAGTGATGGCGTAGGTGGTGTATCTAGTTTGTGGTGTTGGTGACATTGCTGTTATTTGGCTGTTCTATATAGTGTAATTATTATGATTATTATTATTATTATTATTATTATTATTATTATTATTATTATTATTATTATTATTATTATTATTATTATTATTATATATAGACAGAGTCATCAGACAAGAACATGTCTCATGACGTTGTGGTAAGCAGGCGAAACTCCAAAGTAAAAATACTCACAATTTAACCATAATAAAATGAATATTAAAATTCTACTTCGCTATTGAGTACTCTTTTTCACAGTCGTCAACCACGTACAAATATATATATATCCAGGGGGTGTAACTTGGAGTTACTGCAAGTTCACCCGGGAGAGCACTCGATGTTTAGGTTCACTTCTGTGTTGAGGTGTAGAGCTATACAGAGTGTAATATATTGAAAGGATAACAAGGACGATTGGTTACTCCTTCATTACATTTATTGGTAGGGGACGCGCGTTTCGCCACTGGTCAGCTCAAAGTTCGATTTGTATCGATCTTACCCGACTCTATAATCGGCAGCTCGACGGACCCTACTAGCATTTTAAAGTGTCCGTCGAGCTGCCGATTATAGAGTCGGGTAAGATCGATACAGATCGAACCTTGAGCTGATTAGTGGCGAAACGTGCATCACCTACCAATAAATGTCATGAAGGAGTAACCAATCGTCATTGTTACCCTCTCAATATATATATATATATATATATATATATATATATATATATATAGAGAGAGAGAGAGAGAGAGAGAGAGAGAGAGAGAGAGAGAGAGAGAGAGAGAGAGAGAGAGAGAGTAAGAAAGGGAGAGAGATAGTAAGAGAGAGGGAGAGAGATAGTTAGATAGATAGATAGATAACTTTCTATTTATTTGCCACCAGGGCATCAAAGATTGGGACAAATACAAGAGGGGCAGTTTACATACATTTCAAGGGACGTGTAAAAACATATGACAAATCAAATTCAACAATTGAAGTCCTCAATAGGGAGGGGGCGTTGACGTGGGTCGCCCCCCCCCCTCCCCTCCCCGACCCTCCCACCCCCCGAAAAAATCTGCAACCCTCCCCCTCAGGAGCACAAAGAGCGGGTGTTCCCTTCCTCTCCTCCTTCCTCTCCTCTCTCACCTACAGGCTGATATAGAGAGAAGGCCCATTCTCTCGGGCCATTCTCGCCACTTTCACCCACCTTTCATAAAACTTACTGGGTTAGAGCACCTCTTTCTCCATTCTGATCCTTCTTCTAAAATGGTACTTGAAAAAAAGGACCAGTTGTTGGCTGGAGAGAAAAGTGTCTGACCTCAGCCCTACAACCTCGTCAACCATACAACCTCTTTCGCCATAGCTATCACACAGAGGAAAATCGCCTCTCCTTCGTTTTTGAAGGGGGGAGGAGGTTTGATCGTGACAATGTACTCGGTGGTCAACCGGATTGGTCCCACCCGGGACAGTAGTCGTTCCACATAGCCCCACAGGTCAGCAACGCCCCGGCAGTGTAAGAATGCGTGCTCGACGGTTTCCTTGTCACGCACGCATCTCGGACAGAGCTTCTTCGAGGGGTCCCTACCCGGGCGCCCGTGTCTGTAGAGCTTGTCCCGAACGGGTAGAGCTCCTTGGTAGCACTGTCAAGCCAGGGACATTTGGAAGTTGTCCATCGGTCCCGGGCCAAACGTCCTACCGAACAGACTGGCTAGCTCGTCTTCCTCCATGCCCAGAGCCTCTCCGAGAGCGTCGTCGCACTTGCTGCGCATCAACCCTCTATAGAATGTTGAGGATCCGCTTTCCAGAGGGCCGTGAGCGCCTGGGCACATTCAATGTGCCAGTCGCCCACTTTTCTCCGTCCTTGCTTGACCCAGGATTGCAGCTCTGTGAGTTAGACGAGTCTAGGAAAGGCTCGTCTCACAAAAGGGGCCCACACCAGCTGACCGGTGAGGAATACCTGAAGGTGCTGTAGCCTTAATGCGTGTCTACGCATCGTCAGCCACGGCATCCCCAGCCCTCCGTTCGAAGGGTGTTGGCAGCAGATGGATCTTCTCACTAAAGGGGCCGGCTTCTTCCAAAGGAATCGGAAGAGCGCGCGCTCCATTTTGGTGAGCGTTTTCGCTGGGCAAGGCACGACGGTCAAGCGGTAGTAGATGACGGACGCTATATAAGTGTTCGCCACCTCCGTTCGACCTTTCAGGGATAGTTTGCACTCGGCCCACTTCTGGGCGAGTGCAAACACCCTGCCCGTTACCTCGTCCCAGTTTTTCTCCACCTGGAGGTCCGGTCCGAACCAGACCCCGAACAGCTTCACCGGTCCCTCCGTCCAGCGTCCGACGACGCCGTCGAAGGGCATTGGTTTGCCTCTCCACGTTCCGAGTTGAAAACCGACGGACTTGTCCCGGTTCAGCTTGGCTCCTGTAAACCTTTCGCATTCCACCAGTAAGGTGCCGATCTACCCGATTTCCGAGGTGCACGACACCATTCTGTCACGTCATCGGCGTAGGCCGACACCGCTTTCCGCAATTCCGGTTCCAAGGGGATTCCCTGCAACAGCTCCAACTTCCGCAGTAGTGGCTCGAGAGCCATCACATACAGAAGGGAGGAGAGAGGGCATCCCTGTCGGATGGATCGCGCGATTTGGAACGGCTCCGAGAGGTAGCCGTTCACCTTGACCCTCGAGCAGGTGTTGCTACTGTGCATTGCAGCAATCCAGCCCCTGAAAACGGGTCCGAAGCCTACCGCCGCGAGCACCGCATCCAGGTACCGATGGTCGACCCTATCGAACGCCTTAGATTGATCGAAGTTGATCAGGGCCCCACCAAAGCCGGGTTCGTTCCCTACCCTCTCTACGATGTATCGCATGAGGTGGAGGTTGTCGTGTATGGACCTGGACGGGATTGCGCATGTCTGCGCTTCTCCCACCAGGTTCCCGACGACAAGCGCCAACCTCTTCGCTAACACCTTGGCCAAAATCTTTAACTCTGTGTTTAGCAGAATTATTGGCCTGAAGTTATCTATGTCATCCCCCTTGTTCTCGTCCTTCCTCACCAGCGTGACTACGCCTTGGTCACAGAACTGGGAATTCTCCCGTTCTGTTGCCAGCTGCAGTAGACCGCCTCGAGGAGATCGGAGAAAAAGTCCGGCATCGCTACATAAAGTTCGTATGGTAGACCGTCGAGACCGGGAGATTTGCGTTTGCCGCATAGGCTCAGCACTTCCCCTAATTCAGCGGCTGAAATCGGCCTTGCGCATGACTTCGCCTCCTCGTCTGAGAGGCGCGTCAGACCGTCGAGGTATGGACCGAAACCCATGGCCTCACCCGGCCCGCCGCCCCTCCCGATCAGTCGTGCAAAGCGCCGTTGAAAGGCCGCGCACATCCGCTCAGATTCAAGGATCACGCGTCCATCCAGGTCTTATATCCACTTTTTGCCTCTGTCACTCGGGCCCAGCTAACAGCTTTGGCTCCCTCGTTACCCAGAGCACGTATTTTACTCCTGACAACACAACCCTCGGGCTTCGCGTCAAAGAACTGGTCTAGGGCCGTTCTTGACGCCAGCACGCCGGCCACGTTGCCCCTCCTAATCGTCTCTTCTACTCTATCTATCAATTCCCTTTCAGTTCTATTCCTATCTGATGCTAATTCCTGACTAAAACCTATCGATTCTATTCTAATTTCTCTCTTGAGGGAGCCCCACCACCTGCTGTTGACAATTGCCCCCGTCAACCGCTGCTTAACTAGAGTGCTAATCCGCTTACTGTAAGCTTTGTTTGTCGGTAAGGACAAGTTTAGCTTCCAGTAACCGGGTCCTTGTCTATGGGTTCTATCAAGGTTGACCACTCCGGTCACCAACTTGTGATCCGAATAGTCAACCATAAACATTCGTGGACAGCTTAATATCCCTATCCTTATTTCTCACTAGCAACCTATCTAGGTACGACCTAGATGTTCCGCTGAGATTAGTCCACGACCACAGTGGCACAGTCGGAAAATCTAGTCGATATCTATCGGCCAGATCAAATCGGCCGATTAACCGTTTGAGCCTGTTGCACCCCCTCTATCGGGACATTCCCCTACATAGTCCCAACGTGTATCCAGGATACCATTCCAGTCCCCATTAAAAGCAAGGAACGAGACGTTCCCAGAAATGTCTCTAGGCGTTGGAAGAAGTCCGGTAACGGTGTCCCAGATGGGGCATACGCTGACACCAGCCTGAAGGCTCCACCTTCACTACTGCCTACGTCTAGGACCACCAGTCGACCCTCCAGGTCCAGGTGTACCTTCCGTGTTGCGAGGCCCAGGTGTTTTCGCAGCAGAATGACCACCCCGCCCCCACACCCCCGGCTGACAGAGTTATGCATAGATCTCAAAGTCGTCGAAGATTGGGGCCAGTTGGTGCTCGCTGCTGATCCTGGACTCGCAAATAGCTATCACATCCATTCTGTGCGACCTGAGGTCATTTAAGAGTTTGCCCTGCTTCCACGACATCCCCAGGCCGCGCACATTTAAACATCCAACTCTTATAACAGCCATGCTGGTGGTGAAGGGTTTAGAGTGGAGAAAAAGGAAAAGACACCTACCTGTTCTTCTCCTGGGGACCAGGCTGCACAATTTCCATGGGGGTGTCGGTGAGGTTGTTCGGGGGGGAGGGGATATGTGCGTGGTGGGGAGGGGGGCATTTCAAGGGGACGCCGTTGCTTGGTCTAGTACAGGGTTGTTAGGTCTAGCATTGCGTAGGTGTCCTTGGGATCCTAATCATTTTTAAATGCGGTTTAGTCGCCGCGTTGGTGAACATTTTCCCTTCGGTTTCCACCGAAGGGTCTTTGTCTATTGTTTGCACAAGTGTTTTGTTGTTTGTGTTGATGTGTGTATACTGTTTTTGTTGTGTTGTTTGTTTTTGTTTGTTGTTCTTGTGTGTTTGCGTTTTGTAGTATGTGTTATGTTTTCGGGAGGGGTGGGGTTTTTTGTTTGTGATGTTTGTTCTGTTTGTGTTGGTGGTTGTGTGTTTGTTGCATATTTGTTAATGTGGTGCCTTCTTTTCTTTCTTTTTACAGGTTGAAAGGGTTCTCCCTCGTCGTCACTGGTTGCGTTGATAAAGGGTCCTCGTCCGTGTTGTCGGGGAGGGGTATATTTTGGGGTTTTGTTGTGGTTGTTTTTGTATTTGTTTTAGGTGGGGAGGGGTCGGGCGGGACAGTGTCCTGTGTTGTTATTTTTTCGTGTTGTTTTTGTGGTGGTGGTGTTGGTGGTTGTGTTATTGTGTGTGGGGTGGGCAGAAGCGTCTTTGGGGGGGCATTTAAAAGGGGACAGGAAGCACTCAGGTGACCACTTCTTGAACAGTGGTAGCATGAAGGCCGGTTACCCTCAACAGAAATGTTTATGAAGGCGACTCAATCCAGGGACACACGCTGCGGTATTCTTGCTATCCGTTCTGGTCTCATTTGGACCAGAACTTCAAGGCTATTGCCGCCAAATACGCCCCCGGTGAATTCGCCAATCGAAAGGATTGTGTCCTCATCTTCTAAGAATCCCGTTAGCACCCACCAAATGCTCGCATTTGGCCTGATGCTCGAGATTCTTATCTTTTGAGTTCTTTTCCCCAAATATGTGGGGAAAAAGGTGTATGCTTTGGATACAATTGGCGACACAGAATATTTCCGTGCCGCCAATTCATCTTGCATTAAAATAGATATGCTTCCATACAGTTTCCCTTTCCCCCTTTCTGTATGAAAGCGATATCCTTCCAGGAACTACTTAGGACCAGCTCAATTTCGCTTTGGGACAATTGAGCCGGTTTCCTAGTCGTGTTCGAAACTGTCCTAAAGATTACAATCCTGGGGACTATGTCCCTTCTAATTTCTTCGGGGGAGGTAATTGTGAATTCCCCACCTTCCCCGAAATTTACACAATTCCTTGCTTCTTTCAGCAATTTCTTGGCATTCGAGATGTCCAGTGCCTTGTATGTCTGCGTTTCTCGGACTGCCTGTGCGAAGGAGACTGCAGCTGTGGGTCCATTTTCTTTCGAGTTGTTATCATTGTTGTTGTTGTTATTCGTGTTGGCTTGCTTTTTTCATTTGTTGGTGTTGTTATTATTGCTGTTGTTGGTTGTGTTGTTATTGTCATTTTTGCTGTTGTTGGTTGTGTTGTTATTGTCATTGTTGTTCTTGTTTGTGTAATTGTTACTTTTGGGGTTTTCACCCATTTCCACAATTTTTTTTTTTATTCCGTGGTGTCTTTTGCGGGGGGCGTGACATGCGTCGTATTAATGGCGTCCATTGTCACTAAACGACTTTTTATCGACAACTTATAACTATTAAATTTCGCCCCAAAAAGGGGCGAAATTTATTTTAGCCAACGTCTGCAGGCCCAGGCGAGGGGTTAAACACAACAAATAACAAATTACTTAAACAGACCTACCGCTTCTCGTAATAAATTCCGACAAAATGCAGGAGCGAAACAAAAACACGTCTATCTTCTCCGAGATAGATAATAGATAGATAGATAGATAGATCGATAGATAGATAGATAGATAGATAGATATGTTTCTAGATAGATAGATAGATAGATAGATAGATAGATAGATAGATAGATAGATAGATAGATAGATATATTTCTTTATTAGCCACAGGGGCACAAAAGAAGGGGACAAATACAGATAGATAGATAGATAGATAGATAGATAGATAGATAGATAGATAGATAGATAGATAGATAGATAGATAGATAGATTTAGTACAAACAATTAGTTTGTAATTAGTTCTGTTTTAATGAGAGTAATTTTTTTGTATTTTTTGGTGTTTTATATATATTTTTATTAGAGAAAAACAATGAAGAATGACATGATGCTGAGCAGTGTCAACTATATATATATAGTAATATGAAGACTAACATCCGAACCGGGCTCGATAATGTGAAGATCCCGTTAAGGGTGAAAACGGCGATGCTTTGCTTAAACTTTAATCTGTTCTTATAATGTATGTGTGTGTGTGTGTAATAGTAATATGATCTATCAATCCCTGCCGTGTTAACGAAAGAAACCGATCACAAGATCCGATTTTTCGGTTGGTCTTTCAATCTAAACTATAATAAACTAAGGAGTGCGAGACTGCGTACGGTTTATAAATGTTTATCCCATTAGTAAAATAAGTTGGATTACTTTGAATAAATAATTGTTTCTACTTTTGGCATAAGGCCAGCAATTACTCAGTGAATTACTGGTACTTTATTTTATCGACCCTGTAAGGATGAAAGGCAAAGTTAACCGCGGCGGGATTTGAACTCAGAATGGCAAGGGCCGTAACTCTATGTGTCAAAGCATGTCCGACTCTCTACCGATACTGCCAATCCACCGCCTCACTTTGAATAAATAATGAATGAATATTACATAATTTATCTACTAAGTTTCGTAGCTGTTAATTTGAACTCAGAATGGCAATATCGGTAAGGGGTCGGATTCCATGATTTTTCAAGCAAAGAGTTACGGCCCTTTCATTCTGCTTTTTTTTTATTTTATGTTTTTCGTCATTCGCTACCCTGATTCCCGAATGCATATTTTATGCTAAATTTCTTCCAGAATTAGACTAATGAGTTTATTCTTGTTCAAAAACAATTTTAGTATTTATGCCCTAAAATTTAAACCCAAGATCTATAGGAGCAAATGGATGTCGTATTAATAGTAAAATTATGTTCTGTACATCTCACTCATTATGTATCGCAAGAAGATAGCCAGGGCCATCATTTAAAAGAAAAGTTATTTTGATCACAACATCGTTTTATGATACACATAAATATATCTTGAATCAATATTCCAAGAAGCGATTTCGTTTACCACGCTTTTTTATTTGCTTACCAGATGACAGGTAAAGCTTACTGTTGTATCCTGTGAGAGCCAAGTATGGTTAATCATAATTTGGGTATTTTAATGCCTTGCAAATATGAAACGTGTTATCTTCTTTCGCAAAAAGTTTTTGAAACCTTTTGTTTCTTTTCAGGCACTTTTAATTGGCTTTCGTAACTGCCACTCAAAGATCTGGTTCTACTGTTATGATCCAGGGACCAAGATACAGAGTAGTGGAAATGCACTGACTCCCCAAGACCCAAGAAGGCCAGGCAAATCAGGTCCACTGGGAATTTCATGATGATCCCATTCTTCGACAGCAAGGGCATCATCTACATCCACTGCGTCCCCACGACCAGACAATCAACAAAGAGTAATATGTAGAAGCTTTGAGGCAGTTCAGAAACAAATTTTGTCGCAAAAGACCAGAACTTTTCAAGTCTGGTCAGTGGCACCTGCACCAGATCAATGCCCCCTTCCACAAATCCATCCTGGTGACCAACTACTTGGCCGATATGGGGATGAAGACTGTCCTTCATCCTGCCAACAGTCCAGACTTAGCCCCATGCAACTTCTGAATGGTCCCGAAGCTGAAGGAGAAGCTCGGGGGTATCCAATTTGAGGAAGGGGAAAAGATGAAGGAAACTGTAATAAGTGCCCTCGAGACCTTCAATTTGGAGGACTACAAGGGAGCCTTCCAGAAGTAGTTGCAGTGCTACAACATGTTCAGTGATGTTGGGGGATCCTAGTCTGAGCGAGCCTAGGGTTTTGTGTTGATATGAGTTGAATAAATGTCTCTCTGATAAAAGTCTCAAAACCCCTCGTATATTTGTAGGTATCCAATTTCGTTTTCACTAAACATTACTCTTCTAGACCGTTTTAAACTCTTGCTTTAGATTTTCTTTGTAGCTTTCTTTGATTAGCACTCGGGGATTTGCCTAGAGTCCTAACGTTGTACAATTGATTGTGTTTTTTAAACCTTTTGAAACAGAATTACTTATACTATCCTTTTCGCCCACCGCTTCCTTTCATGAAGGAAAAGTTTAAAGGTTTTCTGTTAGTAGTGTAGGCACCTCATAAAATTGGGTTCTGGCTGCAGTCTCCTATTACGTTAGTGACAAGCATTTTATTTCAACTATTTTTCACTCCAATTTCGAGTAGATGATATTACATCTGAAGATGAAGTCGTCCGTCTTTCGTTCTTATAAGAATCGGCTTGTCTCAAAAGATTTCGTTTTGTTCATTCCGAAAGAACGTTTGAAAACTGACTTTCTCACAAGACATTTGTATGCTTTATTAATTTCAAGCTTGATTTCTTACATAATGATTTTCGCTTCTTTTAAATCATGAAATTTCCTTTTTATTCTTTCATATATTCATTGTAATCTAATAGGAAAAGATACTTTAGCATCAGAGAACATAATGAAACGTTATGCGATGTGTGAACGGGTGAACTAATCTGAGTTTTCATTGCTGATGAAGGCTAGGTGCGATTGATAAGAAGTTAACATTTATAAATCAGGTTAACTCAAAAATGTGTAAAACGAAACGCCGGAGTAAATATGCGAATATATATTCATAGATATCTATAAATGTGTGTATAATATATAAATGTATAAATGTATAAATATATAAATGTATTACGTAATAAAATTTATTCCCACTCATCTGGATTATGGTGCTTTTAATAATATTTTTGTAGTTATATATATATATATATATATATATATATATAACTACAAAAGTTATATAGTTATATATATATATATATATATATATATATAACTACAAAAATATTATTAAAAGCACCATAATCCAGATGAGTGGGAATAAATTTTAGCGTAATACACGTGTTTCATCGTATGCATTACATATAGGTTTTGGACCGCTAACATTTGATTATTGTAATAAAATTAACTCCGTTAATTGTTACACTTGGAACCAATATAACTACCAAAGATCTACCAATTGGAATCATTCGTGCGTTGAGTAAAACACACATACATATATATATGTGTGTGTGTGTGTGTGTTTGTGTGTGTGTGTGTATATACACACACACATATATATATATACATATATATATATATATATAAAGAGAGAGAGAGAGAGAGAGAGAGAGAGAGAGAGAGAGAGAGAGAGAGAGAGAGGGGAGAGAGAGTCTTGTTTGATGGTTCTGTAAGTACTCAGCTAAAACAACAGAGTAACAAGTCTCATTCCTTAACCATGATGAAAAAATTATACTAAACTCTACTTCTGTATTGAATACTCATTCTTGCCTCCGTCAACATCACATGTATATTTACAAAATGGCTGATTAAATACACAGGTGTTTTTTTTCCCCTTTTTTCTCGTTACTTCCTCTTCTACCTTTCTGTTTCATCTTTTTTTCTCTTTCTATCCTCTGATGAAGTACAAGTAGTGTCCGAAACGTTAAGACTCTTTTCCATCAAGCGTTAAACAAATATATTTCTTCATTGTACTGTGTCGTTTGCTTTGTTATATCTGTTTACCAATGTTATATCTGTTTACTTTTTGCATACATAATATATATGTGTGTGTGTGTGTGTGTGTGTGTGTGTGTGTGTGTGTGTGTGTGTGTGTGTGTGTGTGTGTGTGTGTGTGTGTGTGTGTGTGTGTGTGTGTGTGTGTGTGTGTGTTTTAATGTATACAATCCATTTTTATAACCGTTGAGCGGATAGGAATTTTAGAATTCAAGGTTAGTTGCTTCAATATTTTTGACTATGAAAACTATTTTACCAGAGCGCCAGTTGGCGATTTTTTCCATTATTTTTAAGCCTTATCATTCAGCCAGAAAATATGTCAACAATCTATTTTTAGAAACGTTGAGCGGATGCACCAAATGATTTTTGTTATAGTAACTAAATTGTTATAAAAACTATCTCGGAATGCTTCGCATACATACCGTTAAAATGAATTCTGTAGCTTACATAATACAATGTACTTAATATTTAAAAAACGAAAAAAAGATAAAGAAAGAAACGAAAAAGAAATACAATAAAAGCGTATAGACCTTATTTTAAAGGAGAATAAATTATTGAGGTAGACTAGATGGAAATGTATTATAGATTATTGTCAGTTGATTACTATCAAATATTAAACTTATACCCAGAAAAGTTAACTTTAGTATGTTAATCAATAGAATAAATTCAAGGGTTATTTCGTTGTATTATAATCACTCGAGTATTACTCTTTAGCAGAACTTAAAAGTATATTATTCAATTTCTTTGTACAGAAGATATAACCGTAAATCTAAGATAAGTTTAAACGAGAGAAAAGATTTTCTTTTTAACTAATGAAGGTAATTTTATGAACGCTGGATCACAAATCAATCTTGAAAAAGTTCGCAGAATCTTATGCATTCAACAAAGGATGATTTCTTGTTTCCAGTTTAAAATGAGTTTTTCAGACATTGAAATCTCAAAAGCTTTGACAAATCATTAATCACACTCAAACCCATCACCTATATATGAGATAGCTGAATTAATAAAAGAGTAACTTAAATTATCCATTTCATTTGAATCCTGTAAAGACCAAATAAATTCAGTGAGTGACGCAATGCGTATCTAACTTTCATTCCTAAAAGAATTCAAGTGTATATAACGACGGTCTTAAAAGAACTCGACATAAATCCAATATATAATTTGCTTTCCTTTTCAGTAGATACTTTACATACACTACATTTATCGTAAAACATTTCTCCTCTAGCGAGCAATTGTCTGGATTCCTACAATTACACATTACTCTAAGGATCTATTCTGTGTCATTATTCGATGTCCGAGATTGTCATAGTGGTAGGATCTGGTGGGGCTTCTATGCACTTCGTTGTTTACATTGCTAGAATCTATACCGGCTTGTTAGGCGATTTTTCTCTCTTAGCTAGGGATTTGTTACGCGTCATGCTACTCTTACTGATATTAGAAATACTTATATATTTTATTTTGTTGTAGTTACTGAATGCTATATTATCTATGCTGCTGAATAAGAAAACTTAACTGTATTTTTGTTGATTATTCTCTAGTATTTTTGTGATGGAGTGAAGTTTTCCGCGTAATATTAAAGAATAGTTTGAGTACATTAGAGAATATATGTATTCCGAATGGTGGTTTGTGCCAGATAGTATTTTACCTTCTAGTTCTCTTACTAGGTAGTACAAGATAATCTATACTAGATATTGTGTTATCATTCTCTAATTATTATTCTCTAACCCATTGAGAGCGGTGGATTGGCAGATTGTTAGAATGTCGGAGAAGTGCTTAGAAGTGTTTGTGCTCGCTCTTTACGTTCTGAGTTCAAATCTTGCCGCGGTTAACTTTGATTTCATCCTTATGGGGTCGATAAAATAAAGTACCAGTAACGCACTAGGGTCGATTTAATCGCATTTCTCTTCCCCCAAATTGTTAGCCTTGTGTCTAAATCAGAAACCATTATTTCTCTAACCCAGTATTGGGATTTGATCCTACCATATTTCTTATTGAGCTGGTTATCGTTTGAATGTGTACTTCTCACTTCCTATCCTTCTTGAAAAGTATCAGGCGCAAACGAAATGGTGATCAGTTCAGAAAAGAGCAAGATTTTGTTTAATAGTCGAGTCTAGCAGAATATAGCCAGGTATTGATTAACCCAAAGCTACTGTAGACGAAACGTTGGTACTGAACTCAGAGTCAACAGGTTGTGGAACTAACTCTTTAACTATTCAACTATGCCTGCACCCATATATATATATATATATATATATATATATATATATATATATATATATATATATATATATATTATATATATATATATATATATATATATATATATATATACCTGTGTGTGTGTGTGTGCGTGTATATATATATATAAACAATATACGTAGCCAATCTCTCTGACGCGCTGAGAATAGAGATAATATAGAGGAAGGTGTGCTCATGCTATAAAAAAATTATTATAAAATAAGGAGGAGACCTTTAAAAGACGGAAAAGAAATTGCCTTCGACCGCTTTGAGTAATTTAACCCCATATCTCCCAGATACGAGCTAGGTTGTTTAACCGTAACAACTCTTTACTGCCTTTTAAAATAGATATGTTTCTTTTATTTGCCACCAGGGCATCAAAAGTGGGACAAGTACAAAGGGGGGAGTTTACACAAAAAGGCGTCCTCAATAAGGAGGAGGCAATAACAAAATATAAAAATAAAATAAAATATAACAAAAAATAAAATTTATAACAAAATCCTCAATAGAGAGAAGGCGCCTTGTGGGGTCGCACACATCCCCGAAAAAAGTGTGCAACCCTTTTCCTCAGGAGCACAGAGAGGGGATGCTCCCTCGTTCCTTCCTCCTTTCCACCTACAGGCTTATGTAAAGAGAAGGCCCATTCACACGGGCCATTCTCGCCACTTTCACCCACCTTTCATAAAAACGACTGGGGTGGAGCACCTCTCTCTCCATCCTGATCCTTCTTCCGAAATGATATCGGAAGAAACGGACTAGTTGTTGGCCAGAGAGAAAGGTGCCTGACCTCAGTCCTTTCAGACGCGTCCACCATACAACCTCTTTCGCCATGGCTATTACGCACAGAAACACCGCCTCTGCTTCATCTTTGAATGGGGGGGCGGCTTATAGATAGCTGAAATGACAGTAATAGACATCCATTTGCAATAAAACAATAGTAGCTAATCTCTTGGACTTTGAAGAACTGAGAATATAGAGGTAAAATGAGGAATTGAATCTCATGGGATGAGGTTCAACTCCTCATAGCTCCAATGGGAACTTTTCCCACGCCAACCATTATGATCGATCCCTGAGCTGATCGATATCGAAGCTATTGTCATGTAAAATAAAGTTCATTTATCGTGTAAACTTGACTTTGTTCCTGCTTACTTGTATTTACACTCTGCATTTTACAGCCGCCTTTACTCTGGTGAACACTGAAGTATAAACCCTACACTAGATGGAACCTCATAACAGCATTGAGTGCTTTACTCGATAAACAGCATGTAAATATAGTTACACATATCTACCATATATATACACGCACACACACACACACGCATATATATATTATGCCCACGTGATTCATTCACTTGTCTCTATTTTTCCTCTCTTTTCGTATGCATACCACCATGTGTTTGTTTTCTTCCCTCCGTTTTCCCACTGTCCCGATAACTTAATTGAGTTATCGCTCGCACTGATTTTAGGTATATAGTCTTTAATGCGTCGAAATACCAACGATAAATCAGAAGACTACTGAAGAGGACATTTTAACCCTTGTCTATTTTTATTCATATATTCATGTTCGCAACAACCAGCACGCCATTTTTCATATATATATATATATAAGAGTATTGAAGTTTGCTTGAAGCATTGTGGAATAATAAGTGAATATCTTTAACTCGTTTGGAAGCCTCGACAACGCAAATGGGTAAATCTCCGGGTAACAAGATCCGGTGGTGGAGAGAGAGATGTAAGTGGGTGTACGTTGAGATGCGTGGTGTGTATAATACACCACGCATCTCAACGTACACCCATTTACATCTCTCTCTCCACCACCGGATCTTGTTACCCGGAGATTTACCCATTTGCGTTGTCGAGGCTTCCAAACGACTTAAAGATATTCACATATATATATATATATATATATATATATATATAACAAAGAAAGTGTGGTAAGAAACCTGATGGACCATAACGCATCAGAGTACTCGATACTGAGGGTAATAGAGTGGGTAATAGGAATTGAGTCAGGACCCCGACGGCTGAGCTCCGGTAGTTTCGGATCTAGCTATCGAAGCGGCCGGAGCTCAGCCGTCGGGGTCCTGACTCTTTTTCTCTATACATATATATGTATGTATATGTATGTATATATATATATGTATGTATATGTATATATATATATATATATATATACATATATGTTATGGAATACTGTTAGCTTCTCGCTACAACAATTTCTATACTTTTCATTTATATATATATATATATATATATACATACATATACATACATATATATATATATATATACATACATATACATACACACATATATATATATATATATATATATATATATATATATATATATATATATATATATATATAATATATATATATATATATACAAATTAAAATGGAGAATTAGAAATAGGACTATCCGTCATCAGTGGTCTACTAGCCATCATAGGTATTTCTTCGCATTAAAGACCCGATACCTCAGGCTAGCGCGAACAATAACTAAAATAAGTTATTGGGATAAAAAGAATTGGGTGGAGAAAGAGAGACAGGTAAACAAACGTGAATGGTGAGGCAACGTAAAGAGAGGGAAAAAATGAGAAAATCAAGTCAATGATTCATTTGAACATAAGAACTTGCGAATATTGACGAGAAGACGAGAGACACATCCCAACCATGAGAAAATAAGCGAGGAAA
>OZ024741.1:172761693-172766693 GCA_964016885.1 Eledone cirrhosa
GTGTGTGTGTGTGTGTGTATGTGTGTGTGTATGTGTGTGTGTGTGTGTGTGTGTGCGCGCGCGCCTGTGTGTGTGTTTATGATATATATAGTACAGGATAATATCTAACGTTGGGGAGGCACTAATTTCTAGGGAGACATGCCTCATAGATCGGGCATTCAATGCAGCATCTTTAATATAGGAGGCTGAGAGCTTTGCTTCAGGGGAAAAGGCCTATCCTTCAAATCTTTCATCCACGTCCACTAGACAACTTCCTTTGCCATTTTCACTTGACAGAGGAAACACTTCTTTGTCAAAGGAAAGTTATCGAGATTTTGAGATCATCCATATTCCCAGACATGAAAATCTTCCAGAAGAAACTATTCAGTTTTCAACGACGCCCAGGATGGTTTCCATGTTATCGTCACTCATATACCACACTAATGCTCTATTAGAGTCGAATGATTGGTATTCCACCGACCACATTGTCAAGCTAGTTGTGTATAAGGAACAGCTGGCAACAGGGCTGATACCTAACGCTCAACTCTTGTCTGTGTATGGCCCAGGATTACACCTGGTCAAACAGGCAAGTCGCAGAAAGACATGTCTCGCGAACAGTGATCACACATGCTCACTATTGTCATTATCCAGCAAATGTTAATGACAAGTATTTTTTCAATACGCTGACGCGTATGTATATATGTGTGTGTATGTGCATATGCATACATTTATATGTATGAGTATAGAAATATATAAACGCGCAAACACAGACACATTACAAAAATATACACTCTCAGACATACATTCACACAAATACACATACATTCACACAAACACACATACATTCACACAACACAGACACGTATACATTTACACAAACACACACATACACATACACAGCATAGCAAATCGAACTCCAGCTACTGTTTTGCGATAGTTTTTTCATCATCCCTTTCCTTCCTTTTACACACACACACACACATATACACACACACACACACACACACACACACACACACACACACACACACACACACACACACACACACACACACACACACACACACACACATACACACATTGTGTGATAGACGGACGGATATCGGTCAAATTTATATATAGATGTGTAAGCCTAAGTGGAATGGATGTTGACCGCAGATAGTTCTCTTAATAAATAAAGCGAAATAGCAGAGCCCCCACCCCCAACCAGGCCTAGTCTTTACTAAGACAAGGCACGATGGTCAGATAGTGCCATTAGCGACATCCACGCATCTATTCAGGCACAACTTCATCTCGGAATATTTCAGAGTAAGAAAAGCCATCATATTTTCGACCTTTTCTCAAGTTTTATTCACTTGGTGATATAATCTAAGGACTTTAAACGAACCCTCGGTGCAGAGACAGAAGCTGCCGTCCTGTATGGAATCCCCTCTCCACATATCAAGTTGGAAGCTCACCAACTTGTTCCGTTTAATGTGTGCTTTAGCTCCTAGTACTATTCTTCTAGTAACAAATAGAATAGTCATCAATTTTATAAAAATAACCCATCAATTCTACAGACTAAAATAATAAAATAATACAATACCAAGGTTATACAAAAAAAAACCTCTCAGCGGCTTTGCGAACATATGAGGTATTTGAAATTCACTTTACATTACTTCATCATAAATGATCATCCACTCAACACTAGCTTTTTTCTGTTTTACAGAATGTTTTATACATGTTCAGTCTCAAGTGGAAAAGTACACATAGAAGCGTGTTTCCTAATGCATATTAAACCCGGCTAGCTAGCTTTAACTTAAATATCTACGTTTTAGTGGCTTAACGAGGAAAGCAAATAGAAGTAAATTATATATGAATACAATCTTGAAAGAAGCAAAAGTGAATGTAGAAATAGAATTACATTTGCTCAGCTGTATAATTGCAAGTTTACAAAAAGGAAGTTATCTTATCTTCAGTTATGACTTCATAAAAAAGCGTAATAACTACATTTCAAAGAAAAAAGTTTACGGGAACTTATCTGTTTGGCTATCCATCCATCTATGTACATATATATATGTGTGTGTGTGTGTATTTATGCGTGTATATGTGTGTAATGTGTGTGTGTGTGTGTGCGTATTTATGTGTATATGTGTGTGTTTGGGTGTTTATTGCCAGGCACCATGCTTTGCAGCGTAGAGTTATGGCCTTTAACATTCTGAGTTCAAATCCGCCGAGGTTGACTTACAGGATCCTTACAAGATCGATAAAATAAAGTACCAGTAATGCACTGGGGTAATGCTAGCCTTGTGCCAAAATAAGAAACATTATTATTGTGGATTGGCAGTATCGGTAGAGGGTCGGACGCCATGCTTTCCAGCATAGTTACGTCCCTTTACGATCTGAGTTCAAATCCCGCCGAGGTTAACTTTGCCTTTCATCCTTACGGGGTCGATAAAATAAAGTACCAGTAATGCACTGAGTAATTGCTGGCCTTTTGCCTAAAGTAGAAACAATTATTATTATTATTATTTCATCAGTATCGGTAGTGAGTTGGACGCCATGCTTTGACGCATAGAGTTACGGCCCTTGCCATTCTGAGTTCAAATCCCGCCGAGGTTTACTTTGCCTTTCATCCTTACGGGGGTCGATAAAATAAAGTACCAGTAATGTACTGGGTAATTGCTGGCCTTGTGCCAAAAGTAGAAACAATTATTTCATTTATCTTGCTTTATGTTCATACGAGTTATCACCAAGTCACAACCAGTGACCTCAAGAGACAACAAGGTCCGCCATGTTCAAGAAAGAACATACACACACACACATGCATTATTATTATTATTATTATTATTATTATTATTAAAAGTACCAGTAATGCACTGGGTAATTGCTGGCCTTGTGCCTAAAGTAGAAACAATTATTATTATTATTATTATTATTATTATTATTATCAGAGCGGTGGATTGGCAGTATCGGTAGAGGGTCAGACGCCATGCTTTGCAAGCAAATAGTTACGGCCCTTTACGGTCTGAGTTCAAATCCCGCCGAGGTTAATTTTGCCTTTCATCCTTATGGGGTCGATAAAATAAAGTACCAGTAATGCACTGGGAAAATTGATGGCCTTGTGCCAAAAGTAGAAACTATTATTATTATTATTGTTATTATTGTTCTTTGAGTCTCAGTCATTAATGTTAGTTAACTGGAAAGTTTGTTGAAATGAATATCAAGCCGCTACCTGCAGCCTCAGATATTCAGGACGTATCGGAGGGTTCTTGCTGTTCCCAGCAAGCATGCCTTTTGAAGTGTTCCGAAAAAGGGGGCTAGACTAATGTTCTTTAACCATCCTTGGAAACTCTTTGAGATAGTACCTAGTGCTCCTATGACAATCGGGACGACCTTGATCTCATGGCAGTTCCAAATCCTTTTTAACTCCCACTTTAAATCCTGGTATCGGTTAATTGTCTGCCTCTCCTTTTCTTGCACTCTCGTGTCAAATGGGCAGGCTACATCTACAATCAGGCACGATCTTTTTTCCTTGTCCAAAACCACCAGATCAGGCCTATTGTGTTCCAGTTTCTTGTCCGTCTGTATCCTAAAATACCATAGCACCTTCATCTGATCGTTTTCTATCACCGACTCTGGCTTATTCTCATCCCACTTCTCCGAATGTGGTAAATTGTTTACTTTGCATAGATGCCAGTGGATCACCCTGCCCATCACATCATGTCTCCAGCCTTTATAATGAGTCTGAGCTAGGTGTTTACACTCGGATACAATGTGTGCCACAGTCTCCTCTCTCTCTCCACAGATTCTACATTTGTCAATATAGTGTTTCACCCACTTCGTTCTGAAGGCTTACTCTTGCGCAGCCATTAGTATTCCTTCTGTAGCCTTTTTAAGGTCGCCTCTTTTTAACCAGTTCCATGTCTGTGGATCTCTAAATTCCGTTTTCTTAAAGAAGGTACTATGAAGGGATTTTTCATGAAGGCTGCTCTTCCTCCTTCTTGTTATTTCCTCCTTGGACATACCCTGGTCTATTGTCTTCTCCTTCAGTACACTTTTGAGCATTTGCCCCTTACTGTCAGTCACGTATTTGTGCAGGTTGTTTTTCTCCATCTTAACACAGTCCTCTATGCTAAGACCTCTTCCACCTTCAGATCTCTTTAAGTAGAGTCTATCGACATCACTCCTCTTGTGGAAAATGTAGATAGACAATAGCTTCCTAGTCTTCCTATCCATTTCTTTTTGTTCAGCAACATTCCATTTCAGAATTCCCGCACTGTACTTAATAATAGATACAGTTCGGGAATTTACTGCACTTATGACATTCCTACTATTTAGATGTGATTTTACTACGCTCCTTACTCGCTTTATGTACTCAGATCTTATCAATTCGTTCATTTTTTTGTTCTTGATGTCATCTGCCTCCAGAACACCTAAATATTTGTATCCCTCTTCAGTGTCAATTTCCTTTATCATCTCACCTGTTGGTACCTGGATTCCGTTGCTTCTGCTCAATTTACCCCTCTTCATCACTAGCACTCCACACTTATTAATACCAAATTCCATACATATATCATTGCTGAAAATACGGACAGTGTAAACAAGTACATCCAACTCCTTCTCACTCTTCCCAAAGAGAGGAGGTGGTTGATGGTAAGCTCTCCTTTTCCCAACTTGTATCCTGCTCTCACTTTTCGCAATATAACGGTCAAGGGTATCAGGGCAAGGACAAACAGCAGAGGAGACAAACTATCTCCCTGGAAGATACCTCTCTTGATCTTATGGCCTCCCAAGGATTCTCCAACCGATGTTAACTCTGTTTCCCAGGACTTCATACATTTGATCAACAACTGTCTGATGTTATCTGCCACCTTGAAGATCTCTAGCCTTTTGGTTATCCAAGAATGAGGTACCATGTCGAATGCCTTTTTGTAATCTATCCAACCCACGGCAAGACCAGTGTGTCTCCTCTTGCAATTCCTCATTACCATCTTATCAATAAGTAACTGATCTTTTGTACCACGGGACTTCTTTCGGCA
>OZ024741.1:172771693-172816693 GCA_964016885.1 Eledone cirrhosa
TTATCCAGTGCATTACTGGTACACTATTTTATCGTACACTATTTTATGATGAAAGGCAAAGTTTACCTTGGCGGCATTTGAACTCAGACTATAAAGGGCTGCAAAGCATGGCGTCCGACCCTCTACCGATATTGCCAATAAACAATAATATTATTATAGTAGTAGTAGTAGTAGTAGTAGTAGTAGTAGTAGTAGTAGTAGTAGTAGTAGTAGTAGTTTACATAATCCCGTTCTATTTTCATCACTTTTATTACATTCTTCTTAAGGTCGAGGTATTGACAGAATCGTTGGAGCATCGGAGCAAATATATTGTTCCATTTGTTCTGGTTATTTACGTTTTAAGTTCAAATCCTAATTAGGTTAGCTTTGTCTTTCCTCTTTAACCCCTTAGCACTCAAACCGGCCGTATCCGGCCAGAATTCTCTTACCTCTTTCTGTTCAAACCGGCTGTAACTAGCTGCTCACATTGATGTTAAGGTATTGTTCTCAAAATACATATCAAAATGTCATAGGTTCGATATTATGTGAGATAATTATGTGAGCTAAAGCCTTTTACGTGAAAATATAATAGTATAGTATAGAATAATTTGAATGCTGAAGGATTAAGGGATAAATTTTCATCATATTTTCTAAGTTTATGCCCCAAGATTGAAAGTAAAAGTACAAATGGAGAGTAACACTCTTCTGTGTCCAATAAACGAACAGCCAAGCGAGTGACAGCCAAAATAATAACAATGTAACCATCACCACTCACAGTAACACCACTACAGACATCACAAATATGGCGTCCGTCGGCAACATCAATAACATAGCACAAAAAATGAGAATTGAAATATCAGAAATGCTCTAAAATAGAAAAAAAAAAAAAAAAACACAAACAACAGCATGAGCACAAACAATGACACCACAACTAAAACTACCAACAGCAACACAACTACAACTATGACAGATAATACAGGAACAAAGAACAAAATTAACAGTAACACAGAAATAACTACAACACAAATAGCAACAGCAACAATAACAACAATAACAATAATATCAGCAACAACAATAACAGCAACAACAGAAACAACAATAACAACAATAGCAAAATCAAAATCAATGGAAATGAAACAAGGAAGTGACTTTAAAACAAGCAGAAGCCGTCTCCAACAACACGCAGAAGCTTTTTTCTCAGACGGACGCCTCCTTTATGGGAGCGACAAAAATTTAGAAAAAAATATCATTGAATGAGGAGGGAAGGCAAAGGTATTGATAAAAAGGAGTGGCCACAGAATCAACCTAACATCGGCGCCCGACGTAATGGAGGGCTTGCTCCGTTGTACGTTCATCTCTCATACAATTGGAGTAAAGACACGTCGAGTGAAGTGCGACATCGTGTACCAATTTCAAAAGGCCTTGACAAAAGATTTGCCCTTGGCAAAAGATTTGCGACGGTAGATGTTAACTTTGAAAACCCAGAGGAAACCCGACAATACTCCCTTACACTACTGAGGAGCGAAGAACTAATTCTGGTGCCATCGTATTGTGGCCAAAGATTAGGAGAATCAGAGCAATCCAAGTGTTTCTCGCAATAGCTATTTCTTGGCTAGTGGCGTCTGAGCTCGCGGACTTCGAGAAAATAAAAACATTCTGGAGATCCAAAATATTAAACGCAAGATCTGGTCCGGAACGGTGAGGAAACTCCCGCTCCAACCTAACAGACCTTGCTGATGGCTGTTGAGGACAGAAAGCCAAAGTGCCATTTATGTGGCACAAAAACATACCTCAAGGTTTCGGCTCATAATAAATCAAGAAGGAGACTAGGCCCCCATCACCTTCTTACGCCTATCCCATACTGAAAACAATTCAACCACCAGCGGCCACAATACTACAAAAGATATCAGCACCAAATGTCAGCAACAGCTGCCATATCACAAGGAAAAACACCATCAGCTGGAGTGACACCACTGGAAAACCCAGCACCACAACGCACAACAACGGTACCAACGCATGTGGAAGATATCACACATTTTACAAGAAAAAAAACCCCATATTGTACCGTATTGTGCCGTCCTATGCTGTCTTAAATGTTTTCTCTTTGTAAACCCTTTGTGGCTAATAAAGAAATCATTATTATTAATAGTAGTAATGCACTGTAAAGTAAAGTAAAGTACCAGTAATGCACTGGGTATTTGCTGGCCTTGTGCCAAAAGTAGAAACAATTATTATTAATAGTAGTATTATTAAGCGGTGATTTGACGGTATCGGTAGAGGGTCGGACGCCAAGCTTTGTAGCATTGAGTTACGGCCCTTTATGATCTGAGTTCAAATCCCGCCTAGGTTAACTTTGCCTTTCATCATCATGGGGTCGATAAATAAAGTACTAGTCACGCACTGGGGTCGATTTAATCGACTTGCCCAAAAATTGCTGGCCTTGTACTTATAGTAGAAACCATTAGTAGTAGTATTATTAAGCGGGGGATTGGCAGTATCGGTAGAAGGTCGGACGCCGTGCTTTGCAGCATAGAGTTACGACCCTTTACGGTCTGAGTTCAAATCCTGCCGAGGTTAATTTTGCCTTTCATCCTTACGAGATCGATAAAATAAAGTACCAGTAATTCACTGGGGTTAATTGCTGGCCTTGTGCCAAAAAGAAGAAACAATTAGTAGTATTATTGTTCCAATTGTTTTCCATTCTTCTTGTTCATTTAAAAATTATATTTTATTTTCTTTCTTCTTCCTTAAAATTATTTTTAGTCCTCATCTTTATAATACTTTTACTTTTACTATTCTTTATATATAGTCATGTTTCATTTAATATGTTTTTCTCTTACCATTATTCGCCTCCATATTATTCTTGCAATTTCCTACACGCAACTCTAATTTATTTTCTTCCTTATTCTTATTCGACATTTGTTCTTCATCTTCTTCAACCTCTTCTTCTTCTTCTTCTTCTTCTTCTTCTTCTTCTTCTACTACTACTACTACTAATATTAATACTACTACTACTACTACTACTACTACTACTACTACTTCTACTACCACCACCATTATTACTACAACTACTACTACTTCTACTACCACCACCACCACGACCACCTTCACCACCACTATTACTACTACTACTACTACTACTACTACTACTACTACTACTACTACTACTACTACCACCACCACTACTACTACCACCACCACCACCACTACTACTACCACCACTACTAATACTACTACCACCACCACTACTACTACTACTACTACTAATACTACTACTGCTCCCTGCATCCCACCACCTTACATTCCTATTCTACAGTCTTCGATATGTACTAAACCACATTTACCACCAATATGACATTATTTTCTTCAGTCCGACAGAGCATTGAACCTTTAGACAAGTACAAACATGCGCACGCACAAATCTGCACACAAACATACTCAAACACAAACGCGTACGTGTGTGGGGGGGGTGAGTATGTGTGTGTGTGTGTTTGAGTGTGTGTGTGTGTGAGTATGTGTGTGTGTGTGTGTGTTTGAGTGCGTTTGAGTGTGTGTGTGTGTATGTGTGTGTGTGAGTGTGTGTGTGTGTGTTAGTACGTGTGTTTTTGTGCGTGCGAATGCATGTACTTGTCAACAGATTCAAATACAATGCTTGAATTTCTGATTAAAGAAAATAATGTTATATTGGTGGTAAATATGGTTACGTGCACATACACACCCACATACACACCCACACACAGACATATATTTTTCACTGCTACAAGGGATTAATCCCCTTTCTTGACCGGTGTATCACGTGATAGAGTCTCCCTCCGCCTTTTTGAGATTTTCTCGCATGCTACGGACGTATGTAGTTAGGGCTCTTCCCTGAGGTGCGCCTTGATAAGCTGGCTTACCTCACAACAATGTTACATATCTATGATATAACATTTGTGCATAGTGACCAGAGAAACTGTACAGTCGGGACGAAGAAATAATATGTATATATTGTGTCTATTATTCCTTCTTATAATATTTTATATATATATACTATAAATTATGTCCATAGAATCATTTGATAAGATATATACACCATTTCCTCTCCCAATTAGCATAATCAACCACACAAAAAACCATGAAGAAATAATTTCTTCATAGGTGCCTTTTAATCTTATAGCCTGGTTTAATTGGTTTTTTGTGTGGTTGATTATGCTAATTGGGAGAGGAAATGGTGTATATATCTTATCAAATGATTCTATGGACATAATTTATAGTATATTGCTCTGATTATTTAATTTATTAATTCATCATTGAGCCACATCGTGAATGGTTGCCAAAAACATATATATCTATGACTTTGTCTAGTTTGTGTATATGTAAATCTTTATATATATATGTATATATATATATATGTATAAAGAGAGAGAGGTGGGGGATTAACTAGAGAAACCGAAACGATATCTAGTATACCTATATATATACTAGACATGAAAAATGCGCAAGCTCAAAAGAGCCACAGAATGTTATAATAAACCTTCAAAAGTGTGGGACTAGAGTTGTTGCTCAAAAATATTGTAATCATTATCTATCGTACACTCTGTGGTATCTTTTTATAAAAAAGAGACTCATAACGAGCTTAAGGTGACACGATAATTATTTAAGTGTATTTATAATATAGAATTCGGTTTAAGTGCATTTCGAAACATCTAATATGAGATATTGAACATTAGCTTAAATAATTATCGTGTCGTCTTGAGTTCGTTATGAGTCTCTTTTTGATAAAAGGATACCACAGAGTGTACGATAGATAATGATTACAATATTTTTGAGCAACAACTCTAGTCCCACACTTTTGAAGGTTTATTATAACATTCTGTGGCTCTTTTGAGCTTGCGCATTTTTCAGGTCTAGTATATATATATATAGGTATACTAGATATCGTTTTCGGTTTCTCTAGTTAATCTCTTCCCCCTCCCTCTCTCTCTTTATATATATATATATATATATATATATGTCTGTGTGTGGGTGTGTATGTGGGTGTGTATGTGCACTTAACCATATTTACCACCAATATAACATTATTTTCTTTAATCCGAAATTCAAGCATTGAAATTGGATCTGTTGACATGTACATGCATTCGCACGCACAAATATGCACACTCAAACACACGTACTAACACACACACATACACACACACTCACACACACACACACACTCACACACTCACACACACACACACACTCACACACGTACGGGTTTGTGTTTGAGTATGTTTGTGTGTGCAGATTTGTGCGCTGTCGGACTGAAGAAAATAACATAACTCTTTTGAGCTTGCGCATTTTTTAGGTCTAGTTTAATATTTTTTAAGGCAACGCTTGTAATAACTCTAAACATGATATATATTAATAATAAATTATCGTTGTAATGTAATTAGATTATATAATTGTTATTTTATAAATGATCTTATAAATATTATTGTAAGATGTATAAAAATATTTTCAGACTTTTAATATAAACAACTACAAATAACAATCAATATTAAATTAATATATTTTACATAATACTTGTTATAGTTGAATTAATAAAAATTAAATATTACATACAAATAGTCTAACATAATAATAATAAAATAATCTAACATAAAACGAACAATAATATGGACAAATATACAAGTAAATATAATACAACCAATATTATAAGCAACGATATTATAACGAATTGAAAAAAATATATATATATATATATATATATATATATATATATATATATAATGAAATTATTGTGTAAAGTGCTCAGGTGCACTACAACTCGTCAAAGGTGTATGTATAGTACATAGAATAATACACAAATGTCAGCGAAGTACATGTCTGTATGTGTTACCTGTAGTGTTGGCGGATCTCGGGAAGCATGGAGGCCTTAAAGGATGCAGTGTCTCGGCAGCTAACAACTGATGCAGGTAGTTTGTACCATGCTTCAGCAACTCTGACCGTGAAAAAATGTTTCCGAAAGTCATGGGAACTGTGCTGTTTTCTTACTTTGTGGGCATGTCCACGTGTGTTAGACACATGGAAATCAAAAAGGTACTCAGGGTTGTTGTTGGCAACATGGTTAACAATTTTGTGGGTGTTTACCAAGTCAGTTGCCAGGCGTCGGAGCTTCAATGTATCCATGCCCAGGGAAGCAAGGCGCTCAGAGTATGGTAGATGCCTGATGGAGGGTATTCGCTTGGTTGCACGTCTCTGAACAGTTTCCAGGCGGTCAATGTTCTGAGCAAGATAGCGGTTCCAGACTGGTTATGCAAATTCTAAGTGTGGTCGCACCATAGCCATGTACAGCCTTAAATAGATATCTGGAGAGCGGCTGACAAAGGTCTTGCTGAGTGATGCTAAGACACCCTCGGCCCTCTTGACAATTTTAGAGACGTGCCTCGTCCAACGCAAATCGCTGCTGACCGTAATGCCCAGGTCACGTTCACAAGAAGACTTCTTGATATTAGTGCTGTGGACGAGTATGTGGACGCTGGGTTTTTACTCCCAAAATGCATGGTGGTGCACTTGTCCACAGCTAGCTTGAGTTGCCAGTCTGAGATCTATTGTTGCATTGTGTCCAGGTCAGACTGCAAGCAAGATTTATAGTGTTCAGGATCTGTCCTTTTTATCTCAAGGTACAGCTTGATGTCGTCTGCGTACTTTAGTACTGTGGCATTCTTTAAGTTGGCATCTATGTCATTAATATATGCCACAAACAAAAGGGGGCCAAGAACAGATCCCTGTGGTACACCAGATGACATCTCATATGGTGAGGAATGCTGTCCCAGAACCGTGACTACCTCTCTTCGACTGAGAATGAAGGACTTCAACCAATTAAAAAGATCATCCTTCACACCCATTGCAGAGAGTTTTACCATAAGCCTTTTGTGTGGCACAGAATTGAAGGCTTTAGCAAAGTCAAGGTAAACAACATCCACCCATGAGCCGCCATCAGTGATCCAGGTGATGTCCTCAAGAAACTCTATAAGTTGATCACGGCAGCTGGAGTTGGGGGTAAATCCAAATTGCGAGGGCCGGATAAGACTGTTAGAGCTCCAGAAGTTCCAAAGTGTTTCTCTGACACAGGATTCCATCAGTTTGACGATGCAACTAGTAAGACTGACTGGACGATAGTTCACAGGTGATGTGCGGTCACCCTTTTTGAACAGAGGAATGACATTGGCAGTTTTCCACTGTTCTGGAGTAGCACTGTTGTTCAGACAGAATTAGAAGAAGCGTGATAACTGGTGCAGAAGGAAGTACCCACAACGTTTAAGAAGCAGGTACGTAACACCATCAAGACCAGGAGAGGCATGGTTACGTTTATTCTTTAGGTGACGTCGCAGCATTGCAGGTGTAAATTCCATGGTTGTAATAGAGTCCGGTGTCATAGGTGGTGGAGATGGTACACTCTGGTCTTCAATAGTGAAAATGCCTGCATAGCATTCAGCAATGAGCTCTACGCATTCTTTGGGGTCGTCAGTAACCTGGCTTGTGTGGGGATTGCGAAGAGGACCAACTGGAGAGTGAGTCCTCTGCTTTTAGTGAACATACTTCCAGAACACCTTACTGTCAGGGCTGGTTGCTATGCGCTGCTCGAATTGAAGCACTGCCTTTTTTGTCACCTGTTTGAGGTGGTTGGACGATCTATTTCGCCTCTTCCCATTAATGTCTGATTTGTGAAGTTTGTACTCACGTTCAGCATTGCGCCGTTCTTTTCTGGCAAGACGGACTGCTGCAGTCTCCCAAATTGCGCTTTTGGGATGTTTTTTCCGCTTACGTGGCACCGATGCTGCACATGCTGTCCATATTGAGCTCAGGATGTTCTGGAGTACAGTGTTGACATCTCCAGAGTCGTAGAACTCAAGCCAGTTTTGCCGTTGCAACTCGGTGCAGTAACAGTTCCAGTCTGCTTTATTCCAGTCAAAGTGAGCAGTTTGGAGATGGTTGTGGTTCTTGTTACTGCCCATGAGGGATAGATTGGCAATGATCATAGCATGATCAGAATCACCTAAAGGTTCCTCAGCAGTAACACTAATGACCGTTTCAGGAGTAGTGGTGAAGAGTAGGTCCAAAGTGTTGTCATCTCTCGTTGGGGAGGTGACCACCTGGGACCAACTCGAGTCCAGCACTAGCTCAAGGAAGTCATTTGCACTTGGCGGCCAACGAAAGGTTTCCCAGTCAATCTCAGGGTGATTGAAGTCTCCTGCAATGAAAACATAAGTGGCTGTCTTCCTGGCAGCAGCTCTGAGGATATCACAAAGTTGAGTGACCTGATGGTAAATTGGGGGACGGTAAACGACTCCAAGTAGCAGTGTTGACATGGTCATACGTATATCGCAGAAAAAAACTTCCTGCTGTGATTGGTTCAAATCAGCACAAGGAATTGCCGACAGATTTGACCAAACGTAGACCATTACACCACCACCACGACAATTAATGCGGTCTTTACGAAACAGGTTGTAGCCAGTCATGCTGAAAACCCCATCACAGAGTAAGGGATGTGCCCAAGTTTCCGTGACTGTAATGAAGTCAGGGTTGATACTTTTGACGTTGGAGTCAAAAAGATTAATCTTATTGCATAGACTACGTGCATTCAAGGACAACAATTTGTACTTTGATTCCAGTCTATGATTATGTGCAGGGGATGGCAGGTTGTTCTGATTTAGTTTCCCAGAGTTTTTTCAGTTTCTTTATTGTCAGTTGTTGTGGGTACAGTGTTTTCAGACCAGCTGGTGTCTCTTTTCCATGTTATATATTATATATATATATATATATATATGCATATATATATAAAGAATAAAGATTAACAAGAGTTTTAATTAAACCATTTAATTGATTTATAACTTCAATTGTTACGTGTAATTGAACTTAAATGTTCCAGCTACACACCTCTAGCTCTATTTCAGTGAATACTATATGGGTATGATTGCATGGTGGTTTGTAAAATATGTATAGTTGCTGAACGTTATATTTCATATTTTATCAATAATAAATTTTAATTAAGTCTTTGGGCTTCCATAAATTTTAACGTTTTTCCAATAATATTTGAATGCTATTGTTTATGTTTTCTCTGGTTCACTGGAATTCTTGAGCATAAATAAATTCTAAGGATTTATTGTAACATGAATGGAATGTTCTTGTTAGTCTAAGGAAACGGTCGTAAATTAATTAAATCTTTTAATTAAAATCCTTGTTAAACTTGATTTTCTCCCTCTACCTCTCTCTCTCTCTCTCTTTCTTTCTCTCTCTCTCTCTCTCTCTCTCTATATATATATATATATATATATATATATATATATATATATATATATATATATACATCCCGAGATGGGGGGGGGGGTAAATAGATAGATAGAAAGCTAGAAATATATAGGAATATATAGGAAAGCACTCCCTCTTTTAAAAACCCTTAAGAATAACAAGTCACCAGGTATGGATGGCATTTCTGCTGAAATGCTGAAGTCAGGAGGCGAAAGCATGGTCAAGTGGATGGGCCACTTATGTAATCTTGTGTGGAACACAGGTGAAGTCCCAAAAGACTGGAGAAACAGAGCGGTTGTCTGTATCCCCAAGAAGGGCAACCTTGCCGATTGTGACAACTGGAGGGGAGTGACACTTTTCTCCATACCAGGGAAGCTCTATTGTCTAGTGATCCTGAACCGCATGCGTGACATGGTAGACCGGGAACTGCGAGAACAACAGGCAGGGTTCCGACCAAAACGTTCCTGTGCAGAGCAGATCTTTACGCTACGCCGCATCATTGTGAGGTACAACGAATTCTAGAGGCCCCTCGCCATCAGCTTCATCGATTTTTCCAAAGCATTCGATAGCATTCATCGACCGTCACTCTGGAGCGTCATGCATGAGTATGGTCTGCCCCAGAAAGTCATTTCGGCAATCAAACAGATTTACGTAAACTCCAAGTGCTGCATACGGACAGAGGATGGTTACAGTGACTGGTTTGAGGTGGTTACTGGCGTGTGTCAAGGTTGCTCGCTCTCTCCAATTCTCTTTACTATAGCTATTGACTTGGTACTAAGAAGAGCGTCTAAAGACCAGGGTATAACTTGGGTGGGAGAGCAAAAGTTGTCTGACCTGGACTTTGCGGACGATATTGCTGCACTTGCAGAGAGCACAGCTGATCTGCAAATCATTGTGAACAATATCAATGTCGAAGCAGGAAGCTTAGGTCTCAATATCAGTGCCAAGAAGAACAAAAGCATGTTATCTGGGACACACCCACCACCAACCAGTGTCTTCATTGAACAGTGGGGGGAGATAGTGGACAACTTCACCTACCTAGGAAGCTCCATTAACAATGGGGGCGCCATGGACAGTGAACTGCAATGTAGAATGGGAAAGGCTTCAGCAGCATTTAACCAGCTTCTCAAGATCTGGAAGAGCAGGAAGTTCACCCTCAAAACAAAGATGAGATTCTACAACAGCAACGTGCTGTTCACACTCTTGTACGGAAGTGAAACAGGGCACCTTAAGACCAGCCAAGAGAAGAAGTTGGACGCATTCGATTCCAGATGTCTGCGATTAAATGGAGTGACCATGTAACAAACCAGGAAGTCAGGAACCGCACCAACCAGCAGCTAGTCTCTTCTACCATCTGCAAACGACGTCTGGGCTGGTTTGGACACGCTTTGAGACTTCCCCCGGAGAGACTGGCGAACCAAGTACTTAAATGGAGCCCGCAGGGAAGCAGACGGAGAGGGCGACCCAAAATGAACTGGCGCCAGACAGTTGAGAGGGACCTGCGAGCGACAAACAGACAATGGCGGGATGCTGTGCAACTGGCTGCTGACCGAACGCGATGGAACACTATGATTGTCTCATGCGTCGCAAGACGCGGGAGCTTCTGAGACTCCCTCTTTTCCAGAGTGAAAGCTGACAGTTCATTGAACTTTTGACCAGATGAACATGCCTTGGAGATGGACCGGAAGAAAGAAGGTTCTAATCTAAACGGATACTTTCGGTATCAAGAACAGAATGAAATACAGGCACTTGGGGTTAAAATGAAGAGCAATAATGTGTTAAGAAAGAAAATAAAGAAAGGAGTTTGAAAAAGATTAAGAAGCAAATTAAATTGAGAGAGTCATGATAGTTATTTTATTTTTGATAGTATTGAATATTATGTATTGTCAGCACGCTTTCTCCAATCGTCCCGGTCGAACGTGAAATTTCTCAGGAAGATAGGCTGTCTCATTCATTGATACCCTGCTGAGAGATACCAACATTTATAGCATCAATGAATGAGACAGCCTATCTTCCCACGCTTCTTCCCCCGACCGCCGGTTTCCAGATCACAATTTGGGATGCTATCTCTTCTGGATGACGGATGCGGTACCCAGCCAGTTTCATTCGTCTTGTACATCTACTGTTTCCTGACAAAATTACATTGTATCTATTGGAAACCAGCTGTTGGCCTATTTTATAGCTCAATCTTACACACCACCATTATGCCCCACCCTGCCACAATCACAATCATCAGTATCACTATTAATATCGTCTTCGCCGCCATTCGTACATAAGCTAAAGGTGTATGAACCTCTACACAGTAATAAATTCAAAAATAAGGTAAACTCTCCAAATATCAGTTGCCTTCCGACAGGTTTGCAGTCGAGCCCCTAGCAGTGGAGATTCCGGTGTCTTTAACCGTAGGGACACCTCCCTACTCACCGCCATAGGCGCTGGATTGGCTACCCGCAAGTGTGATCCTCGGGAGCTGGAATGGCTCTTCTAGCGCATCTCCTTCACCATCCCCCAGGGAAACGCTTTCTGTATTCTGTCCGCCGGGGCAGTGCGGCGGCCAACGCGTGGGACCCCATTTGCTCATAATAGTGAGAGGTGGAGAGGGCGAGAGAGATGGAGGCGAAAATAGTGGGGCTTTGGTTCCTTTGTGTTCGGACCTGGTGTACATGTGAGTGTAATTGTACACTATCGACCCTTTCTTTTTCTCTTTCCTTGTAAAGTCTAAGTTAACAGCAACAAAGGCAACTAAGACATAGATACACATAGCTACACATAGAGGCGTGCGTGCGCGAGCACACACACATACACACTCACAAATGGTGGATCGCGTGTTGCTGTTGTTATTGTTTCTTAGTGCTAGGTTGCGTCCAGCCACAAGGAACCCGATTATTTTAGGATTATTAGGAATTCCATTATCTAACATGGCCGTCTCTATTTTAAAAAAAAATATATTAGAATTCTATTTGATGGGGATTTGGCTGCTATTTCCTAGAAGATTGAATGACTTCGTATAAAGTCTCTCATTTGCTCCTGTTGTACTGGATTAATTGTATCAACCTAAGATAATATTTTAGTATAATCGCTCGGGTGTTTCAATCTGCTAGAAAATAGGAGCTAAACGTCCCTCGTATCATAACGTGCCGTTTTCAAATAGTTAGGGGGGGGGGGCATTAAATACTAGACTTTTAGATAGCCTTAAAATAGGTAGGTTAGGTACAGTCTGAATTCCTTTTATCATAGTTCTACTCGATTAAGTGTAATATGGGACTGATTAACAATACACCACATTATATCCTCTACGTGGATTGGCAGTATCGGTAGAGCGTCGGACAACATGCTTTGCAGCATAGAGTCATGGCCCTTTACGGTCTGAGTTCAAATTCGGCCGAGGTTAGCTTTGCCTTTCATCCTTACGGGGTCGATAAAATAAAGTACCAGTGACACATTGGAGTCAATTTCATCGACTTTCCCTCCCCTCCCCTCAAAAATCGTTGGCTTTGTGCCTAAATCAGAAACCATTATATTTGATATACATACTCCTGGTGATATAAGACGACCGGAACCTCCAGCCAAATGCAGGAGGCTGCCAGAAATCCAATCAGTCGGAAACTGCCTTAAAACTGTTTGTTTTCTTTGTTTATCTCTGTTTTTGTTTTGTTTCCTGGGACTCACCCATGTACAGTGCTAACCGATCTCTAATGATCACAGCGAGGTTTTTCGACATGCTCATTCACTATCTCGAATTGCTTCTATGCATCGTGCCTACTATTGTCCAGTGTCTCTTTCTACGTTTATCCATTCTTTTGACTGCACACACACACACATAAACACATACAGCCACACCCCTACACAAGCATGCACATACACAATAGATGCACGTACATATACAAACATATGGCATATCACACATTCACATATACATACATGCATGCATGGATACTCCACCCTGACTATACCTTCAGATTTATGCCTGTGATTATTGAGGCACTGGGATATGTTAGTAACTGCCTCAGTACAAATCTCGACAAGCTGAGCTTCACAGAAACAGAAAGAACACAACTAGTTAGGAAATTAGAAGAACAATCCATTAATGGAACAGTAAAAATATGTAGAATTCTGCATCTAATAACTGCATATAAACTTGTACAGATACAAAGCATATGCACATGCACACATACAAATCAAAACATACCCATGCACACATACAATAACATCCATACCTACACACACATGCATGCATGTAGACATGCATACATATCTACCTAGTTGATGTGTAAATTCCAATGAGAGAGTCTTGTGTCTATGTTAGAAACCGACGCTCTCTATTGGCAAACATTTGTGAAATTATAAAACCAGAAGAACATACACACACACATACATATACGCATGCATGCATACATACATACATACATACATACATACATACATACATAAAATACTACATACATACATACATACATACATACATACATACATACATACATACATACATACATACATACATACATACAAAAATACAATACTACACCCGATTAAGAAAGATCTAGTCATCGGAACTCTCTATGCAAAACAAAACAGTGGCTCACAATGTGTTTGCTATGCATGTCCTAACACCAACGTTTGGAATACTCAATTGGACGATAGACGAAATCCGAGCAGTTGATGTTGGAACTCGAAAAATACTGAACAACACCGGAAACTTTCACATCAACAGTGACATAGACCGCCTTTACTTGAAACGTAAGCAGGGAGGCGGAGGCATAACATCAGTCCAGACAACATTTGAATGTCGCATCATATCTCTCCGACAACATCTGCGAACTTCAAAGCGTAGGAGCCCGTTTCTCGAGCAAGTCTATCTGCATGAAATAGATAAGATAATGAGAGTTGGGAAGGAACTCCTCGAGAGATATTCCCTGTGTGATAATCAAAAACTCACACCCAGCAATATCGCAGTGAATCCATGGATGAAAAACTGCATGCCTATCAGCAAAATAACATGCATGGATATGTTGCCAAGAAGCTCCAGAGTGAGTGTAATATAGATAAGGAAAGTAGTCTATCTTGGACCAACAACCGCTATATTGGCTCCCACTTTGAAGGATACGCTTTTGCAATCCAGGAACAGGAGATTAGCACGAAATACCTGATTCACAAAAGAGATAGTGATGCAGGCAAAACACCTAGATGTGATAGCAAGTGCAGACTCTGCAGAACTAACATCGAGGATATCACCCATGTCATCAGCAGCTATCCAAAGATGTCATCGCGGTACTATCTACCTATGAGGCATGATGTAGTGGCCAAAACACTATACAATGCAGTTCGTAAAAAAGATAGCCCCGATAATAAACATTAAAAGCTACAGCAATGTGGAAGACATCCATGTACATAATATGAAAGAGTACTGGTGGAATGTTCCAGTAAAAACCCCAATAAAATGCAGGCATAACAGACCAGATATTATGATATGGGACAGGGAGAAGAAAACATGCACAGTAGTGGAAATTAGCTGCCCCGCAGATGCAAATATAATATCAACGATTAGTGAAAAGGAGAATATTTATGCAGAACTGATGAGAAATCTGCAGATACTCCACCCTGATTACACCTTCAGATTTATGCCCGTGCTTATTGGGGCACTGGGATATGTTAGTAACTGCCTCAATATAAATCTTGAGAAGCTAGGCTTCACAGGAACAGAAAGAACACAACTAGTTAGGAAATTAGAAGTACAATCCATTAATGGAACAGTAAAAATATGTAAAACATTCCAAAAATGTTGCATCTAATAACTGCATATACACATGTACAGATACAAAGCATATACACATGCACACATACAACTCAAAACATACACATACAATAACATCCATATCTACACATGCATGCATACATACATATCTACCTAGTTGATGTTGTGTAAATTCCAATGAGAGAGTCTGGTGTCTATGTTAGAAACCGACTCTCTCTCTATTGGTAAAACTTTGTGAAATTATAAAACCAGAAGAACATACATACATACACACATACATACATACATACATACATACATACATACATACATACATACATACATACATACATACATACATACATACATACATACATACATACAAACATACATACATACATACATACACGCTTATCGGCAAAATAATCATGCATGTCTGTGTGTCCAGAGAGCGTCAAAGTGAAAGTAATATAGATAAGCAAAGTAGACTAACTTGGACCAACAACCGATATACTCGCCCTCGCTATTAATGATAGGCTGTTGCAATCCAAAAACAGCAAATAACAATGAAATACCTAATGCATAAAAGGGATACGGATACAAGCAAAACAACAAATGCAGACTCTGTAGAATAAATATCGAGGATGTAACCCACATCATAAGCAGCTACCTAAAGATTCCATCACAATATTTTCTTCTTGTGAGGCATGATACAGTAGCCAAAGCTCAATACAATGCAATCCGTAGAAAGAATAATCATAAGAATAAAAATATAAACAGTTACAATGATATGGAGAGCATGTACATATATAATATGAATAAGAACTGGTGGAATGTTCCTGTCAAAACCCTAATAGAATGCAAATATAACAGACCAGACATAATGATATGGGACAGAGGAAAGAAGGCATGCACAATATAATTGTTTCTACTTTTGGAACAAGGACAGCAATTACCCAGTGCATTACTAGTACTTTATTTTATCGACCCCGTAAGGATGAAAGGCAAAGTTAAGCTCGGCGGGATTTGAACTCAGATCGTAAAGGGACGTAACTATGCTGGAAAGCATGGCGTCCGACTCTCTACCGATACTGCCAATAATAATGGGTGTATAAACACATTGGACGGAAAAACATGAATATCAGCACACAATGGCAGTCGAACTCACAGCTCTTGTTTGCCGAGTGGGTATGCTGCCAATGAACCAACTTAGCTTTTTCCGTTATTCTTAATAAAGGGAGGTAACTCTATGCTTCAAAGCATGGCGTCCGACCCTCTACCGATACTGCCAATCCACCGCCTTGCATGCACAATATAATGCTAAAGATTATGGTGAACTAATGAGGAATCTGCAGATACTCCACCTTGACTATACAGATAAATTTGAACCTGTCATCAATGGGCCTCTGGGATATATTACAAACTTCCACTAACTGCCATCTTGAGAAGTTGGACGTCACAGAAGTAGTCACGAGAGAACACATAGTTAGTAAATTGTGCAAATGCAGATTATTAATAGAACTGTAAAATTATGTAAAACCTTTCAGAAATTCAGCATGTAATAATTGCACATATACATATATAGACACAAAAGCATATGAACGCGTACACACATAACTCAAAACATACAGATCCACGCATGTAATAACATCCATGCCTGCGCACACGTACACAAAAACAAGTAGAGACAGACTTACGTATTTAACTAGTTGATGTTGTCTCTAAATTCCATTGGAAGAATCTTGTTTCTATGTAAGAAATCGGCTCTCTCACTCTCTCCCTCTCCCTCTCCCTCTCATTCTTTTTCTCGCCCGCTCTCTCTCTCTCTCTCTCTCTCTCTCTCTCTCTCTCTCTCTCTCTCTCTCTCTCTACTGGTTACCATATTTTGACTAAAACCATACATTATTGAAACACGCGGACGAAGGTTTAACTGTGTGTGATGTATCAACTGAGTTAGCTTCAACCAACAATCTTTTAACATAACGCTTTTTCTCTCTCACTCTCCTACACTCTCTTTTGCTCTCTCTCTCTCTCTCTCTCTCTCTCTCTCTCTCTCTCTCTCTCTCTCTCTCTCGCTCTCTCTCTCTCTCTCTCCTTCTTCTTTCCTCCCTGTAATTCTTATACAATTTTTGTTGAGTCTATCGCTATAGACTCACATATACATTTATATATACACACACACACACACACATATATATATATATATATATATATATATATATATATATATATATATATATATATAGAGAGAGAGAGAGAGAGAGAGAGAGAGAGAGAGAGACTGGCTGGCAGACAGACAGCGAGACAGAGAAAGAGGGAGGGGTCGGAATTAGTGCACATTCACATATATGTATATATGTGAATGTGTGACCGTTTGCGTGTGAGTATGACACACAAAATACACATCCGCAATCAAGCACGCTTATGCGCACACGCATATACATACATACATACAGAAACAAACATGTGCATACATTATACACAATTACGTGCACCAACGTACGTTCACACATAGATATACACAGAAATGCAAGCTCACTAACAATTTGATCTATGTAATGTCAAGTAAAAAAACTTCACATAGTCGCTAAACCTACTGGAAATAGTAGCTAAATACCTTCAAATCACACTCTACCATCTTAGAAAAGGAAACATTGGATAATGTTAGCCTAAATTCTGTGCACACAAGAATCATATGAGATGGCCACGGCTGGAATATAGTTGATCATATATCTATTCTATCAGGATGACCTGGGGCCAAACGGCAACAACAACTAAAGCTGCAATATTATATTTATTCCAAATGTCTATTTCAACGACAGTAAAATAACTGATTGGAATATCATCTGTATATGTGTATGTATATGCGTATGTGTAAGCGTTGTTTGATGTGTATCATGTGTATTTGTGTGCGTGTGTGTGTCTGTATGTGAGTGTGTCTGTGTGTCTGTGTGCAGTTGTGTCTTGTTAGTTGTTGTGTGATATGTGCAGCGTGTGTATCTACGTTGTTTAGTGCGTGTTATGAGTGAATATGTGAATGTATTTGTTTTTTGTGGGTAGTTGTGCTTCAGTTTGTATTGTTTGATGTGTATCGTGCGCAGTTACGCGTTGTTTTTGCGTAGTAAAGTGATGTGCGTTGTGTGTGCATGTGTGTATGTAAGAGAGCGAGTATTTGTGTGTGTGTGTGTGCTGGGGTATTGTGGGTAGTTTTGTGATGAGTGGTGTATTGATGTGTGTTGTGTGTGTCTTGTATGCGATGTGTGGTGTCACCGCCAGAGTAATCTAGGATCTTTTCCTTCTCATTCATTCTCTTCTCTGTATATATATATATAATATATATATATATATATATATATATATATATATATATATATATATATATATATATATATATATATATATATATATATATATATATATATATATATATATATATATATGTGTGTGTGTGTGTGTTATATATAGGTTATATCCGTAGTAGGTAGAGCACTCAGACTAATGCTTTTCCTGGTTCTTTCCAGTTACGTAACAGATACTTAGCGGCATTGGGACATCAGTTAAAAAAATCAGCTCTTGTATTAAGGCAAGTGTATTACATAACCTCTGCAAGATATTCACCATTTTATGAATACACATCTTACAAGACACTGCTCCATTCTGTATGGCCTAGAATTTTTCATTGGATGTATATACGTATTATATTTTATTTCATTAACAATTTACATTGCGTGACATTCCCTCCATTATTTGTCCGCTAGATATCACAAATATTTTGGAACCCTCGAAACCATCCATCCAATGATTCTCAACACAAGGCAATGTCCAGCTTCTGTTAAACCACATTGTTAAACCCTTTTTATTTTCTATTTGTCTTCTATTTTCAATGAGACTACCCAAATTAATTCAGGAACAGCTAGTACTACCAAATGATTATTCTATTTTATCATATTTTGAGGTTTTATTTTTTCTCATTTAGCTTTGTTCTTTCTCTTAAATATTAGTGAAGCCTTCTCTGCAGGGATCGAAAATCACTGTAAATATGGGCTACAATCATTCATTTATATATTATCATCTTGTATAATCTAAAACTGTAGTGTACAAATCAATTTATATAATTAATAAATAATTATTCCATTTAGTAATATTAAACCAACATGAACTTAGATGGTTTCGAATATGGAATGAATTGCTTTGTTATTAAAGATAATTATTGCGGAGATCTGCCATCTGCCATTCATTACAGCGACTTCAGCGATTTCGTCTGAGCAAATGAATTAAACAATGCAGTTTTATGTAATAGCTAAACAAACATACAGACAACTATACACTAGACAAATAAACAATCCTATATAATTGATAATATATGCTTTATATAAAGGCACTGTTAATTATACACTGAGGCTGTTAATTATACAAAGACGACACTTGAAATCATTAATTATATTATTTACAAAGCCGATATATATATATATATATGTGTGTGTGTGTGTGTGTGTGTACGGCGCGATCTTATTCACCTTTCATACACACACGCACACACACACATATATTCTTACCTATATATTTTTTTATACAAATTTTACTTTTCTTTGGTTCCATCTATATTCCTCTAGTTGTTCTATTTTTAGAACAAATTATTCCTCTTGAACAAAGAAATACATATTTAGGATTGTTCTATACTATTTTACTAGATATAACTGTTTCTACTTTAGGCACAAGGCCAGCAATTACGCAGTGCATTACTGGTACTTTATTTTATCGACCCCGTAAGGATGAAAGGCAAAGTCAACCTCGGCGGGATTTGAACTCAGATCGTAAAGAGACGTAACTATGCTGGAAAGCATGGCGTCCGACCCTAGATATAACACACTGATATCTGCACCCCTTTTCTTCCAACTTTAATCTTCCTTGACCGGCCACACTTTTCTATACAATCTGTCTAAATTCCTTTACACTCGCAACTTTCTTTTCTTTTCTTAAAACTCATTCGATACCTCATCCCCTGACTGCTAATTTATTCATTTACTACTACCAGCTTAATGATCTATATTGCCCCTTCCTATTTTTACTATTGGTCAATCTCAACCTTATTCTTAAAAGGTTACTTATTCATACATGTTTTTATATTCTTCAATAAACAAAACTCATTATTTCTGAAGACCGCGGGTAGGGAAGACGTATGTATATTTTTCTTACTTGAAAATTTGTAATATATTTTACATAGATCACTAATAGAATGTACATACGGAGAACTACCCCCCCCCCCCCAGAAACGATCGTAAAATAATGAGTTTTACTATGAATTACCCGTATTTTGTTTAACTTCATTGTTTTCACTATTTGTAGTATATATATATAAACATATATATAACGAAGGAATTGTGGTAAGGAACCAGATGGACCATAACGCACTAGAGTACTCAATACTTAGGGTAATAGAGTGGGTAATAGGAAAAAGTATGACCCTGCCGTCGGGGTCATACTTTTTCCTATTACATATATATATATATATATATGATAAAATCATATCCGGGTGTAGAGAGCATAGAGGCAACCCAGTTTGCGTAAATGTGTTTATGAATTTACATATTGAGTATTGAGAAATGTAAACAATGTATCTCCTGTAAACACAAAAATGATAAATACATGTAACTGGTTTTGAAGCCTAGTTGGGCTGTTATCACAAGGCATATATATCATGAAGAAATTCGTAAACGAGGGGTCTTATATATTCGATAACTTATTGTAATATCCTAAAATAGACATACTAATTTTCATATTATTAGCGCTCCTGGTAGTAGTTAATTAATATATAAATTAAGATATACGCTAAGCAGCCGAAGTATATAAATTTATACTTGGAGTTTGTAGATATTTAAACATGCTAAATATATGTATCTCCCTGTGAAATGAAAAAATAAATAATATCATTAACCAGTTTTCAAGCCTAATTGTGTTCATCAGAGATAATTTTATCATATACTTCATCTGCTTAGCGAATAATATGCAAATTAGTACGTCAATTTCAGGATGATACTTTAAGGGATATTGCGTATTTTTTGTGTTGTTTAGATGATAAACTTGCCTCCTGATGAAAGAACAACTAGACGTAAAAAGCTGTTAAAGGTATGATGTTTCTTTTTCAATTTACAAGGAGATACGTATATTTTGTATGTTTACATGTTTACACACTCAATGTGCAAATACATCTTCACATATGCGCAATCTCCATAACATGGAACCGGGAAATTGCAATAAACACCTAACCCTATCAGTGAAGCCCTTTAGTATAGGTCAACTAACAGAAAATTGTATTACGTTTACGAAAAAAAATTCTAAATAAGCCTACATGGTAAAAATTTAAAACTATCAAACGGTCATCGGGGTCATCTGGCTGGTCTGGCGAGCAGGATGTGGCCCGCGGGCCACCTGTTGCACGCCCCTGGTCTAGAGGTATCATGAATTTACAATATACAACAGCTGTGGAGAGACAAAATCTTCTAAGTAGGCAGGTAGAATGGTGGTTTGCAATACATAATGGGACAAACCTTGCTGAATTTGCAAACGCCTACTTCGTGGTTTGCGAACATAGCTTTATTCACTATATATTGTCTGGACGATCATATCTACATTTACTTGCGTGAAACTACCCATAACGATGAGTGAATCACCATGTTCTTTATGTATTGAATGATATGTTCTTAAGTTTGTAAATTTGTACACACACACACACACACACACACACACACACACACACACACACACACACACACACACACACACACACACACAAATACACACAAATACACACACATGCACGCACACACACACACAACACACATATATATATATATAAAAATATATAGACATAGAATATTCGAAAATATTCTGTATGTTTATAATAAACATTTTGAAGACCTAATCGCTATAGAATAGAATACGTCACGTATTAAAATTAGATTCTCGATAAAAGCAAGGGAAGTAATCTACGCGTTTCATTCTCGTTAGAAATCATCAGGACTACATATCCAGTGCTTTTATCGAGAATGACACAGCTAGAGACTTATAGAATACTTAGCTGTGTACAGGAACTGGTTTGAAAGAGCGGTTGCCGGTCCGGCAGAAATTAGAAATTGGAATAAATGCTCTGAAATAGCGATATATATGTGAATATAGACATAGAATATTCGAAAATATTCTGTATGTTTATAATAAACATTTTGAAGACCTAATCGCTATAGAATAGAATACGTCACGTATTAAAATTAGATTCTCGATAAAAGCAAGGGAAGTAATCTACGCGTTTCATTCTCGTTAGAAATCATCAGGACTACATATCCAGTGCTTTTATCGAGAATGACACAGCTAGAGACTTATAGAATACTTAGCTGTGTACAGGAACTGGTTTGAAAGAGCGGTTGCCGGTCCGGCAGAAATTAGAAATTGGAATAAATGCTCTGAAATAGCGATATATATGTGAATATAGACATAGAATATTCGAAAATATTCTGTATGTTTATAATAAACATTTTGAAGACCTAATCGCTATAGAATAGAATACGTCACGTATTAAAATTAGATTCTCGATAAAAGCAAGGGAAGTAATCTACGCGTTTCATTCTCGTTAGAAATCATCAGGACTACATATCCAGTGCTTTTATCGAGAATGACACAGCTAGAGACTTATAGAATACTTAGCTGTGTACAGGAACTGGTTTGAAAGAGCGGTTGCCGGTCCGGCAGAAATTAGAAATTGGAATAAATGCTCTGAAATAGCGATATATATGTGAATATAGACATAGAATATTCGAAAATATTCTGTATGTTTATAATAAACATTTTGAAGACCTAATCGCTATAGAATAGAATACGTCACGTATTAAAATTAGATTCTCGATAAAAGCAAGGGAAGTAATCTACGCGTTTCATTCTCGTTAGAAATCATCAGGACTACATATCCAGTGCTTTTATCGAGAATGACACAGCTAGAGACTTATAGAATACTTAGCTGTGTACAGGAACTGGTTTGAAAGAGCGGTTGCCGGTCCGGCAGAAATTAGAAATTGGAATAAATGCTCTGAAATAGCGATATATATGTGAATATAGACATAGAATATTCGAAAATATTCTGTATGTTTATAATAAACATTTTGAAGACCTAATCGCTATAGAATAGAATACGTCACGTATTAAAATTAGATTCTCGATAAAAGCAAGGGAAGTAATCTACGCGTTTCATTCTCGTTAGAAATCATCAGGACTACATATCCAGTGCTTTTATCGAGAATGACACAGCTAGAGACTTATAGAATACTTAGCTGTGTACAGGAACTGGTTTGAAAGAGCGGTTGCCGGTCCGGCAGAAATTAGAAATTGGAATAAATGCTCTGAAATAGCGATATATATGTGAATATAGACATAGAATATTCGAAAATATTCTGTATGTTTATAATAAACATTTTGAAGACCTAATCGCTATAGAATAGAATACGTCACGTATTAAAATTAGATTCTCGATAAAAGCAAGGGAAGTAATCTACGCGTTTCATTCTCGTTAGAAATCATCAGGACTACATATCCAGTGCTTTTATCGAGAATGACACAGCTAGAGACTTATAGAATACTTAGCTGTGTACAGGAACTGGTTTGAAAGAGCGGTTGCCGGTCCGTCTATTCTATAGCGATTAGGTCTTCAAAATGTTTATTATAAACATACAGAATATTTTCGAATATTCTATGTCTATATTCACATATATATCGCTATTTCAGAGCATTTATTCCAATTTCTAATTTCTGCCGGACCGGCAACCGCTCTTTCAAACCAGTTCCTGTACACAGCTAAGTATTCTATAAGTCTCTAGCTGTGTCATTCTCGATAAAAGCACTGGATATGTAGTCCTGATGATTTCTAACGAGAATGAAACGCGTAGATTACTTCCCTTGCTTTTATCGAGAATCTAATTTTAATACGTGACGTATTCTATTCTATAGCGATTAGGTCTTCAAAATGTTTATTATAAACATACAGAATATTTTCGAATATTCTATGTCTATATTCACATATATATCGCTATTTCAGAGCATTTATTCCAATTTCTAATTTCTGCCGGACCGGCAACCGCTCTTTCAAACCAGTTCCTGTACACAGCTAAGTATTCTATAAGTCTCTAGCTGTGTCATTCTCGATAAAAGCACTGGATATGTAGTCCTGATGATTTCTAACGAGAATGAAACGCGTAGATTACTTCCCTTGCTTTTATCGAGAATCTAATTTTAATACGTGACGTATTCTATTCTATAGCGATTAGGTCTTCAAAATGTTTATTATAAACATACAGAATATTTTCGAATATTCTATGTCTATATTCACATATATATCGCTATTTCAGAGCATTTATTCCAATTTCTAATTTCTGCCGGACCGGCAACCGCTCTTTCAAACCAGTTCCTGTACACAGCTAAGTATTCTATAAGTCTCTAGCTGTGTCATTCTCGATAAAAGCACTGGATATGTAGTCCTGATGATTTCTAACGAGAATGAAACGCGTAGATTACTTCCCTTGCTTTTATCGAGAATCTAATTTTAATACGTGACGTATTCTATTCTATAGCGATTAGGTCTTCAAAATGTTTATTATAAACATACAGAATATTTTCGAATATTCTATGTCTATATTCACATATATATCGCTATTTCAGAGCATTTATTCCAATTTCTAATTTCTGCCGGACCGGCAACCGCTCTTTCAAACCAGTTCCTGTACACAGCTAAGTATTCTATAAGTCTCTAGCGGTGTCATTCTCGATAAAAGCACTGGATATGTAGTCCTGATGATTTCTAACGAGAATGAAACGCGTAGATTACTTCCCTTGCTTTTATCGAGAATCTAATTTTAATACGTGACGTATTCTATTCTATAGCGATTAGGTCTTCAAAATGTTTATTATAAACATACAGAATATTTTCGAATATTCTATGTCTATATTCACATATATATCGCTATTTCAGAGCATTTATTCCAATATAAAAATATATATATGACGAAGGAAGTATGGTAAGGAACCAGATGGACCATAACGCACCAGAGTACTCAATACTTAGGATAGTAGAGTGGGTAATAGGAAAATGCTTAACCCCTACGGCAGAGCTCAAGCCGTTTCGTCGGCTATTTCTGGACTGAAATTTCCGTCCATAAATAGCCGTCGAAACCGCTCGAGCTCTGCCGTCGGGGTTAAACATTTTCTTATATATATATATATATATATATATATATATATATATATATATATATATATATATATATATATATATATATATATATATATATATATATATATATATATAAATGAGAGGTATAGAGATTGTTTTAGCAAGAAGCTAACGGCATTCTATAACATATAAATTTGGACGTATATGTACTCACACACACACACACACACACATATATATATATATATATATTAATATATATCAACTAGAAATTGATTGACATATATATATATATATAAAATAAACACATGGCGCATGTCTCTCGGACATGACACCCTTAATTTAATTTTGGATATATATATATGCATATATATATACATATATATATGCATATATATATATATATATATAGTTTCAAGTATATCAATGTGTACATACACGCAGATATATTGCCCTTGGTATGACAGTGTGGTTTTAGCTCAATGTAGGATGACACGTATACTACCGAGCCGTTATACGGTTAGCAATAACCAAAGTGCTTGGAAATACATTGTTTTATTAGCTAACAGTGTTTCATCCATACCATATGGCAGGAATCATCAGAGCCTATAAACAAGAGTATATCAAAAGTTGCAGGCTCCATCAAGCTCAGTCACCAGAAAAAGTTAAGGGACCAGTAGGGGGGTCCCAAGGCCAGCGCTATATATGTTTATCACAGACTGCGTAGGCAGATAAATCCCCTGGGTATATCTTTTGGAAACATAGCACTATATCGCCTAAGGTTTGGAACTGGAACCAATAGATATTGTTCGTAGGGTGCTGATATGATATGGAGACTCGACCTGTTACAAGGCGATATTACTGGAGTACACCATCCTTCCTATAGACAATCCTACATGTAAAGCTGCATCACAGCTAACCAACTTTTCTTCTCACGGACTCACGCTTGCAAGCTCCCTTAATCTTCCTGTTTGCACTGCTTGTGAATTGATGTATCCTTGCTTTGCTTTGTTTTGTGTTTTGTTTCTTTTGTCTTTTTTTTTTGTTTTTTTGTATTTTGATCATGCTGAGTAACACCCTCACTCATTTCTTGCTATCTCTCCCAACCTCCTTTTCAGCTATTGCGCCATTTATGTGAAAAAATATTTTATGTAAATTTTTTATGTAACTTTTTATGACATTTTATGACATTGTGTGCGTCATGTACTGCGGCTTTTTCTATATAGCGCTGGCCTTGGGACCCCCCTACTCTCCCTTAACCTTGTTCTGGTGACTGAGTTTGATGGAGCTTGCAACTTTTGATATACTCTTGTTTATAGACTCTGATGTTTCCTGCCATATGGTATGGATGAAACACTGTTAGCTAATAAAACAATGTATTTCTAATGACTCTTTGGTTATTCCTAAACTTATATATATATATATATATATATATATATATATCGATGTATATCGATGTACGTACTTATCTCTTTACATTCATATATTTCGTTGAAATGTTGCTTATAAACAAATTAATTTATCTGAAATCGTATGTTGAATCAGAAACAATTATGTCATAAAAGTATCATTTTAGTCATTTACAAACACAAAAAAAAATTTATGTTCACATTCATTTACTTCTTAATATCACTACGTATTATGAAGTATGAAACTTCAAGTTACATAGGATTACTGCTGACCACAATCACATTATATTGCAATAAATATTCCATTCTATTGGCCTTGTCTCAAAATTAGAAACCATTATATCGTAATAAATATTTCATTCTATTATAAGTGTTTTGTTCGTGATTACTCTTGAAATATATATATATATATATATATATATATATATATATATATATAGAGAGAGAGAGAGAGAGAGAGAGAGAGAGAGAGAGAGAGAGAAAAAAGAAAGAAAGAAAGGAAGAAAGAAAGAGAGAAGAGGTGAAAGGTAGGGAGAGCAAGTAGAATCGGAGTCAGTGTTGCTGAATATGTACAAATTTTATTGGCAAATTACAAGAGTTCAAGGTACAATCAAAATGACGGAGCCCGACTCTTCTTCGACATCTCGTCAGATATGCGATTTTATATTTGCAAAGACACATCTAAACTGTAGTTTCACACCTGACTACTATATATATATAACTTATATTAAGTTGCAGTCTCCTTCGTGACTACAATATAATTTAGAGCTGTAAGTTCAACACCTAGTAAATTCAAACAAACCAGTTATCTAGTACACAACACTAATCAAATGCACCCTTGTTATAAAATGGATCAATATATCAGAAAAAAAATCTCATAAAATAGAACACAACATATTACACCCAACCACAAACAAACAGTACGGCTATATTACAAATATAGCAGGATAAAAAAAAAGCTTATTAACAAGAAACCTGCAAGCCACAAAATGTACTTAGAGAACCAAATTGATAAGAAAAATATCTATGTAAACATGAACAGTATAAACTTCACAATTCAAGCTATTAAATCAGATACATAAGTACGACACTTTCTCGCCGGTGGACAGTGCATTTACAAGAAGGAGCCATTGAAGCCTATTACAATATACAACTCGAATGAAAATTCGATACAACACACACACACTACAACACACAAGTTAATAACCCTACCATCCTATATAGAATTCTAAGATTAGAAATGGATGTGCTATTCATAAAAAAGTACAAACCAAACGTTAGCATATAGCATTGAAGTAATAAAATAAGAACAGCTACTTATTGCTAAAAGTAAGTTCGATTTAACGCTTAACACCTTAAATCCGGTAATGGCAATTTTATTAGTAACAGCTAACTTCCTTCTTATGATTTCTTGCAGCCAACTGTAAAAAATATGGTAATAAAGGTGCCGGGATCACAACATAATCCAGAACATAGGACAAGGAAAATCGAAAAGCCTTAATAGACTTAGGAATGTTATTGAAAAAAATCTTTGATTGTTTTATATTACAAGGCCAGAAATTTAATGGTTGGGATTAATCGATTAAACCGATGAAGTACGAACGAAATTAATGCATCTAACAAAATGCCTTATCGAATTTAGTTCTGGTTGAATTATAATTGTTTCTACATTTGGCACAAGGCCAGCAAATATCCAGTACATTACTGGTATTTTATTTTATCGACCCCGTAAGGATGAAAGGCAAAGTTAACCTCGATGGGATTTGAACTCAGACCGTAAAGGGACGTAACTATGCTGGAAAGCATGGCGTCCGACCCTCTACCTATACTGCCAATCCACTTGAATTATAATGACGAGAATTATAGTGATTGGGGGTGTGTTGGTTCTAATGAAGAGATTGGTGGTTAGCAGAATGATGATGCTACTGATAATGATGGTGACGATATTAATGATGATGGTGATTATGATGATGATGAGGCAGAGGAGGAGGAGGAGGAAGAGGGGGAGGAGAATAATTAAGAGAGGTTGAGGAGGAAGAGAAGGTTGACGATGTCTGTGACAAACAGGATAATGCTGATGGTGGTGGCTGGGGATAATCTTGGTAGGATACTGGCGTAGGTAATAAGTTGGGGATGTAGGATTAAGAAGACGAACGTGGTAAAGGGTGACTAATGGTGATGTTGATGACGACCGCCTTGATGACGATCATGATGATGATGATGAGGGAGTTAATAATGGTTATGGTGATGGTGATGATAATGATGATGGAGACGATGATGATGATGAGGAGGAGGAGGAGAACGACGACGACGACGACGACGATGACGACGACGACGACGACGACGACGATTATGATGATGATGATGATGATGATGATGATGATGATGATGATGATGATGATGATGATAATGACGACGATGATGATGATTAGGAGGGGGAGAATGTTAATGGGGATGATGATGAGGAAAATGACGACGACGACGATACGATGATGAGGAGGAGAGGGGGGTGGGGAGTGGAGGGGGAGGGGAGGGGGAAGAGGAGGAGGAGGAGGAGGAGGAGGAGGAAAATGGTAATGATGATGATGATGATGATGGAGATGGTGACGATGATGAGGAAAATGACGACGACGACGACGACGATAACGATGATGATGATGATGATGAGGAGGAGGAGGAGGAGGAGGAAGAGGAGGAGGAGGAGGAGGGGTTTGATGTTAATAATGTTGATGATGTTAATAATGTTGATGATGGTGCTGTTATTGACAGAATATTGCAAAAGTCTACGTTGTTGTCGTTATTTATAAAATCGATAAAATAAGTAGAGGAAGGATGAAGTATTGAGGATCAATGTAATCGACTAAAAATACTTGAAGGTGGTGCATCAGCATGGCCACAGTCCAATAACTGAGACTAGTAAAACAAATAAAACATGCAATAATATACGAACAAAAAAAAAATTAAGCAAAACACTTAATAAAATATTATCCTGAAATCCCCCCTTCCTTCCCCCTGAAAGTCAACAGATGCATAGATGAAAGCATATTTAATGATTGAAGTATTAGGCTTTTCTTCGTGTTCAAAGCATTAATTATGCCTCGTAATTGTTAATTATCAGATTGGTGGTATCTCAGAAATGATGCAATTATTTAGTAATTCACTTACTCACCAGGTTTACTTATTAATTCAATCCCTAAAAAATATCGAGGATGACTTGGTAGCATGAAGCGTCTTATCGCTAAATGTTTTAGATGTCCGTGTATTTGCGAGTAGACAGAGTCACATTTCAACTTTCCCACCCTTGATCCAGCTCGAATATTCACGATGTTCGAGCTAGAGACAGAGAGGGCTGCACAAGCATTGACCTAGTACTTTCTTTATCGACCATGACAGGACTATACACGAAGTGCATCTCGGTGGGATTTGCATTAAATTGCAGATAGAGAGAACAAATCGTACGACGCAGAGTTTCTGATACTGTAACGACACAGCCTTTGATGCTTAAGCACTTCAACATGTTACAATGAATCAAGAGATTCTACTAAAATGAAACATATTTAGAGTTGTTCCCCATGATTATTTTTGTGTCACGTTATATGGAAAGAAGTGTAACTGGTTACATGTTTCTAACAAGGTTGTTACTGGATCCGTACATGATGCGATGCTAAGATGCCAAAAGATTCTGTGCACAACACAAGCGGAACGGACAGAAAAATCACAAGAGGTTTTCATTGGATTGCACCGGTGTGTCGCCAAGGTCTACATATTTCGCACACACACAAATACAATCCCACACCCACACCCACACACGTTCATGCACACACACACACACACTCACACCCACACACACACACATATATATATATATATATATATATATATATATATATATATATATATACTGTATGTAATCCGTATGTGGTTAACGGCTGTATATATATATATATATATATATATATATATATATATATATATATATATATATATATATATATACTGTATATATATATATATATATCCGTATGTGGTTAACGGCTGAGAGAAAAGAGTACTCATTACCGGAGTAGAGTTTAATATTCGTTTTATTACCGCTAAATAGTGAGACTTGTTACTCTGGAGTTTCGCCTGTTTATCATATTCTTGTTTCATAAATCTGTGATAGACAGGTGAAACTCCAGAGTAACAGGTCTCACTACCTAGCCTTAATAAAATGAATATATATATTCATATATACGATATTAATAAATGGAAACTATATTTATAAAACCATATTTATTTCATTATACATATTTTAGGGATACCACATTAAATTATGGTATGCCTTCATCAGACAAAATACAATATATAACAGTTTTACAAATAGGTTTGACGTACCCTTTAAAATACAACCATTACTTTTGGAGGCTGTCTAGATAGTGATTTGTTTATATAATAAGTCATAGTGTTAAGCACAATTAGAAAAATAGACGGAGAGAAAGAAAGAGAAAAGAACAAAGACAGAGAGAGAGAGAAAGAAAAGAGAAAGAAAACCTGGAGAAATATCGGAGAGAGAGAGAAATGTATGGAGAAAAGAAAGAGATAGATAAAGATAGGAGGAAATAAAAAAGAAAGAAAAGGAAGGAATAAGAAAAACAAAGGAAAGCAACAGAGAGATATCAAGTCATCATACAGAAAGAGAAACTCAAGAGAGAGAAATACTATATAGAGAGAGGGGGACAGTGACAACTTTACGTCATGTCATATTAAGTTGAGTTAACAATTTATATGAAAGAATAATATAATAATATAATATAAATATAAGTATCAATATTCATGAATGGGACATAGATATATAATATGAGAAATTAAACATTGTTCATATATATATATATATATATAAGTTTATCCCGGGTTCAATCGGGAGTAACCACAGTAAATAAGGTACTCAATACATAGCAGAGTATAAATATTTAATATAAAAATGGCTTCTACAGGACTAGAACCCCCAATGATTTCTCCCGAATGAACCAGTTCTAGTCCTGCAGAAGCCATTTCTATATTAAATATGTATATATGTGTGTGTGTGTGTGTGTGTGTGTGTGTGTGTGTGTGTGTGTGTGTGTGTGTGTGTGAGCAAAGGAACTATGTTTGGAACGCGCCGAGTGAGGTTTAGAATTGAACTAGATATAGAAACTTCGCCATAACATTGACTAAATAATTGTATCTACTTTTGACACAAGGTCAGCAATTATCCCAATGTATTACTGGTGCCTTATTGTATCGACCCCGTAAGTTAACCGCGGCGGTATTTGAACTTAGAACGTAAAGGTTCATGAATCTATGCTAATTAATATAGTCTAATAATTGTTTCTACATTTGGCACAAGGCCAGCAATTACACAGTACATTACTGGTACTTCATTTTATCGACCCCGTAAGGATGAAAGACAAAGTTAAGCTCGGCGGGATTTGAACTCAGATCGTAAAGGGACGTAACTATGCTGGAAAGCATGGCGTCCGACTCTCTACCTATACTGCCAATAATAATGGGTGTATAAACACATTGGACGGAAAAACATGAATATCAGCACACAATGGCAGTCGAACTCACAGCTCTTGTTTGCCGAGTGGGTATGCTGCCAATGAACCAACTTAGCTTTTTCCGTTATTCTTAGAAGCTATAACTTTTTCCGTTCACTGGATTTATACTCTCCATTATTAGACTATATTATTTAACCAATTGGCGTTGGATATGCAGTATCGGTAAAGGGTCGGACGCCATGCTTTTCAGCAAAGAGTTACGGCCCTTTACGTTCTGAGTTCAAATCCCGCCGAGGTTAACTTTGCCTTTCATCCTTACAGGGTCGATAAAATAAAGTACCAAGTAATGTACTGGTTAATTGCTGGCCTTGTGCCAAATGTAGAAACAATTATTTAGCCAATGTTACAGCGAAGATTCTATTTTGATTTCTCTCTCTCTCTCTCTCTCTATATATATATATATATATATATATATATATATATATATATATATATGATAAAGAACACAAGAGCGTCTACAACATCAAAAGATTTTTATTGGCTTACAATGTTTCTTCCTTACGTAACCGTAGGATTCGTCAGAGCTATAAAAGGGGTTTGATTGGTGTTATGGACTCTACCATATATATATATATATATATATATATATATATATATATATAATTCAAGAAAGAAGATTGACATGGTTCGCTATACAATAAGGGCTTTATTCACATTGCTGACAATTGTTTCTTTGATCTGGCAGGTCTAGAGTTCGCTATACGCCTGATTTTGCGCCAATCGATCTCCAATACTTACGGTTATGAACCAAGTATTGGAGATCGATTGGCACAAATTCACGCCTATAGCGAACTCTAGACCTACCAGATCAAAGAAACAATTGTCAGCAATGCGAATAAAGTCCTTATTGTATAGCGAACCATGTCAATCTTCTTTCTTGAATTATTATTACTCCAAGTATAAACTACATGGAAATCACCGCGAACTCGCAGCATCACTATGGAAACGTCTGGTTGAGTCAAACTAAACCACACGTTAATACTATCCACTACAAGAACTACTCCAACTGGACTACATCTAAGTGGACTGCCATAACGATAACCTGTTATCCCGTATACATATATATATTTAGGAAAAAGTATGACCCCGATGGCAGAGCTCAAGCCGTTTCGACGGCTATTTCTGGACTCCTAATGAGTCCAGAAATAGCCGTTGAAACGGCTTGAGCTCTGCCGTCGGGGTCATACTTTTACCTATTTCCCACTCTACTACCCTAAGTATTGAGTACTCTGGTGCGTTATGGTCCATCTGGTTCCTTACCACAATTCTTTTGTTATATATATATATATATGTACATGTATATATATATATATATATATATATATATATATATATATATATATATATATATATATATATATATATATATATATGGATATATGGATATATGTATATATATATATATATATATATATATATATATATATATATATATATGTATATATGTATATATATATATATATATGTATATATATATATATATATATATATATATATATATATATATATATATATATATATATATAAACATGAGAAGAAAGAAGAATACTGCGTGGTTTGCACATGCGTTACATATGATAAAAATAGTCCTTCGTCAGTGATTTTCCAACCATCATTGGTATTTCATCGCATTAAAAATCAGATACCTCAGGTTGGTGCGAGCAATAACTAAAAAAAGTTATTGGGACCAGAATTCGCGTGAGGCGAGGGGGACAAGTAAACAACATAGAAGGATAAAAGCAAACCGAAGATAGGAAAATAAACAAGCAACATGGTTGTCCGGTCAGCATAAGCTGGGTGGATTTCATGAGCGAGGGAGGTACAGACCGTGTTGATGTGTGTGAGATGTGAGCAAGAAGAGACCCACACAAGCCAAACGGGAGGAAGTGAGAAGGGGAGAAACAGAGAGTGAGTCAGTGGAAGTGTGAGGAAGAGGTCAGTCGAGAGAAAATGTAACTGACACATGTATGTATGTATATATATATATATATACGCAGAGACAAACAACAATAACAACACACACAACAATAATAACAATCACGGAGACAACAACAACACACATCAACAACAGCACACATCAACAACAACAACACCAACACACACACATTCAATGCCTCTCACCACCACCACAATCTTAACAAACACACAGACACACAAAATAGAGTAGATAATAACAATGAGCCAGTGGAGAGAGACAGGAGTAATAATGAGAGACAGAAACAACCATGAGGCTGTTGGTGGAAATAGAAATAGAAATAGAAACAACACAACTAACAATAACAATAGCACTAGTACACATAAAGCAGCAGCCTGGAACTCTACTTTTTATAACCCCTCCGATAAGTCATCCGACCTGCGACGAGTCCACGCCACGACTTTACCATTTAACAAACGCACGCAATTGTCGTCGCAGGTCGATGAACAAACAGAAGCACAATTTAGTATAGCTAGATCCGAACTTAGAAATATTATAGAACAGTATAGCAAAAAGCATAATAGAATGGAGGCCCAGCAGCTGGGAGAAAAATCTGCAAATGGCTTGCGTAAGCTCATGCAGGGCTCGCGTAATGGAGAAATAGCATGCTTTCCAACAGACAAGTCTGGCAGAATGTCGGTTGACAGCCTGCCAAACTGCATCCAGGCAATGCAACCCCACATCACTAACACAAGAGAAGTAACACCACAGGAGCATGAGGATAGAGAAAAAGCCCTCAATGCCCATATGGTGATGTGGACGAATATAATGCAGCCCAACAAAAGGACTGCCAACAACTTCCAGGTCTGGAACAATGACGTGCCGGCGTTGTATGGGCTTCGAAAAGACCATAAAACGGGCAGTGACCCTGTCACGGGACCACCAACACTGCCAGTCTGTGGAGCTAACATTGCTAGTAACTACAGACTGTCCTACTTCCTCTCCCTGATCATATGCCCCATCATTGAAATGTCCCCAGACGTATGTGACAGCACGGAAGACCTCCTCAGCGGAATCGGCGAGAGTAACCGATCTAGGGACCTAACAAACTGCATAATAGGTAGTATGGATGCTGTGTCCCTGTATCCATCTATTGACGTGGATTTTGCTGTGGAGAAATGCGTAGAAATGATAAGTGAGAGCAATGTTGAGTTCCGTGGGATTAATACCAGTGAGCTGGGACTCCTACTTAAACTTACCTATAGTAATAATTACCTAGACACATATGACCTTAGCAACCTGTGCCCTACAAGACCAGCAAGAGGCAGACCACCTACCATTACCTCAATGGCCAAGAAAACCCACACAGATAGATGGAACGGGTGGACCAGAGCCATACGGACACCCGAAAACCACGATGAACTGAAGAAAATGATTGCACATGCGGTGGGAGCCAGCATAAAATTAACCCTTAAGGAACATATGTTCAAATTTAATGGAAAAACATATGCTCAAGAGGAAGGAGCAGCCATTGGTGTTAGCATTGCAGGGGACATAGCTAACTTATTCATGGCATGATGGGACAGTAGACTTAAACTTAAACTTAAAGAACAATTAGAAGACCCCTTAACCCTGATAATGTACTCCCGCTACGTTGATGATATAAACATCGTAGTTAAAACACCCCCACTAGAGAACAGTCAGGAATTAGAGAAAAACACAATGGAAAGCATCCAGAAAATAGCTAACTCCATCCACCAGAGTATTAGAGTTACTATAGACGACCCAAGTAAACATCCCAACCATCGATTACCTATACTAGATACAGAGCTCTGGTTAGATACCATTAATAACAAAAAACAAATCCTCCATTCCCATTATGCCAAACCCATGACTTCCAAATATCTGATCCACCGAAACTCAGCTGTTTCGGACCATAACAAAATCAACATACTGATTGCGGATTTGGTACGGGCGATGAGAAACGTGTCCCGCATGTGCAACCGCAAAGAACTAGAGATACACATACAACACTTCATCCACCGTATGCAGTTCTCTGGTTACAATCAGAGAGATAAAATCAGAGTGTATAGAGGAGACAGAACCAAATGGGAAAAAATGGTAAATAATGACACAAATAGGACCTGCCCCTAGTATAGGAGCAAATTTTGGAATAGAATAGAAAGAACTAGGAATAAGGCTAATAGAATAAACTCATGATATGATAGCAATAAATATCAGAGTGTAATGTTCATCGATACAACCCCTAAAGGTGAATTAGCTTACAAATTTAGATGGGCCCTAGATAAACATAAACTCAATATTAAGATAGTAGAAAGACCAGGTACCTCCGTAAAAACACTTATTAGCAAGACATACATTTTTCAAAGACCCCCTGTATAGATAAGAAATGTATAACCTGTAAATTAAGCCCCCATATTAACTGTAAAACTAGAAATGTAGTATATAGCATAAGATGTACTGAAGGACAATGTATAGACAAAAATATAGTGTACATAGGTGAGACAGCTCGTAGTGTAGGGGAACGGATAAATGAACACTGGCGAGACCTTCAAGATAGTAAAGAATCATCTGTACTCTACCAACATGCTAAAATAGAACACAAGGGTAAATTAGAGAACATAGAAATAAAAATAGAATCTACACACAGAAAAGACGCAATGTTTAGACAAATCACAGAGGCAATAAACATAAAGGAATTACAACCAAAATTAAATAGAAAATATGAGTGGAACAGCAACATCACAACTTACAATTAAGGACAAAATGAAAACACACACGCACATAGAACAAACAACCAACCTGTAACATGTAAATAAACAAATAAATAAACGAATATAAACACACTCAGACACCCGGATGTGGCGCATGCGCAGACTGAGCACACAACACACACACAAAATGGCGTAGGACAGAACAAAGGAGAGTCACAAAAACAAAGAAAAGACTCCCCAGTCACTGAAGAGGTCACAGAATGTGTGACGAAAGAACTTTGACAATATATAAACAACTATCTGGTTGTGGAACCAACCAACCAACCGGAAATTTATAAATTCCTAAATTTATAAATCTATTATAATAAATTGAAGTGAAAGCAACTGGTGCGTGTGTTTCTTATTGGCAACATGACCCTCCCAAAGTATAACAATATCGTTTTCAACACACGTTTTCAGATAAAGAATCTTGCTAAACAAATTCAGAAACGATATATATATATATATATATATATATATATTGTTATACTTGGGGAGGGTCATATTTGTGTAATATTGCCAGAATTAATAACAGAACACACTCACTGTTTGGTTGGTTTTCGCTTTTCGTTTCTGTGTCTTTTATATCGGTTACTTTAATTTATTTGGTCCTCAATGTTGCCATTGACTGACCAACGGTCAAAAATACAGATACAATATAGACACAAACACATATATATAGTCTATCAAAGTTCTTTCGTTGCATATCTGCAACATCGTCAGAGATGCTATTGTTTCCTCACGTTGCATTGTATGTCTACGCCATCTTTATTTAGTCTGTTTATATATATATTTTTTTTTGTCTTCTTTGCGCATGCGTTTGCGTGTGTGTATAGTGTTTTGTTTGATGTGTGTTCGTGTTTGAGTGACTGTGTATTGGTTAATGTATTCTATATTTACTAGTGTGTGTTTATATGTGTTTGTTGTTATTGTGCTTGTGCATGTACTTATTTATTTATCTATTTATTTATTTATTTATTTATTTATACTTCTCTTAGGTCAGTGTTGTTTGTTTGGGTGTTGTTGTTATTCCATTCATTTTTTCTGTTTAGCCTTGGCCTTCTAAGTTCTATTTCGCTGGCCTCTTTGATTTGCCTATCTGCTGGGTCATTTCTATGTTTAGATATTATTCTAATTTCTATGTTTTCTATGTTACCGTCGTGTTGTTGTCTGGCATGTTCGTATAGTACTGAACATGCCAGGGATATTACCGTCCAGTGTTCTACCACTATATACGTCTCCAGCAACGGTCAGAAGATTCTATTCACTACGTAGAAGTTTGGCTTTTAGCAGATTCTTCACCACGTGCGAGTTTGGCTCACTACCCTGAGACGCTCTCTATATCCTCGTGTTCTACACAATTTTGTGTCCCATCAACGTCAGTATGGATTTATACGAACTGGATTACTCCCTGAAGAACATTCCCACTCCCTCCAACCATGTTTACCAAAAGCTTCTCCTACAAAAAGCGGAAGATGTCGTCAGACGCTTAAGATGGCGAGCCCTAGCTTTTGACGGCAAAATTGCAGGCACCTTCAACCTGAAATTGAGAGCCTACCCTCCTAAGGTAACTGAACTTGGTCCTTTCTACGCGGACCTTCTTGACTTAGTCGCTAACATTTCCTTTCGCAAACACCCTAACACCTTTCAAACTAAATTTAGAAATGATATTAAGAAATTTAGGTCCTCTAATAACACTTTCGTTCTTTCCGACAAAACTAATAATATTTACGAAGTCGACAACACCACTTTCCGCCACCTGGCCCATAACGCTATTACTTCCAAATATAAGAAAGCTAACCCTATGGCCTACCACGACATTAATACAGAAGCCAAAGAACTTGCCGCCGCCCTTAAGGTAGATAAGAAGCTACAATCTCTAGCTAAGCGGGAGGCGTTCCTCACCCTGAAAGATCACAAGGTAGACTTTACTTCTAACCCCACATGTAGACTAATAAACCCGGCACGCACATTTATGGGACTAGTTATATATTGTTATACGTTGGGGGGGTGGGGTCATGTTGCCAATAAGAAACACACGCACTAGTTGCTTTCACCCCAATTTAGGACAAAATGAAAACACTTACAATTAAGGACAAAATGAAAACACACACATACATAGAACAAACAACCAACCAGTAACATGTAAATAAACAAATAAATAATCAAATAAAAACACACACAGACACCCAGATGTAACACATGCGCAAACTATGCACATAACACACACAAAAACAAGATGGCGTAGGACAGAACAAAGGAGAGGCACAAAACAAAGAAAAGAATCCCCAGTCACTGAAGAGGTCACAGAATGTGTGACGAAAGAACTTTGACAATATATGAACAATCGTCTGGTTGTGGAACCAACCAACCAACCGGAAATTTATAAATTCTTAAATTTATAAATTTAATTTATAATAAATTGGAGTGAAAGTAGCTGGTGCGTGTGTTTCTTATTGGCAACATGACCCTCCCAAAGTATAACAATATCAGTTTCAACTCACGTTTTCAGATAAAGAATCTTGCTAAACAAATTCAGAAACGAAATATATATATATATACACACATAAAGGAACAATCGACTTTCGTCAAATCGGACCGAGGTAACAATGTTTCCATTGGTCTTTCCAATTGCTAATATTATCCATCGGTAGCAACTCCAGATAGCAGAAGCAACGTGAAATAAAGTGTCTTCATTTTTTATATATGTGTGTGTGTGTGTGTGTGTGTGTGTGTGTGTGTGTGTGTGTGTGTGTGTGTGTGTGTGTGTGTGTGTGTGTATGTGTGTGTGCGTGTGCGTGTGCGCGCGCGCGCGTGTGTGTGTGTGTGTGTGTGTACACAGGGTGTTCCACAAAAATATATACGTACTTCATTCTAATAAGTATTGCCTGCTCAGATATTCAAAGTACGTAAACATTTTTGGGGGACACCCAGTATATATATATATATAATCACTGACGAAGGACTATTTACTATAACTGATTCAGAGAACTCGGCAAATTTTCTGGAGTATAATATTCAATGATATTAAATAAATGGAAACTATATTTATTAAACCATATTTATTCTATTATATATGTATTTCAAGGGTACCAAAACTTTGGTACGCTTTCATCAGATAAAATACAAAGTTTGTTTTATAAATTTTGACATAACCAAGAAAAGATACCTTAACGGTTCAAGTTTTTCTTGGATAGTGAATGTAAAAAAGAAGAAAAGTCAGATATTTCAAATTATTAAGATGAGTATGGAAATGAGGTTGAGGTATAGGGCTGAAAAAACGTTATTTTCGACGCTATTGCAGAATTTAAATAATTAGGATATATGTATGGTACGATGAAAGCGTACCAAAGTTTTGGTACCCTTGAAATATATATAATAGAATAAATATGGTTTTATAAATATAGTTTCAATTTATTTAATATCATTGTGCATATATATATATATATATATATATATATACTAGCATTAAAGCCCGGCGTTGCTCGGGGTCATTAAGTTACCAAAGTTAGGTTGCACCACCCATTTTATGGCAGCACTTTTTTGTCTGCCAGGCACTGGGTGAATGAATTGCAGACCTGGAAGCAGGAGCTGCGCCAGCAGTGACAATTGTAGTTTGCCTATGGATATTATCTCTGTGCAAAAAAGTGTTGAAATTTATTGTTTCACAGTACTTGCGCAACACGCGCGTAGACGATGCCAGCCGAACAACAGAGCTGCGATGGAGTTGTTCTGCATGGTTGTCTGTGTGTTTTCTAAATTTAAGACAGTAGGGAGGGTTGTGATATGAGGGAGAGTTAGCTGTTGTTTCTAGCAGGTTTAGTGACCTCATAGAGGATATGTATTTTCTAAATTTAAGACAGTAGGGAGTGGTGTGATATGGAGGAGAGTTAGCTGCTGTTTCTAGCAGGTTTAGTGACCTCATAGAATATGTTTTCTAAATTTAAGACAGTAGGGAGGGGTGTGGTATGGGGGAGAGTTAGCTGCTGTTTCTAGCAGGTTTAGTGACCTCATAGAAGATATGTTTTCTAAATTTAAGACAGTAGGGATGGGTGTGATATGGGGGAGAGTTAGCTGCTGTTTCTAGCAGGTTTAGTAACCTCATAGAGGATATGTGTTTTCTAAATTTAAGACAGTAGGGAGTGGTGTGATATGGGGGAGAGTTAGCTGCTGTTTCTAGCAGGTTTAGTGACCTCATAGAAGATATGTTTTCTAAATTTAAGACAGTAGGGAGGGGTGTGGTATGGGGGAGAGTTAGCTGCTGTTTCTAGTAGGTTTAGTGACCTCATAGAGGATATTATTGTTTATCATTATCTATAAAAGGCAGATTGTTGTTGTTGTTGAAGTGAGTGTGTGTTTGTATGCGTTTGGAAAAGAGGTTTTAAAAAAGATTTATCGCTTCTTGTTGAATAAATGTATCTGTTGCTTTTGAAACGGACAGTATCACCATCAAGCTTGGAAAGAGAAAGTAACAGAAAGTATGAAGTTCTATAGATTTTGAATGGTAATGGAAAGAGTTTAGCAGTTTAAATGACAGAGGAAAATCGTAAAATATTGAGTTTTATCTATTTTTTGCGTAATTGTGGGTGAAATTGAAAAAATGAGATGTGCCAAGACGCAATCGAAACTATTTCGAATACTGAATTGTAAATTTCAATTGAAGAAATTCTATATCGTTGATTTCTATAAGAAAGGAGCATGAGCACACACTGAGCTTTATAGATTATGATATATATATATATATATATATATATATATATATATATATATATATATATATATATAAGCAAATTATAAACGTAAACATGTAAGTATGTTTTTGAAACGGTGCGCGAGTTTGAAATTAGAAATTAGAAATTATAAGCTTTCACCATATTTTAGACTAAAGAAATTTCTAGCCTGATAGTGGGGTTTATAACCCTCGGAGAAATGAAAAAAGATGAGTGTTGCCGTACATTGTACGGCAACACTCATCTTTTTCCATTTCTCCGAGGGTTATAAACCCCACTATCAGGCTAGAAATTTCTTTAGTCTAAAATATGGTGAAAGCTTATAATTTCTAATTTCTAATATATATATATATATATATATATATTAGAAAGTGAGGTTTTTTTACAAAATAAAAAATAACCGAGGTGTCCTACACGAGTGAAAGTATAAAGAAAAAGAGATGAAATCGTAAATGCAACTGGAGTCTTATTTTTTTTTTAAATATATATATTTATTTGGTTCCTTTACCGGTTTCGCAGTTCTTGTGCTTTTCAAAAGGTGAGTTGAGATGGAGGGTCTGTGGTTTTTCTCACATGTGAGAAAAACCACAGACCCTCCATCTCAACTCACCTTTTGAAAAGCACAAGAACTGCGAAACCGGTAAAGGAACCAAATAAATATATATATTTTTAAAAGAAATAAGACTCCAGTTGCATTTTCGATTTCATCTCTTTTTCTTTATATATATATATATATATATATATATATAGTTAACCCCGACGGCAGAGCACAAGCCGTTTCGACGGCTATTTCTGGACTAAGTCCATAAACAATATAGTCTAATAATTGTTTCTACTTTTGGCACAAGGCCAGCAATTATGCCAGTGTATTACTGGTACTTTATTTTATCGACTCCGTTAGGATGAAAGGCAAAGTTAACCTCGGCGGGATTTGAACTAAGATCGTAAAAGCCCGTAACTCCATGCTGCAAAGCATGGCGTCCAACCCTCTATCGTTACTGCCAATCCACCAATGTCGTTTCGACGGCTATTTCTTGACTTAGTCTAGAAATAGCCGTCCAAACGGCTTGAGCTCTACCGTCGGGGTTAATCATTTTCCTATTACCCACTCTACTACCCTAAGTATTGAGTATTCTCGTGCGTTATGGTCCATCTGGTTCCTTCGTTTATATATATATAATTTTACTGTAATGAGACTATTTTGAGTTTCTAACTCAATACATGCTTTTGATATATATATTTATATATATATATACATACATATATATACATACATATATATATATATATATACATATATATATATATATATATACACACATCTCCTTATAATATATAACCAGCAATTTCTCTGTCTGTCTGTCCGACGCGTAGAGAGAGAGTGAGAGTGAAAGAAAGAGACAGACTACAAGAGGGGGATAGCGGGAGGGAGAGAGAGAGACGCTGGAAGAGGGGAAGGAAAGCTATGTCTTGCTGTCTGCATTACGATACATATATATATACACACACACACTGAGCGCGTCATAATGACGTAATGCAGACAGATAGACATACAGACAGATATTATAAGGGCGCAACGTTATATCTATGTATCTATCTAAAAAGAAAGACTAAGAATTATATAGAGAGAACGCTAAATCGCCTAATGCGGTCCCTAGGGCATTGAAAATTTGAAATAATTTTGGCTCAAAAACACTCACATGACCATAAGTATTACATGTCTAAAGTTTGAAAACAATCGGTTAGATGGTTCTCAAGTTTTAGTGAGCTGACAGACAGACAGACATTCTCTGTTTTAGATATATAGACTAGCAGAAAACCGCCCACAGTTGGTTTTCTGCTAGTCTCTATATATAATAGCAAATCGGTTTGAGGAGTGCTACAGAAACATATATACATTTCTGTGTGTGTGTAATATATATATATATACACACACAGAAATATATATACATTTCTGTGTGTGTAATATATATATATATACACACAGAAATATATATACATTTCTGTGTGTGTAATATATATATATATATATACACACAGAAATATATATACATTTCTGTGTGTGTAATATATATACTAGCAGAAGACCACCCGGTGGGTGGTTTTCTGCTAGTATATATATATAATAGCAAATCGGTCTGTGTGTCTGTCTGTCTGTGTACAAATACTAGGCGCCTTTTAACTTTTGACGTACTAGGCCGATTTAAACCAAATTTGGCACACATGTTGCTTATATGCCAGAGCAGGTTTTGGATGAAAACATTTGAAAAAAATCGATATTGGGGTCGAAAAATCGATTTTGTGTGTGTATCTGTCTGTGTACAAATACACAGTATACAAGTACTTTTTCCTAGAGCTAATTTTACTGTGATGAGACTATTTTGAGTTTCTAACTCAATACATGCTTTTGATATATATATATATATATATATATATATATATATATATATATATATATATATATATATATATATATATATATATATATATATATATACATACATATATATATATATACATATACATATATATATATATACATACATCTACTTATATATATAACCACCAATTTCTCTGTCTGTCCGACAGTGGAAACACGTGCGTAGAGAGAGAGTGAGAGTGAAAGAAAGAGACAGACTACGAGAGGGGGATAGCGGGAGGGAGAGAGGGAGAGAGAGAGAGAGTGATTAGACGCTAAAACACGTGCTATAGAAACATTACCTTCCCCTCTCCACTGACTTTGGTCACTGAGGCCGAGGGAATCGCTGGTTGCTATAGAGACACCTTGCACAAGCCAGAAGTAACCAGTTCGAGGCGGTTCTGACTTGACACCATGCGAAGAAGGTTGCCATTGAATTTGTGGTTGTTGTTGCTGATAATAAGGACCATTTGAAGAAGGTTGCTGCTGATGAGGTAATTTATTTATCAGATTGCGCAGTTCCATAACCTACGTTTGATTTGTTCAATTTTTTTCTTCAATTTTTTTTTTTTTTTTTTTTTCTTATTGAAAAAATATAAATAATAAAATAAGGTTAGAAATTTAAATACAATTAAATAAGATTTAATTTCCATTTCCAGCAGCCAATGTCCAGTGTTCAATTTCATGAAAAAATTGGAAATAATTCAAAAAATTGAAGTTTAACTTTTGAACATTTGTTTTGACAATAAAAAAAATATTTCCTTATTCACACCTAATGGTATGATTAAAATTTCATAGGAATATTTTTTCTAACCGCCAGTTATTTAAATATTATTAAAAATAAATTTTTTTTTTAAAAGATTGGAAGATTTTGTGGATTTTTTTTACCACCTTCCAAGACTTAAACACTAAGTCTTGCGAATTTGTGTTTTGTAATGACCCTCAGGACGCTGCTATTATTGATTCCAATAGTGCCTGGTA
>OZ024741.1:172821693-172836693 GCA_964016885.1 Eledone cirrhosa
TGAAGTTAAATACAGTGATAAAGGATTAGCTAATCACCATTATTTGAGAGGTTAGTATAAGTATGAAATTATAAATTGATTGCAAAGTCAAAAGGAAGAGAAGAAATGAAAAGTAATCTTAGTTTCTCCACATAGAAAACGATTTGTTAATATATACAGCCTGGATACAACTCGCTCTCTCTTCACTTAACACTAAAGCTGTCAATATAGATGGTAATGGATGATGATGATGATGGTGGTGGTGGTGGTGGTGTTGATGGTGGCGGTGGTGGTCTTGGTGATGATAATACTCATTATGATAATACTCATTATGATAACATCCTTTAAGACACTCATGCTTCCCGAAATACGCCAAAACTACACCTGATGTGCCCCTTCCATACACATGCACACATGTGTGCACTGTTCATTTTACTGATGTTTGTGCATTGCCCTATGTACTGTACATGCACTTTTTTGATGGGTTGTGGTGCACCTGGGCACTGTGCACAATATTTCATTATTGTTATTGTTATTATATCATGACTCATACACTGTTTATTTTCCTGACATTTGTACATTATTCTATGTACTATACATGCACCTTTGATGAGTTGTAGTGCACCTGAGCACTGTACACAATAATTTCATTATTATAATACTCATTATGATGATGGGCGATGATGATAATGAAGATGGTGAGGATGGTGGAGGTGGTGGTGGTGGTGGTGGTGGCGGCGGCGGCGTCGGTGGTGGTGATGATGATGATGATGATGATTATGATGGTAATGCTGACGACGATGTTGTTGATGATGATGATGGTGGTGATGGTGGTGGTGGTGGTGATGATGACCGCGATATTTATGATGATGGTGGTGGTGATGATGATGATGATGACGATGTTAATGATGATTGTGGTGGTGGTCGTTGTCCTCGTCGTGATGGTGGTGGTGGTCGTGGTGTTGGTGATGGTGGGGGTGATGGTGGTGATGTTGAGTATGATGATGACGGAGGTGGTGGTGGTAGTGAGGATGATGATGATGATGAAGGGAGAGGGTGTTGAGGTGGGGATGATAATGTTTGTGGAGGTGGTGGTGGTGTTACAGATGATGAAGGTGATGATGATGATGATGAAGGTGGTGGTGGCTGTGGTGGTGGTGGCTGCGGTGGTGGTGGTGGTGGTGGCGGCAGCTGTGGTGGTGGTGGTGGTGGTGGCGGTGGTGGTGGTGGCGGCAGCTGTGGTGGTGGTGGTGGTGACGGTGTTAATGATGATGAGGTGGAGGATTAAAAGATAGTTGAAATAAATAAGTGAAACAGATAAAAAGAACAAGAAACGTCATTCTTAAAAGTTAATTCCAATTCGTTTCTATTACAGTTATTTCCTTCCCCTCAGGTCAGTGATGATTGAGTAGACCTATGATCAAATCTTCGTAGCCACCACCATGTCAGATATTTTTAAAACGTTAGGGAGTGATTTAAGAGAGATTTGACTGATATGTCTAGCAAGTCAGATATAGATGGTATTTATCAGTTGATGATACTATAACTTCTAATAATTGTTCTACTTTTTCCACAAGGCCAGCAATCACCCCAGTGCATTACTGGTGCTTTATTTTATCGACCCCGTAAGGATGAAAAGCAAAGCTAACCTCGGCGGGATTTGAACTCAGAACATAAAGGGCCATAACTCTATGCTGAAAATAATAATTGTTTCTATTTTAGGCACAAGGCCAGCAATTAACCAGTACATTACAGGTACTTTATTTTATCGACCCCGTAAGGATGAAAGGCAAAGTTAACCTCGGCGGGATTTGAACTCAGATCATAAAGGGACGTAACTCTATGCTTCAAGCATGGTGTCCGACTCTCTACCGATACTGCCAACTAGGCTGCAAATAATAATGATTTCTAGTATAGGCACAAGGCCAGCAATTTGGGGGGAGGGGAAAGTCGATTAAATCGATCCTAGTACGTTACTGGTGCTTTATTTTATCGACCCCGTAAAGATGAACGGCAAAGCTAACCTCGGCGGGATTTGAACTCAATACATAAAGGGCCATAACTGTATGCTGCAAATAATAATAATTATTTATTTATTGGCCACTAGGACAAAAACATAAAGGACAATACAAAAGAACCTGGAGTGTAGGGATTTACTTAAACAACAAGTGAGAATTAATAAATCAATTCTTTCTACTTTAGGCACAAGGCCATTAATATGAAGGGCAGGAGAAAGTCGATTAAATCGACACCAGTGCTTTACGGTACTTTATTTTATCGACCCCGTAAGGATGACAAGCAAAGCTAACCTCAGCGGGATTGAACTCGGAGAACACAAAAGGGCGAAACTCTATGCTGCAAAGCATGGTGTCTAGCGCTCTACCGATACTGCCAATCCACCGCCCTAGCAATTAATAAATTAATAATAAGAGAACTCTCCAATAGAATAGGGAATTTCCCAGGTGTAATCTAGGAACCTCATAGATCCGAAAGCACTGTAATCACAATGAGCACCATAGGAAGGTGACCCTATCCTCTCAGAACTCTCCATGCTACAGGCGCAAGCTCAGAGTAGCCGGATTAATTTCTGCCATCCTCGCTACACTCACCCACTTTTTAACAAATGTACTGGGTCAGTACTTCCCTCTCCACCAATATCTTGCGTTCCAAGTGAAACTTGAAAAAGTCTATGAAAATTGGCCGATAATGAAAGTGGCTGTTTTCAGTCCTTTCAGTCGTGTCCACCATACAAACTCTTTCGCCACAGCCAGCAGACAGTGTAAAATTGCCCGCTCTTCCTGACCAAAAGAAGGCTGTGGGGAAATCTTCACAATAGAGTCAGCGAATAGCCGGATCCATCCTACACACGACAGTAGCTGTTTGACAAAATTCCATAAGTCAGCAATGTTCGGACAATGGACGAGTGCGTGCAGAACGGCTTCAAGGCTTTACGCACATCTGACAGCACTTTCCTGCATGTAGAGTTTGTCTCGGACCAGCAGTGTCCCCACCACGCACTTGCGTATCACCGCAAAGCCAGAGATTTCTGGAAATTGCCTATAGTCCAAGGACCGAAAGATCTTCGGAACAGATTGGCTAGTTCGTTCTCGTCGACGCCTAGAATTTCTCAGAGAACGTCTAGAGTATGCTAACGTGGGATTTCCACTGACTGCATTTCCCGATTGCTAGAGCCTGTGAGCGCCTGACAGCATTCCAGATGCCGACACCCAGTCTCGGTCTTCGTTTGACTTTGGATTGCAGCTCAGTCAAAAAGACGAACCGCGAAAGGACATACAACATAAAGAGTGACCACGCCTGTTCATCGTTTAGCAATATCTGTAAATCTCGTCATCAGCGCATTATTGCACATCCTCAGCCACGACATGCCGAGCCGTCAGTGCGAAGTATGCTGGCAGCAGATGGACCACCTAACATGTCCCTTCCACAAGAAGTGAAAGAGTGGGCGCTGCAACCAGGTGTGGTGCAAATTGGTCAAGCCATGACGTTAATATATAACGGAAGCGATGTACGCGTTCGCCCACTTTGCCCGATCTTCCGTGTATAGTTTCCACTAGACCCATTTCTGTGTGAGACTGACAACCCTGCTCGTTACCTAGTCCCTGTTCTTATGCACTTAGACATTTGAACCAAATCATATCCTGAGCCCCAAGCTGTCCGTCCATCTAGACGTTGTTGAACGGCATGAATTTTCCTTTCTAAGTGCCGAGGTGCAAAGAAACCGACTTGTCCGAGTTCATTTTTACTCCAGTCAACTTTTCGTATTCCTCTAAAAAGATGCCGACCACCCCCATTTGTGGGGTATTTGACACCATGATGTTGACGTCGTCGCCAGTTGATTTTCATCAATGTCAAGATTCTCCCCGCGAACATAGTCGCTTTCGCTCACCACTAATCCTCTAGCGATCACCAAGGCGTTTCCTCCAGTACCGGAAGGCTGTGAGCACTTGACGACATTCCAGTTGTCAAGCACCCACCTCTACATTCATACACGTACAAATTCACCCACACACATACGTACACATACATACGTACACACATACTTCATACATACATATATATATATATACATACATACGTACATACATTCATACATACATACATATATGCATACATATATACATACGTACACACATACATTCATACATACATATATACATACATACTTACATAAGTATATAAGTACACACATACATTCATACATACATATATACATACATACGTACATACGTACATACATTCATACATACATACATACAGGAAACAAGGTCGACAAAGAAGTGGGACCAGAAGTATCTCCCATCTTTTCTTTGTTGATGACCTGAAGTTGTATGGGCCAAATATCAATGACATCAAGAAACAATTGGACCTCATTACACAATTTTCAACCGACATCAAAATGAAATTTGGTGAGTCCAAGTGTGCATATTTGGCAGTAAAACGTGGAAGAGCTGTGCCCTCCTCTAGAAATCTAGAGATGAACGGCCTGACAATACAACCTCTGCAGTCAGGTGACAACTACAGATATCTTGGACAGGATGAGAATGTCAGATATGATGGACCCATAAATAAGGAGAGAACCAGAACTGAATACCTCAGAAGAGTAAAGAAAATATGGTCATCAGAACTGTCAGCATACAACAAATACATTTCCCACAATACTTATGCTGTGCCAATTCTAACGCCAACATTTGGCCTACTGAACTGGTCATTGCAAGAACTAAGTGAGATGGATGTTAGAACTCGAAAACTTCTCAGTGTTACTGGGAACTTTAACATCAATGGTGATGTGGATAGGCTATACTTCTCACGCAAGGAAGGTGGTCGGGGTCTAAAATCAATATTAACAACATATGAGACCCGGATAGTGACACTGAAGCAACACCTTCAACAGAGGAAAAAGGTTGGCAACCATCTTGCCCAGGTTTATGACCATGAAAAAAGAAATATCATTAGAATAGCGACTGATCTGGAGGAGAGATATGGAATAAAGCCCGATATAAATCTCTCACCCAGAGAAATCGGAAGATCCTATTCAATGTTCAAACAAGAAAAAAAAATTGACCAATTTACAGAAAAAGTTGTGCATGGATACTTGAGGCGTAAAACACAGACCATAGAGGGGATAAACCACTCAAAAAGCCTGGCATGGAGTTCCGACAAGTTTATGACATCACACCTTGAGGGATATCTCTATGCAATACAGGAACAAGAACTCCCTACCAAATATCTGCTGCACAAAAGAGGAGGGCCAGCAGCTGACAATAAATGTAGGCTATGTAAAACAAAGATCGAGGATGTAAGCCACATTGTTGCCAGCTGCGAAAGAATGTCATCTCGCTACTACCTCCCCATGAGACACGATGGGATAGCTAGAACCATCTGGAACGCACTTCGGAAAACAAAATCAACAACAAACGAGGAAGAATATATTGAGACAGATGGCACTAAGGAATACTGGTGGAATCTGAAAATAAAAACTGCCACCAAATTAAAGCACAACCGGCCTGATATTGTAGTTTGGGACCACACATTGAAAACGTGTTCTGTTGTGGAGATCAGCTGCCCACTTGATGTAAACGTTGTCAGAAAAATACAGGAGAAGGAGGACATCTACGGACCATTGATGAGGAGTTTACAAATCCAGTATCCAAGATACACCTTTAGCTTCATACCCATCATCATTGGTGCTACGGGTTATATACCAACCCGCTTGGACCAAAGTATGACTGAACTTGGATTTGCGGACAAAAAGCGCAGCTCCCTAATTCATAGTCTACAAATGGCTGCGATAGCTGGCACCTTCAAAATTTGCAAAACATTCTTGCGATTCAAGGGATGACAATTTCTTTTCTTTTACAACCTTGCCACCAGGAAGGTGGCCGGTCAAAAAATATACTCAAAATTAAGAGAAAGAGAAAACATACATATAAGCATACGTACATATATACATTCATACATACATAGATACATACATACATTCCTACATACATACATAGATACATACATATATGCATACATATATGCATACATACATTCATACATACATTCATACATACATGATGGCTGCCCCCTCGTTATCGAGTATGGCCATTGCACGAGAAAAAAAAATATATATATATACATATATATTAATAACAATAACAATAATAATAACAACAATAATAATAATAACGACAACAACAACAATAATAATATATATATATATATATATATATACACACACACACACACACACATAAACATATCTATACACACACACACACACACACACACACACACACACACACACACACACACACACACACACACACGATAGCAACTAACAGTGTTGCGATCGAATGTGGCTTTTTAGCCCAGCCAATGATCTAAAATGTCTTGCACAGAGTCGGCAACCAAAACATTCACTGGGAATAGCCGACTGTGGTTGGAGTTCATGTACTTTTGCATGTCGCTTGAGCCCTCCTGCTGATTTACATTCTCTACCACATGCTTGGCAAGCATGATGAGTAGCATCTCCAACAGCAGCCTGGTAGTCAACCACTGGTCTTACTTTATGACTGCGAAGATGACTTTCGAGTCCAGCTTTGCTTAGGCAGAGTCTCGCACAGACGCTGCATGTCAGCACCATAGGATGATCCTCGCCGTCTGGAAGTGCAACAGCAATGCCCTTCGTCACATCCCGCTTTACTTTCTCGTATGCGATTCGAGATGCCTCAAAGGCAACTTTTCCCTCATATACAGTCTTTCTCCATTTATTACGATCAACAGCAATATTTTCCCATGTATCAGCGGAGATGTTAGCGTCTTTCAAAGAGGCTTTCAAGGAATCCTTATACCTCTTTTTTGGTTTATGTGGCGGTCGTTTTCCTTTAACTAACTCTCCATAAAAGAGTTGTTTTGGTATTCTAGAATCCTTCATCCTGGCAAGGTGACCACTCCAACGGAGTCGTTTCTTAAGCACAAGAGCTTCTATACTGTCACACATAGAGCTTTCCAAAATCTCGACATCACTGATGTGGTCCCTCCAGTGAACGCTATGGATCCGTCTGAGACACATCTGATGGAAACGCTCCAATTGCTTAAGGTGGTGCCGATATGTGACCCAGGTCTCGCAGGCATAAAGAAGAGAAGAGAGCACCACATGCCTTGTACACCTTTACCTTTGTCTTCTTGCATATGTCTCGCCGACCCCAGAGTCGCCTTTCTAGCTTTCCGAAAGCATCACTTGCTTTCCTAATCCTAAGTGAGATTTCACTATCAAGGTTGCTGTATCGATTGACAGTGCTTCCCAGGTAGACAAACTGATAAACCACTCCAAGTCGTTTACCATACACATAGATATTTGGTTCACTGTACTGCTTACCAGGGGCAGGTTGGTACATGTCGACAGTTTTCTTGAGACTGACAGTCAATCCTAGGGCAGTGCAAGCGTCAGAAAATGCATTCAAAATGTGCTGCATATCACTCTCTGTGTGCGCTACAAGATCGCAATCATCTGCATACAAGAGGTCTCTTATGATTGATGTAAATACTTTTGTCTTTGCAGCAAAGCGCCTGGTGTTAAATATGCTGCCTGAGGTTCGATATCGGATGTAAACACCATGCTCGCAATTCCTGAATGCAATACAGAAAACCATTGCAAAGTATATGGCAAACAGGGTCGGTGCTGGAATATCCCCCTGTTTCACTCCATTTTTACTGAGATAGGCTCCGACATGTTACCTCCGACATTAACCCAAGCCTTCATGTCGTCATGGAAAGACCTAACTAAAGCAAGGAACTTATCAGGGCAACCAAGTTTCTGGAGAACCTTCCATAATGCATTTCTGTTAACAGTATCGAAAGCTTTTGTCAGATCGACAAAAACCTGATACAGATACAAACTTTGTTCCATGCACTTCTCCTGGAGCTGTCTAGCTGAGAAGATCATATCAGTAGTGCCGCGTCCAGCACGAAAACCAGATTGACTTTCAGGAAAAACACAATCTGCAATGTATCAGCAGACGGTCCAGAAGCACCCTACATAAAACTTTCTCTATGACAGAAAGCAATGATATACCTCTGTAGTTCCCACAATCATTTCTGTTACCCTTTCCTTGAACAAGACCACCATTACTGCATCTCTCCAGTCCTCATGTACAGATTCATTAGCCCATATCCTGCCAAACAAAGAGTGAAGATGTTGCAGGAGTCTCTCACTACCATATTGTAGGAGCTCAGCATGTATGCCATCCATACCTGGAGATCTTCCACTGTTCAGCTTCGAGATAGCTACTGCAACCTCCACAAGCGTCGGAGGTTCTGCGAGAGCTACTTTCACAGGACATTCTGGAATGAGATTGAGGAAATCTTCATTGACGACAGACGGCTGATTCAAAAGATCATCAATGTGCTCTCGCCACCTTCGTAGAATTCCTTGTGAGTCACGAAGAAGTTCTTTGCCATCTTTGCTGCGAAGCTGTGTCACCAGAGAAGAAGACGGTCCATAAACTTCACGCAAGAGACTGTACAACAGCTTTGTGTTATTGGAATCTGACGCAGTTTGTATCTCATCAGCCTTCTCACTCCACCACTGATCCTTCATCTGAGAAAGACTCCGCCTAACACGTGATTTTACATCCTTGAGTTCCTCATGCAACGTACTCCTCACCTGTGGTTTTGCCGTCAAGTAGCGTGACAGAGCACGCCTCTTATCAGCCAACAAGTCTTCTATATGCACATCATTCTCATGTAAGGGAGCTTATAGATAGGACAAGAACACGCTGTCTTTTCGTGGGGTAAGTTTTTAATTAATTTTTGTATTCTGAAACATCAAAATACAACATACATACATACATACATACATACATATGTACAGATAGATAGGTCGATAGATAGATATGTTTCTTTATTAGCCACAGGAGCACAAAAGAAGGGGACAAATACAAAGGGGTAAGTTTACATACAATAAAAACGTGTAAAATGTTATCACAAATGTAATTTTAAAATTAATCGATTATCCCCAATAGGAGGAGACATTTCATATGGGTAGCACATAGCCCCGAAAAAATGTGCAACCCTCATCTCCAGGAGTACGAAGAGTTTGTACCCCTTTCCTCTCTTCCTCTTTTTACTCAACCTACAGGCTGATATAGAGAGAAGGCCCATTCACTCGGGCCATTCTCACCACTTTCACCCACCTTTCATAAAACTTGCTGGGGTACAGCACCTCTCTCTCGATCCTGATTCTTCTTCCAAAGTGGTATTTGAAAAAAAGAATCAGTTGTTGGCCGGCTAGAAAGGTGTCTGACCTCAGCCCTTTTAACCTTGTCCACCATACAACCTCTTTCGCCATAGCTATCACACAAAGGAAAACCGATTCTCCTTCGTTTTTGAAGGAGGGTGGCGGTTTGATCATGACAATGGACTCGGTGCTCAACCGGATTGGTCCCACCCGCGACAATAGCCGTTCTACATAGCCCCACAGATCGGTAAAGACCGGGCAGTGTATGAATGCGTACGCGACGGTTTATTCGTCTCGCACGCATCTCGGACAGATCTTTTTCGAAGGGTCCCTGCCCGGGCGCCCATGTCTGTAGAGCTTGTCTCGAACTGATAGAGCTCCTCAGTAGCAGTGCCAGGCCAAGGACTTTGGAAGTTGTCCATCGGTCCCGGGCGGAAGGTCCTACCGAACAGACTGCCCAGTTCGTCTTCCTCTACGCCTAGAGTTTCTCCGAGCGCGTCGTCGCACCTGCTGCGGATCAACCCTCTATAGAATGACGAAGTGGAGTCTCCACTGATCACCGGGTCCGCCTGCCAGAAGGCTGTGAGAGCCTGAGCACATTCGATGTGCCAGTCGCCCATTTTCTTCGGTCTTTTCTTGTCCCAGGACTGCAGCTCGGTCAGCGAGATGAGTCGTTGGAAGGCTCGCCTCACGAACGGGGCCCACACCGGTTGTCCGGTGAGGAATACGTAGAGATGCCGCAGCCTGAGCGCGTGTTTGCGCATCGTCAGCCACGGCATCCCCGGCCCTCCGTTCGAAGGGTGTTGGCAGCAGATGGATCTTCTCACCAAAGGAGCCCGCTTCTTCCAAAGGAATTGGAAGAGCGGACGCTCCATTTTGGTGAGCGTTTTGGCTGGACAAGGCACGACGGTCAAGCGGTAGTAGATGACGGACGCTATAAAAGTGTTCGCCACCTCCGCTCGACCTTTCATGGATAGTTTGCACTCGGCCCACTTCTGCGTGAGTGCAAACACCTTGGCCGTAACCTCGTTCCAGTTCTTCTCCACCTGGAGATCCGGACCAAACCAGACCCCGAGCAGCTTCACCGGTCCTTCCGTACAGCGTCCGACGACGACCCCATCGGAAGCATCGGTTTGCCTCTCCAGGATCCGAGTTGAAAACCGATGGACTTGTCCCGGTTCAGCTTCGCTCCTATGAACCGTTCATATTCCGTCAGTAAGGTGCCGACTTCATCGATTTGCGATGTGCTCGGCAACATTACTGTCACGTCATCGGCGTAGGCCGACGCCGCTTTCCGCAATCCCGGTTCTAGAGGGATGCCCTGCAATAGCTCCAACTTCCGCAGTGGTGGATCGTGAGTCAGTACGTACAGAAGGGAGGAGAGAGGGCATCCCTGTCGGATGGATCGCGTGATATGGAACGGCTCCGAGAGGTAGCCGTTCACCTTGACCCTTGAGCAGATGTTGCTGTGTGCATTGCAACAATCCAGCCTCTGAACACGGATCCGAAGCCTGCCGCCTCGAGCACTGCATCCAGGTAACGATGGTCAACCCTATCGAAAGCCTTAGACTGATCTAAGTTGATCAGGGCTCCACCGAAGCCGGGTTTACACCCTACCCTCTCTACGATGTATCGCATGAGGTGGAGGTTGTCATGTATGGACCTAGTCGGGACTGCGTATGTCTGCGCTTCTCCCACCAGGTTTTCGACGACAAGCGCCAGCCTCTTTGCCAACACCTTGGCCAAAATCTGTAACTTTGTGTTTAGCAGAGTTATGGGCCGGAAGTTGCCTATGTCATCCCCCTTATTCTCGTCCTTCCTAACTAGTGTGACTACGCCCCTGGTCACAGAACTAGGCATTCTCCCGTTCTGCTGCCAGTTGCAGTAGACCGCTTCCAGGAGACCGGAGAACAAGTCCTACATTGTTACGTAAAATTCGTAGGTTAGACCGTCGAGACCTGGAGATTTGCGTTTGCCGCATTGGCTCAGCGCGTCCCCTATCTCAGCGGCTGAAATCGGCTTTTCGCAGAACTTCGCCTCGCTGTCCGAGAGTCGCGGTAGGCCGTCGAGGTATGGACAGAAATCCATAGCCCTTCCCGGCGCGCCTCCCTGCCCGAACAGCTGAGCAAAGTGCCGCTGAAAGGCCACGCACATCTGCTTCGGCTCAAGTATCACGCGTCCGTCTTGGTCCTTCAAAGACCGAATCGTGGACTTTTTGCCACTTTTCGCCTCCGTCACCCGGGCCCAGCTAACAGCTTTGGCTCCCTCGTTACCCAGAGCATGTATTTTGCTTCTGACAACGCAGCCCTCGTGTTTTGCGTCGAAGAACTGGTCCAAGGCCGTTCTCGTTGCTAGCACGCTGGCTACGTTGCCACTTCTAATTGCCTCTTCTACTTTATCTACCAGTTCCTTCTCGGTCCTATTTCTATCTAACGTTAATTCTTTACTAAAGACTAACGAGTCTAATCTAACTCTAATGTAATCTTGAGAGAGTACCATCATCTGTTGTTGACAATGACCCCTGTCAAGTACTGTTTAACTAAAGTGATAATCCGTCTACTGTAGGTTTTGCATGTCGGTAACGACAAGTTCAGCTTCCAGTAGCCGGGTCCTTGTCTATGGATTCTATCAAGGTTGATCATGCAGGTCACTAGTTTGTGATCTGAATAGGCAACCATGAACATGTATGGACAGCTTAACATGTCCCTATCCTTATTTCTAACTAGAACCCTATCTAGGTACGATCTAGATGTTCCGCTACGATTAGTCCACGTCCACAGTGGCACAGTCGGAAAATCTAGTTGATATCTATCGGCCAGGTCAAATCGGCCGATCAACTGTTTGAGGCTGTTACACCCCCCTTTATCGGGACATGCTCCCACATAGTCCCAACCTGCATCTAGGATTCCATTCCAGTCCCCCCCCCCCCCACCCCACTAAAAGCAAGGAGCGGGACGTTCCCAGAAAAGTCTCTAGACGTTTGAAGAAGTCTGGCCGCGGTGTCCCGGATGGGGCATATGCGTCCACCAGCCTGAAGGCTCCACCTGCACCACCGTCAACCTCTAGGACCACCAGTCGACTATCTGGGTCCAGATGTACCGTCTGTGTTACGAGGTCCAGGTGTTTCCGCAGCAAAACGGCAACCCCCGCCCCCACCTCCCGACTGACATAGAGATGCGTAAATCTCACAGTCGTTGAAGATGGGGGCCAGCTGTCGCTCGCTGTGGATCCTGGACTCGCAAATGGCTACTACATCAAAACTGTGCGACCTGAGGTTGTTTAAGAGTTTGCCCTGTTTCCAGGGCATCCCCAGGCCGCGTACATTCACACATCCAACTCTTATATTGGCCATGTTGGTGCTGAAAAGTTAAAAGAAGAGGAAAATAAATCACTCACCTATTCGTCTCTTAGGGAGCAGGCTGCACGATTTCCATGGGGGTGTTGGAGGGGTTGTCTGGGTTGGTGGTGGTTTCCGGTGGGGTAGGGCCGGAGATGTTTGGTGGGGAGGGGGTATCTGGAGCAGGGAGTCATTTGAGAAGGACGCGGTTAAGTGGTTTCACGCAGGAATTCCCCACATCCTTTTCAAATGTTTCTTTTAGGGACCTATAAGTTTGTATAGGTACCCTAATCAGTTTTAGGTTCGGTTTTTTATTATTTTTATTGGAGTGTGCGAAAGTTTTCCCTTCGGCTTTCACCGAAGGGTTGTTAATGATGGTCTCCATTAGTGTTTTGTTTTCAGTGTTTAAGTATGTGTAAGTGTAATTTTCTTGTGCTGTGTTTGTTTTCGTCTATAGTTCTTGTGTGTGTTTCGTATTGTTGTAGGTGTTTGTGTTTGGAGTGATGTCGTAGTTTTGTTTTCTGGACGGGGGGTTTTTGTTTGTAATGTTTGTATTGTTTTTGTTGGTGGTTGTATGTTTGTAGTGATATTTGTTGCTTTTTTATTCTTGCGGTGTCTTTTCTTTTTTCTTTTCGAACGGAGAGGCTCTCCCTCATCGTCACTTGGTGATGATGAGGGGGTCTCGTCCGTTGTGGTGTCTGTGTTATTTGGAGGGGGTATGTGTTGGGGAGCTGTTGTGTTTGTGGGTGTTTTTGCAGTGGTTTTAGGTGGAGTGGGGTTGGGTGGGACTGTACTTGCAGTTTGGTTTGTTGTTCTTGTTTTGGTTATGTTTGCATGTTTTTGTTGTTGTTGTTGTGGTGGTGGTGGGGTGGTGGGGGGAGTATTGTTGTTGGTTTTGTGGTGTTGGTGGTGGTGGTGGTTGTGTTGTTGTTTTGGGTGTTGGCAGTAGTGCCTCCTTTTTTTTGCAGCTAGCTGAGGACAGTAAGCCTTCAGGTGACCACTGCTTAAACAGTGGTAACATGAAGGCCGCCTACCCGCAACAGAAATGTTTATGTATGAAATCCCATCCGCGTTGGGGTATTTTAGATATCCGTTCTGGCCTCATTTGGACCAGAACTTCCAGGCTTGTGCCATTGAGTGTGCCTCTGGAGGACTTTACCACTGAAATGATGGTATCTTAATCGAAATCGATGAAGCCAGTCAAAATCCACCAGACTTTTACATTTGGTGTAATGTTCGAAATTTTAATCTTCTGGGTTCTTTTTCCCATATATGTGGAGAAAAAGGTTTAAAGGGGGGACACAATCGGCGACACAGAATATTTTTGTGTCGTCAATTGGTCTTTCATCAACACCGAAATGCTTCCAAAAAGTTTACCCTTTTGGATAAAGGCAATATCCTTCATTGAATTTTTCAGAACCAGTTCAATGTTGTTTTGGAATAATTGGACTGGTTTTTTTTTGACACATTTGAAACTGTCCTAAAAATTACTGTTTTTAGGATAGTTTCTCTACGTAACTGTTGAGGAGAAGTGATGCTGAAAGCACCACTCTCACCAAAAGTTACACACTGCTTTGCATCACTTAACAGCTCCCTAGCATTGGAGATGTCAAGATATGTAAACAGTTCCGTCTTTTGAACGGTTTGAGCAAAGGAAATCTTTTCCTTGTTTGTGGAGTTGTTCGTGTTGCTGTTGTTGTTGGTGGTGTTGTTGTTATCATTGTTGCTGTTGCTGTTGTTGTTGTTGTTGTTGTTGTTGTTGTTGTTGTTGTTGTTGTTGTTGTTGTTGTTGTTGTTGTTGTTCTGGTTGGTGTTGTTCACATTTTTCATCTTATTGGTATTGTTTGTTGTTCCGTGTGTAGTTGTGTCAATTGTTTCAATTTCAACATTTTCTGTGTTTTTTGGTGTCTGTTGTGAGCTGTTATTTTCATCTTTTGTTATGTGAATATTCATTTCTTTACGAAACGAAGTTTTGTTGTTGTTTGTCTCCATAGATACTTCTATGGAACTAGAGGGAGATATAACGCCTATATCTGTCTAGCGTTCGCTGTAAGTCACACATTGTTAAAGTTAGGAAAATGTTTAAAACTTGTCAATTTTTTTTTAATTAAATTTCCGTCCCTCTGGGGCGAAAACTGAGATTACAACCCAGCTGACAATTCAGCCTGGGTGTTAATCTATCAAACAATATAAATTTTTACACAATTAATTCTGTTTTTGTATGGAAAATTTTACAAAAGCTTACCAGCGATCTACCGCACGTCCGATAGAGAAAGAGTTAGATAGATAGATAGATAGATAGATAGATAGATAGATAGATAGATAGATAGATAGATATGCACATGTATATCTATTATCCACATGTGCATGCATATATGTGCTTCTGTTTGTGTAAAAACAAATAGGGCGGGGGGTAAGAGTGAGGGGAGAAGTCATATAT
>OZ024741.1:172844193-172871693 GCA_964016885.1 Eledone cirrhosa
AACGTCCCCATCCTTTAAATATCCCCATATTGCAAGACTGACTTTTGCAAGTCAAGATAGGAGCGTCCACGCCGCGGCCCTGGGAGTATTGATAGGATCGACAAGATCAACTAGATCGACAAGATATTGCTAATCCTATCACCACCACGAGCAACAGTTATAAGCTACAAAAAAGCCAAAAGCGACACTGAAAGCTACAAGCCACAAAATACAAAGATGATCAGTATTGTTAGGTAGTAAAGTAATAGAATGTGTGAAATTAATAAAATAAGAGGGTATGTGATAGCAAAGTGTTGACCAATTTAAGTGGATGGTAATGTAACATTTCAATAATTTCGAACGTCCTTATCCAAATGGCGACATTGCATCAATATTTCTGATCAAGCATTTAGATAATTTGTAAAAATGCCAAAGTTAACTTCGACAGGATTTGAACAAAGAACGAAAAGAACCAGAATAAATACTGCAATAATATTTTTTTTCAACGGTCGACCAATTCTGCCAATCCATCATGCGCCACATGATATTAAAATCAGCATGGTGTTCTTTGAAATGTCAAATGTACCTCAGTATTATAGTATTTCTGTTTTTTATATGTCTCAAAGAAGAAGTATGATTGAAATAACACTTTTCTCCTAATATTTTTGTACTTATATATTTTTATAAAGGACAAAGTTTTGTCTGTCATCAGAGGTTTACTTAGTTTTATCTTGGTGAGGAAAATTGAAGCAACTGGTGCTATTATATTATACATTCCGTCATTGCACTAACAGAAGTCTGATGAGCTTTTGATTCCGGACTCGGGCCCGATCGAAGCAGATCGAACCTTGAGCTGATCAATCGGGAAATGCACGTCACATCTCAATAAACCTAATTAAAATTTGACACCTCGTCCATATTATGTATATATATTTGTATTTATTGCACTATTTTTTTACTGTAAACACTTTTCACGGTGTGTGTGTGTGTGTGTGTGTGTGTGTGTGTGTGTGTGTGTGTGTGTGTGTGTGTGTGTGTGTGTGTGTGTGTGTGTGTGTGTGTGTGTGTGTGTGTGTGTGCGTGTGTGTTTGTGTGTGTGAGTTATGCGTTTGTATGTTCGCGTGTGTGTATGGTTAAGCAGTTTGCTCCATACGTGCTTTGTAGTCCAGTCCCACTTTATGTTACCTTGGACAGGTATCTTCTATTATAGACTCAGACTTACCAATGCCATGTAAGGGAAATTTAGTAGACGGAAGGCGAGCGGAAGCATTTGCATTTATATATATATATATATAGTAATAATAAATGTGAAACATAAAATCCGAAGAGGGCTTGATAAGGATTATATATATATATACTAGCAGAATGGCGCAGCGTTGCTCTGGATTCTAAACATAGATTGGCATGTTTATCCCTTCTTTCTGAAACAGTTTCGCCGTATGTTCACCAATTGATGCAGAAGTCTTAATAAAAAGTGAAGTCGCCTTGGGTGAATAGGCAAATAATTTTCCATTAAGATTTTTCAAAAGCATGTAATTGTGTTCCCTCTCTTTTTCGTTGTTGTTTTTGCTGCTGTTGGTGTGATAGCAGCCGTTGGTCGCACTACTAACACAGTCTCGTCCTTCTTCAGCCACCCCAGTATATCCCCTTCTACCGCGTCTGCAATGAGAACAATATTTGCTCTAGGGTTCTTATATATTTGATATATATTTATCCTTACCGAGCCTCGTGAAATAAATACGTTTGTTTATATTTTGTTATTGTGTATGCAAAAATATCTGTGCACGAATATATAATTATATATCATTATATATATATATATATATATATATATATATATATATATATATATATATATATATATATATATATATATAAAAATAACAGATTAAAGTTTAAGCAAAGAATCGTTGCTTTCATCCTTAACGATCTTCTGAAACTAAAAAAATCAATCTGTGAACGCAGAAGTAAATATTTCGAAAAACGTTACGCACACTATATATATATTTATACATACACACACACACACAGATAGTGTCATAATTGTTTCTACTTTAGGCACAAGGCCAGCAATTAACCAGTGCATTACTGGTACTTTTTATTTTATCGACCCCGTAAGGATGAAAGGCAGAGTCAACCTCGGCGGGATTTAAACTCAGATCGTAAAGGGACGTAACTATGCTGGAAAGCAGATAGTGTCATAATGTCGTAATCCAGACAGCCAGACATACAGACAGATATTATAAGGGTGCGACGTCATAGCTATGTATCTATCTAAAAAGACAGACTAAGGAAGACAGAGCGATCGCCAACCGGCGCCTAATGCGGTCCCTAGGACATGGAAAATTTGAAATACGTTTTGCTCAAAACACTCTCAAAACCATAAGTATTTCATGTGTAAAGTTTGAAAACAATCAGTTGGGTGGTTCTCGAGTTTTAGTGGTCGGAAAGACAGACAGACAGACAGACATTCTCTGTTTTAGATATATAGACTAGCAGAATGGCTCGGCGTTGCTCGGGATTTGCTCTAGGGTTCTTATATATTTGATATATATTTATCCTTATCGACCCTCGTGAAATAAATACGTTTGTTTATATTTTGTTATTGTGTATGCAAAAATATCTGTACACGAATATATATATATATATATATATAACAGTACAGAGAAGTACGGAATACCTCGGACTCGGGATGGTGTCTACATTTTGCGCTTATAAAGAAAATTCGTCGTAGATTACCAGGGTTTTTTTCCGTGCGAAGAAAATCAATACTTTATCGCGAAATAAATACTTTTGTTTATATTTTGTTATTGTGTATGCAAAAATATCTGTACACGAATATATATATATATATATATATATATATATATATATATATATATATGTATAATAAATTAATAAATGTATTATACATTAAATTTAGCTCTGGTACTTACATAGAGCACTCTTCACTCCTATGACTTTTTCAATTTTCAACGGAAACTTCAATACTTATATATATATATATATATATATATATTAGAAAGTGAGGTTTTTTTACAAAATGAAAAATAACCGAGGGGTCCTACACGAATGAAAGTATAAAGAAAAAAAGATGAAATCGAAAATGCAACTGGTGTCTTATTTTTAAAAAAATATATATATTTATTTGGTTCCTTTACCGGTTTCGCAGTTCTTCTGCTTTTCAAAAGTAGAGTTGAGATGGAGGGTCTGTGGTTTTTGAAAAGCAGAAGAACTGCGAAACCGGTAAAGGAACCAAATAAATATATATATTTTTTTTAAAATAAGACTCCAGTTGCATTTGCGATTTCATCTTTTTTATATATATATATATATATATATATATATATATATATATATATATATATATTAAAATAACAGATTAAAGTTTAAGCAAAGAATCGCTGCTTTCACCCTTAACGGGATCTTCTGAAACTAAAATTAAAAAATCAATCTGTGAACGCAGAAGTAAATATTTCGAACAACGTTACACACTATATGTATATATATATATATATAAATTCTTTCCTTGCTCACATTTCTACCAGGTTCGATAGTCTTTCGTCTCTTGTTCACGATTTCACAGAGTTTATATTCATAGAGATCTGGGACTTGTCTATTTCTACTCACTTTCCGTTGCTTAAACCCTTTTGTTGTTACTCTAGCGTCCCCCTTTATTTACGTGTCCCAACGACTTTTTTTAGCCGTTGTTCGCACCAACCTGAGGCATATGGCCCTTAAAGCGATGAAATGCCGAGGACGGTTGGAGGGTCACTGATGAAGGACTCACTTTTTCATATGTATCCCATTTGCAACGCCGCAGCTCCATTATTATCATCATATTTACACAGTTCCTTGTATCTTTACCACTTCTAGCAGTCTCCCTCTCTGTTACCCTCTCCTCAACTTTCACTCACTCATTCTCTGTCACTACCTCTCCTCCTCCTCTTTCCTCCTCCTCCTTCAAGTTTGACCTGTGTGTAATTCTTTTCTCGCGCAGTCTTGACCGAGCTGGTATGGAATTTTTTTCTCTCTCTCTTTCGTCTGCGACTTCACAAAACTTGCGTTTACCGAATCCGTAGACCAGACCACCTTATCCTCTTCTTCTTCTTCTTCTTCTTCTTCTTCCTCTTCTCTCCTTTTTCTTTCTCTCTCTCTCTCTTTTTTCCCCCCCGTCAAACTTGGGCGAAATTCTTTCCTTGCTCACATTTCTACCAGGTTCGATGGTCTTTCGTCTCTTGTTCACGATTTCACAGAGTTTATATTCATAGAGATCTGGGACTTGTCTATTTCTACTCACTTTCCGTTGCTTAAACCCTTTTGTTGTTACTCTAGCGTCCCCCTTTATTTACGTGTCCCAACGACTTTTTTTAGCCGTTGTTCGCACCAACCTGAGGCATATGGCCCTTAAAGCGATGAAATGCCGAGGACGGTTGGAGGGTCACTGATGAAGGACTCACTTTTTCATATATATATATATATATACACTATATACACACTATATATACATATACACACAACACACAGCTACGTCATGATGTCGTAATGCAGACAGCCAGGCATACAGACAGATATTATAAGGGCGCAACGTTATATCTATGTATCTATCTATAAAGAGAAAGTCGAAGAGAGAGAGAGATCGCTAAATCGCCTAATCGCTAAATCGCTTAGGGCATTGAAAATTTGAAATTTCTTTTGCTCGAAACACTCACACGACCATAAGTATTACATGTGTAAAGTTTGAAAGTAATCGGTTGGGTGGTTCTCGAGTTTTAGTGATTGGACAGACAGACATTCTCTGTTTTAGATATATAGATAATATATATATATAAATCCGTAGAGCAAATATTTATTATAAGAACAGATTAAAGATTAAAGTTTAAGAAAAGAATCGCTGCTTTCACCCTTAACTGGATCTTCAGAAGATGCCGTTAAGCGTGAAAGCAGCGATTCTTTGCTTAAACATTAATCTGTTCTTATAATAAATATATGTGTGTGTGTGTGTGTGTGTGCGTGTGTGTGTGTGTGTGTGTGTGTGTGTGTGTGTGTGTGTGTGTGTGTGTGTGTGTGTGTGTGTGTGTGTGTGTGTGTGTGTAGTGTGTGCTATAGATGAATAAATATAATAGGTACTGTATATGATCGGTTAAATTCCTTGGAACTAATAAAAGGAAAGAATATATATATATATACAACGTGCCCTCCCATTGTTTCCATCTACCAAATTCTGTTCATATAGTAATGGCCAACCCGAGACTAAACTAAAACGCACGTACCAAAGTTGTCGCTCACTTACATCGAACCAAGAACTCTGAGACTGGGAAGCGAAATTCTTAAGCAAACGCCTATCAAAACCATTGCCTATTTCTATACTATTGTATTTTTCTTATTGTTTATCGCATTTATCATCTTCCTTTATATGTTATTAACTTTTGAATAGTGATTATGTTTTTTTTTAATATACTACTGTTTATATTCTATTTATTATTTTCTGTTTTATATAATATTATTAATGTTTATCACTATCTCTTATCATTTATAATGTATTATCTGTTTCTTTTTAATTATCATTATCTGCTTTTATTTATCAATTATTTTAATGCATTGTTATCATTTTGTAATCTTCTTTATCTTTTTAGATTGTTTTTAATGTTTATTCTTTTTATATCTTTTTAATCTTAGTTATTATTACTTGATTTTTATTACCATTGCTCAGACGAGAGAAGAGGGTAGATATGTATAGACTATCCAGTAATTTCCGGTGAGGTGAATGCAATTAATGATTAACTTGGTCATCTGATATTAGTATATTGAGGCTTCCATGTAAAAGTGAGATTAGAGAGGTTACTTCTAGATGGCTACCATTCTGAGGAAAATATTGAGTTTAAAAGCGTTTTAGTTCCAGATTTAAAAGATGAAATAGTAAATATATGAGAAGAATTTGAAAAATCGGAGAATATCGGTGATACACGTGAACTATTTTAAAGAAGCGGGAACTATTGTAGTAGCTGTAAAAAATAAATGCGAGGGAACAAGACAGTAAATTAGCGGTTGAGGGTATAACGCCATGCTTTGCAGCACAGTTACGTCCCTTTACGGACTGAGTTTAACTCCCGCCGAGGTTAACTTTGTCTTTCATCCTTACGGGGTCGATAAAATAAAGTACCAGTAATGCACTGAGTAATTGCTGGCCTTGTGCCAAAAGTAGAAACAATTATTCGTTTATAAGTAAAGGTTTGCTGGTTTGTCAAATGGACCTTGATTCGGCTGGGATTTCGTACTCACTGACAATCCGCTGAGATAAAGGGATAGAAACATATTAACTACAAATATTAACTACAAATCGTGTCTCAGAAGTGGAGGTAGTAGAGTGGTAATGGTGGAGGTAGTAGTCGTGATGGAGGTAGTAGAGAGGTGGTGGAGGTAGTGGAGTGGTGATGGTGGAGGTAGTAGTCGTGGTGGAGGTAGTAGAGTGGTGGTGGAGGTAGTGGAGTGGTAATGGTGGAGGTAGTAGTCGTGGTGGACGTAGTAGAGTGGTGGTGGAGGTAGTAGAGTGGTAATGGTGGAGGTAGTAGTCGTGATGGAGGTAGTAGAGAGGTGGTGGAGATAGTGGAGTGGTGATGGTGGAGGTAGTAGTCGTGGTGGAGGTAGTAGAGTGGTGGTGGAGGTAGTAGAGTGGTAATGGTGGAGGTAGTAGAGTGGTGGTGGAGGTAGTGGAGTGGTAATGGTGGAGGTAGTAGTTGTGATGGAGGTAGTAGAGAGGTGGTGGAGGTAGTGGAGTGGTGATGGTGGAGGTAGTAGTCGTGGTGGAGGTAGTAGAGTGGTGGTGGAGGTAGTAGAGTGGTGGTGGAGGTAGTAGTCGTGATGGAGGTAGTAGAGAGGTGGTGGAGGTAGTGGAGTGGTGATGGTGGAGGTAGTAGTCGTGGTGGAGGTAGTAGAGTGGTGGTGGAGGTAGTAGAGTGGTGGTGGAGGTAGTAGAGTGGTGGTGGAGGTAGTGGAGAGGTGGTGGTGGTAGTAGAGTGGTAATGGTGGAGGTAGTAGTTGTGATGGAGGTAGTAGAGTGGTGGTGGAGGTAGTAGAGTGGTGGTGGAGGTAGTAGAGTGGTAATGGTGGAGGTAGTAGTTGTGATGGAGGTAGTAGAGTGGTGGTGGAGGTAGTAGAGTGGTGGTGGAGGTAGTAGAGTGGTAATGGTGGAGGTAGTAGTTGTGATGGAGGTAGTAGAGTGGTGGTGGAGGTAGTAGAGTGGTGGTGGAGGTAGTAGAGTGGTAATGGTGGAGGTAGTAGTTGTGATGGAGGTAGTAGAGTGGTGGTGGAGGTAGTAGAGTGGTGGTGGAGGTAGTAGAGTGGTAATGGTGGAGGTAGTGGAGAGGTGGTGGAGGTAGTGGATTGGTGGTGGTGGAGGTAGTAGTCGTGATGGAGATAGTAGAGAGGTGGTGGAGGTAGTAGAGGGGTGGTGGAGGTAGTGGAGAGGTGGTGGAGGTAGTGGATTGGTGGTGGTGGGGGTAGTGGAGAGGTGGTGGTGGTGGAGGTAGTAGAGTGGTGGTGGAGGTAGTGGAGAGGTGGTGGTGGTAGTGGAGAGGTGGTGGTGGTGGTGGAGGTAGTAGAGTAGTGGTGGTGGAGGTAGTAGAGTGGTGGTGGAGGTAGTGGAGAGGTGGTGGAGGTAGTGGAGGGGTGGTAGTGGTGGTGGAGGTAGTAGGTGGTGGTGGTTGAGGTAGTAGTGTATGTGTGTGTGTGTGTATACGTTGTAGTAAGCAGCCAAAATTCTGCTTGCTTCAACCGACGCAATTGATCAACTCAAGATTCTATAACGCATGCACTGCTGGCTAGCTATAATTATATCAATAGTTAACCACGTCTCTTGCATTGTGGCTGGCAGGATCTGAATTAAGAATACAAAGGACCGAAACAAATATAACGAGGCAGATATCCTGTCCAACCCATTAATGCTTCCTCAAGTCCACCACCCTCGACTGGTACTTTATGTATCGATGTTCGAACTGATGAAGGCAAAGTTGACTTTGGCAGGAATCGAACTGAGAACACAAAGCGCAGATACAAATGCCGCAAGACTTAGTCCAACCTTCTAATGCTTCGTATATGTAAAATAATAGATTCAATGTGTTGCTTGCCAACACTTTCATCAATTATATATATATGTGGGGGGGGGGGGGGTAAAGTAAACAGAAATAACAAAGCAAACGACACAGTATATTGAATAAATATATTAGTTTATCACTTGGAATAACAGGAAAAGTGTCTTAACGTTTCGCACACTAGTCCTTCATCAGAAGATAGAATTAGAAATAAAATATAAAATGGAAAGATAAAGAGTGAGAAGAGGATGAAACGGGGTATAAATATATATCAGATAGGGTGTGGTAAAATATCAGGTGGACTATAACCCACCAGAGTACTCGATACTTGGGGTAGTAGAGTGGGTAATAATTGTTTCTACTTTTGACACAAGGCCAGCATTTACCCAGTACATTACTGGTACTTTATTTGATCGACCCCGTAAGGATGAAAGGCAAAGTTAACCTCGGCGGGATGTAATAATGAAACGATTCAGGACCCCAACGGCTGAGCTGCGGCCGTTTCGACAGCTAGTTCGGATCTATCTGTCGAAATCAATCACCAATATATATATATATATATATATATATATATATATATATATATATATATATTGGTGTCGGTTTGGTTTTCTTCTTACTTGACAGGCTAAATAGTCTAGAACTAAAATTGCAGGCCTTTTTTTTCAAACGATAATGCAGTAAGATATTGAATGAAATGCTATTGATCACTTAATATAAATAGTATAATTAATTCTTATTGGTCTGCTGCCTTTCTTGATGATAAGTAATCTGACAAGAGCAAAAATGTATTATCTTCACTTTCAAGTATTGTTGTTTGCCCTCCTTTGAGATATAACGAAAACCTAGTCTCCATTTTTTTTTTTTTCGTCTCAGTTTGGCTAGATACTGTTGTTGTTGATGTTGCCGTTGCTGTTAGGCGGAGGGGAGTAATCATGCAGTTTTTATTTCTTTGTGTTTGTGTTTGTGTTTCATACTTTATGTTTTGTATTTGATATTTTGTATTCATTTGCTCACGTTATTATCATTGTTATTTTTATATTCATACCTTTTCATGTTTTGCTTCAAGTTGTATTATTTATTCTATGTGATGTGTATAATATACGTATATATATATATGTGTGTGTGTGTGTGTGTGCGCGTGTGTGTGCGTGTGTGTGCGTATATATATATATGTGTGTGTGTGTATGTGTGTGTTGTTATACTTTGGGAGGGTCATGTTGCCAATAAAAACACACGCACCTGTCGGTTTTCACTTCAATTTATTATAAGTTTCCGAAAGATGCAATGCTCAGACAAATCACAGAGGCTACAAATATAAACGAACTCCAACCAAAATTAAACAGAAAACATGAGTGGAATAGCAACATCACAACTAGTAATTAAGGACAAAATGAAGAGATACAGACACACACAAAAACCAAACAAATCAGACACACACAGATAGAACAAGTAAATAAACACACACACACCCCCGGATGTTATGCATGCGCAATCTAAGCACACAACACTCAATACACAAGAACAAGATGGTGTAGGATAGAACAAAAGAGTCACACACAAAATAAAAAAACCTAGTCACTGAGGAGGTCACAGAATGTGTGACCAAAGACCTTTGACAATATATAAACAACCTTCCGGTTATCGAACCAACTAACCAACAGGAAACTTATAATAAATTGAAGTGAAAACCAACAGGTGCCTGTGTTTTAATTGGCAGCATGACCTTCTCAAAGTATAACAATATATGATTCAACACACGTTTTCAGATAAGATATCTTGCAAAACAAATTCAAAAACGCATCAGCTATATATATATATATGTGTATGTACGTGTGTGTGTGTGTGTGTGTGTGTGTGTGTGTGTGTGTGTGTGTGTGTGTGTGTGTGTGTGTATGTGTGTGTGTGTGTGTGTGTGTGTGTGTGTGTGTGTGTGTGTGTGTGTGTGTGTGTGTGTGTGTGATGCAAATTTAAAAGATATATTTAAAGAGAGTTATTAGAGAAACGCATAGTATAATACATATAGTATTCAGGAAAAAATACAAAATGATGGTAGAAAAAGATAAATTTCCTGACAGTACTGATTCGTATTCCAAAAAACGTCAGCTGAATTATTGATGCTCTGAACTAAATTCCAATGAACTTATTTAAAGAGCAACACGGTTATCATACTTATTAAATATGTTTTGGTACCTTAACATTTATATATAACAAGCTGAGACGATATTTTGTCCGATTTTTACGTATTTTGAAAATGAAGATAGTGGCATTTTTTTATAGGTTTAATCATTAATGTATTCGTCATGGATTTGGGTAATCTTATTCTATCTGTTCATAAGCTCGAAGGCGCAACATTTATTAAGTTTCTTCTGTAAAATAGAAGAGTTTACGGACAGTTTTCTTCATATATGTCTAAGTCCATCAAGATGTTATTTGTAAACATCTAATCAAATGGTAATCAGGATGAGTAAGGTCGAGTGAATATGATGAATCAAACAATTTTTCTTTGCCCAATACCACTAAGAGGTTCTTGAGTACACGTGCAGTATGTCAATGGGCATTATCGCAATGAAGGATGACTCCTTTTCTGTTCGCCAAGTATCTGCATCTTTTTTTTTACTTGTTTTATTTGTATGTGTGTGCTTTTGTTTTTTGTTTTTTTGTTTTTTTGTCAAGAATTGTTTTCAAATACCGAAATTTGTTAGCTAGTAGCCTCAGCTGTGATTGAAACATAGAGCTCTTCATAATAAATTATTCCTTGTATATACCTCCATACGCTAAATACAATATTCCTCGGATGTAGGTCTCTTCTCGGCAGCTGATGTTTATCACCACGATTAAATTATTGATGACAGCACTTTTCTCATTCCCAATAACGTCTCTGTAAAAACAAAGCCAGTTGGAGTTGTTGTGTATGCCTCTGTAATTAACGCGTTGTTGGCGAACATCTACAGACATGTCAGGTTAGATGTATTTTCCTACTTTTAAAACGTTTCCAAACGTTTTTCAGTTAGTGCCCGTTTGTTGCATGACTAATATTGAAAATACTGCAGGGTTTCCTAGCTGCAATGACAGGATTTGCTGCAACAAGCGCTTCTCGTGCGCCGGAATTGTGTCCGTGTAAATGACCTTCTCTTGGCTAACCTCTGAGATTGGAGCTCTCATTTTTAAAAGGAAAAAAATACCCTTTACCTGTTTATAGTATAGTGCATCAATACCATAAACTTCTTGGTGGATTTTACAGCTTCACTTGCATTGATCCATTTATGAAACTCCTAGAGCATGACATATCGAATGTATTCTTTTGTTGGATCAAACGTGGGATCAAGATGAAATTAAAAATGAGATGTATCATAGATAATGATATGGCTAAACGTCGTATAATGAGAGAATTTTGATCAATATTGTTCAATATTTTCAGCTCAAAATACCTTTCTCCAACTCAATCCCACATATAAAATATGAAAACAAATCTCAATGTCTGCAATGTAAGAAAAGAGCGCAGTTTGGAAGAGCTGAAAATCTAAAAACTGCAAGCGAGGGAAATACCTGCAACGATATCAATTAATCCAATTTGGGAGAAAAAAAGGACAATACAGTAGCATTGTTTGATCACATCAGTGATGCATGTTCACTTTAGCGGTCTATTTAGATTGATTAAATAGATATAGGGAAAATACCACGGGGAAGTAATCTGCTTCAGGATTTTGCATATATCATATATATATATATATATATATATATATATATATATATATATATGCGATAAAAACCACAAACTCTCCATCTCAATTCTACTTTTGAAAAGCATAAGAACTGTGAAACCGGTAACGGAAACAAATTAATATTCTTAAAAAGACTCCAGTTGCATTTTCGATTTATTTTCCTTATATATATATATATATATATATATATATATATATATGGGGAAGAATCTGTGCTTATGTCTGTTAGATTGTATATATATATATATCGAAATACGCCCGCGAGAATGCATTTGCGGTTTTGTCCGCGGAGCGCAGCCCTAATAACTGTTTCTACTTTAGGCACAAGGCCAGCATTTACCCAGTACATTACTGGTACTTTATTTTATCGACCCCGTAAGGATGAAAGGCAAAGTTAACCTCGACGGGATTTGAACTCAAACCGTAAAGGGACGTAAGTATGCTAGAAAGCATGGCATCCAACCCTTTACCGATATTGCCAATTCACCGCCCTTAATAACGCTTAATAACGGGGCGCAGCCTTAATAACGCTGTGCCCTAAGCCCTGAGCCCATCCTTCCCCCCCCCCCCTCCTCATTCTTCTGGGACACTAGAGCCCTTGCCTTTCCCTTCCTTTTCCGTAACCACAAAAGACACTTGAATATTCAATGTAAATCTACATTGTGTATTGAGTACTGATTAATCTGCGACTACTTTTGACGTCATTAGACCTCTTAATAGCTGCCACTATTTTTGGTATTCTATAGATTTCATCTTATGGGATTTATTTGTCTATATTTACCTGAATTGTCGATGTTTCTGTGATCCTTAAGAGTCAAGAAAGCTGTTTTGGGGGCTTTTTTTTTCTCGTGGAAATTTAGTTTTTCTTGGATTTACTACCATTCAGTATGCAGTGCAATTCTGTGTTGATATTATATATGTTAGGTGAAAAATAAATTCATGAGAATTAGATGTAGTAAACGTCATTAATAATTGTATAACAAGGTAGTGTACATGTATAATGTATTTATAATACGGCCTCTATACAATTATGTTGTTATTGTAACCCGAAGATATTTATATCCTATAATTTATTGATGATTATTATTATAATTATTTGCACATACTTATTAGAAACATTCACTACAATAATATATACGTATTGATTAAAGTGAACATAAATAGATTAATAGATTTATTCTAAAAGACGCTATCTATTTTAGTTTAGCATTTGTTAATTTAATAACACTCCATCACTTTCCTGAAATGTTAATAGCAATGTCAATACGGAACAACACATAAATTGATACCTAAAGATAAATTTGGAAGGGAATTTAGAAAATTGATTATCATATCGGAAATTTTCTTATTTTATTTTCCAGTAAGTTTTATACGTGAATGACGTCATGATCAAGGTATATGTTGTTTCTTTTTTCCAAAAATAAAACATCAGCCAGAATTTGAAAGATACAGAGTTCGATTCTCTGTAAAGACTGCAGGTCACGTTTCCCATCTAAGAGGGATATTACTCGATTTTCTAAGCTATTACTGGGAACAATCAACTGTACTCACAGTTATTTTCTGCGTTCGAGACTTTCTAGATTTACTAAAGCTTTATTAACGTTAGTATTTCCTCCTTTTTTCATGTATCTTACATGTCACCAAGTCATACTCGATTACGAATGATTGCCGAACTAGTTAGAGACATGTATATGATTATGTATGTAGGTATATATAATATGTGAATACGCAAATATGTAAGTATATTTGCGATGTATGCGTATGTATATGTTCCTCTGTGAGCGTGTGTGTGTATGTGTATGCGTATGTGTGTATGTGTGTGTACATGTGCGTATTATTTTCCAGCACGTGCTTCTAAGGAAGATTAAGCTCAGAGAATATAAAACATAGCATCATTACAACACAGTCATCCATAGTATAAGTTCCACTACTGGCCTTATTCTCGTCTGGTGCTCACCTAATCATACACAAAGGAATTAAGATGGATGCAACGACTGCCCTGCTTAAATCGTCAGATTTTCTAACATAACAAGCCAGTAGGAATTCAGTTACACACACCTGACCCATCATGTCTATGTATATATATATATATATATATATATATATATATATATATATATATATATATATATATATATATACTCTCACACACACACATACACATATACACATACACACACACATATATATAAATATATATATATATATATATATATATATATATATATATATATATATATATATATATATATATATATAAGAAAGAAAGATAGGATGTATGCATATTTATATTTGTATATACTATATGAATATTACTTACGCACACAGACACACATACACACACACAAGCACACTCACATTTATATATATATATATTCAGAAAGACGGACAAACGAACAAAGGAGATAATAATAATAATTAAATGTAGGAGATATATCGAATGCTAATCCTAGGTGGAGTATAATCTCCCCCTCCAGCGTTTTCCTCTCCCGCCACCACTCTATTCTCACATATGCTATCCTTATTATTATTATTCCACGCATCATTCCATCTATCCTATTTGTTTATATATCCCAACTATTCTGTCAATATGAACACAATTGAAGCAAGAATTTCAAGCGTCTATGCTGCAGAATCATTACAGAACATCGAATTAAATGTTTTGCTTGCGTTTATATAGTTTTGTTTACGTTCTCAGTTCTAATTTCCCTGTGGTAGACTTTGTATTTTTATCCTTAAGAAATCAATAAAATTAGGAGACTTTCTTTTGTAGTTTAGTAGAGGAAGGAAGGGCAGCACTCGTAACTTTTCAATGATTTACGAGGAGTGGAAGAGCAGGTGGAAAGACGGGGGTCTTCAAACAGGGAGCCAGGCACAAATGCTTGCGATAGAGCAACAGAGAAGACGCCATTAAAGATACCCAAGACTTGGGGTGGTGGTATTAAACCAGGTGACGAATTACGTCTACCAACTGAATAGGTCATGCGGTCACGGAGGGGTTTGAACTCAGAACAAATATCATAAAGCTTTTTGTATTGTGCTCTAACAATTCCGCCAACCCACCACCCTGTGTTGGCACTTATTTTATCGACTCCGAAAGGAAGAAAGGCAAAGTTGATCTTGGCAGGATTTGGACTCAGATTTGCTGTGAGCCGGAACAAATATAACAAGGTTATGTTCTTGTAAGTTCTAACGAATCTGCCAAATCGCCACGTTATAGCTATAATCATTGTATCTAATTTACCAAAAAGTATGTTTTAGTGAAGGCTTAGTGGGTTGAGAGTTGGATCTACAGGCTGTGAGTTCGATTCCCGGGCCGGCGACGAGTTGTGTCCTTGGGTAAGATTCTTTATTTCACGTTGCTCCAGTTCACTCGGCTGTAGAAATGTGTTGCGACATCACTGGTGCCAAGCTGTATCAGCCTTTGCCTTTCTCTTGGACAACATCGGTGGCATGGAGAGGTGAGACAGCTATTCACGGGTGACTGCTAGTCATCCACAAATACACCTTACCCAGTCTTGTGTCTCAGATTATTAGCTAGTGAATCTATGGAACCTTCAATATTAGAAAAAATCATTAAAAAATACCCATGCTGACAATTGCTGACGTCAAGTTTGTTTTCATTTGCACGAATGCGAGAAAATAATAGATTATGCGTCTCTTACAAAATGTCATTACGGATTGCCTAATCCAGAATGTTACACACCATGTGTAAATAATTGATCCTGTCATCTGTTGTTGAGGTTGTAACAAGCCAGCAACATAATCAGTAGAATCCCTTTGAGCATTAATACAATACAACGACGAATTGATAACCGAGAAACTGGTGTGGAAGACGCGTTATGCAAAATTTTAGAAATACCTACCTTTAGTGATAACTGCATGAATTAATTCTCTTAGGAAATAAAACTTTACTGTTAGCTTATATATGGTTTATAAAACATTAAAAAAAAGAGAGAAACTTACTCAGAAGTTATTATTTCCTAGACACTTGTTGACAGATACCTGAGGCAAGTCGATATTTCTTGTCGAGGGGTGGATTTGGTTTTTAAGAAAAAGAGATTCCTCTTACAAGTATGATACATTCGACAGATGCAGCTATGTCGATGATGGACTGTGTACAATTTAAAATGTCAGTGCCTAATGCATTTTCAGGGAATGTTTTGACAATATTTATTTGCTAAAACCCTTAGTAGTCGTTAGCATCATTTATTGGAATATGGACTTAGAGTAATTAACTTCCGAAACAATTCTTTCAATAATAGATTATTCAGATAGAATTTAATTGGCTGCTATTCCACACTGAAGTCCGCTGATTGTTGAAATATGCCTATCTGAGTAACTTTTATAAACATTTTGTGATAGTTTTGGAATCCTTAAAAACAAAGATAATTTCATGAAAAAAACAAAGAAGTTTTAAGTGTCAATTTATACGGCAAATACATATTTCAAATTTAATTAAATGAATTTACAGGTTCAAGGAGATAAACTCTATTTGATTCAGACAAACGTTGACAGATAATTAGTTAGTTCGAGAGAGAGATTGAGAGAGAAAGCGGAGTGTCCATATGGACAAAGTAAAAGAGATCTCACAATTTGGATAAAGCAAGTGTTTAAAATGAAGGTAATAGTTCAGCTTAGCATATCGTTACTTCAAGTTGCATATCCTAAGGGAAGTCTTAAGGAATCATTAAAGTAGTCAACAAACACGAATGCAGTATCAACATTCTTAACGTCGCACAGGTGTATCTAGAAATGTGTGTGTGTGTGGGGGGGGGTGTTTATGAACGCATGTATAGATGTATGTATTTATGTATCTATGTGTGAATGTATGTGTTGGTATGTATATATTTGTAAGTGTGCATGCTAGTATGAATGTATGTACGTAAGTGTGCATGCATGTATGTGTGTGTGGCTATGCACGTATGTATGTGTATGTAAGTAACACAAAGCATGGGTCGAGATGAGGCGCTGTAAATGACACATGTCGAAGATGCTACACAGTGAGATCTAACCCTAATGATTGCAAAATTAACTCCTCAACCATTCAACAATGCCTTATGAGTGAAACAGTGTAGACAATGGAACCAGTTTGGAATCCGGTCGAATGGACTGTACCTTAATTTAATAGTCCAACCTTAGTAACATTGAATTTGATTAATAATTAAGCTAAGCGTATACTATGACAATCAAAGACGTTCATATCACAAACGAAATGGAGGTTATTGAAATCAATTTTTTTTCTCAATGCTACTGAGACATAGACGAGTGCCGTCAGAACTGAAAAGCAGCTTGATACTTTCCAACAAAGATGCCTCCAAAAGATCTTGGAAATTAGATGGCAAGAAAGATCACAAACGAGGATGGGCTTCGAGGAGTCAATGCTATATGCCTGAGTCTTATTAACAACGGCAGAAGAATGCAGCTGACAGATCATGTCCTACAAATGGTGGACAACATCTCAACAAGAACTGCACTGAAAATGACATAATGCAGTTAAGGCAAGGCTGAAGTAAATTTTAGCAATGGTTTAGAAGAAAATGGAAAAACGGAAAAAAGACCGATCGAGAGACATTAGTCATGAAGTATAAAATACGGAAGAATGGATTTTATACAGTAATGGAGCAATTAAGAGAGAGGATTTTCTCAAAAAGACAGAAGATAAGTGATCAGAAATAAGTAGTACGAAGAGAATAGATTTTTCCAAAATAATCCAAAGCAATTATTCCGCACTTAATAATGGGAATGGTGATGTCTCTTATGCTAACCAGGCTAAGGAATCCTGGAATGAGATATAAGGAAGAAACGCTGTGATATAAAGAAGTGGTACCGATTGGATAGAAACCATCAAGACAGAGTTCCAAGGAGGAAATAGACAAACATTACCATACGCAGCTGATGTGAAGGACCAAGTAGCCAAGATACCTGGAATGCTCCTGGTCCAGATGAGATCCATGGCATTTGGTTGAAGAGATGTAATGCGGTTCATGAAAAACTGGCAACTCAATTGAATAAATGTGTCCAGAGAGGAGCGGTTCTCTCTTGGATGTTAATGGGAAGAACAACGCTTATAAAACAAGATAGAAGTAAGAGGAATGCTGTGGGAAACTATCATCCTATAGTATTCCTGGATATAATATGGATGGTACTTACTAAAATATTTGCAAAGAAGGTATATACCAAGGGAATAAGAAGGATGTAGGAAAAGATCTCAGGGTAGCAACGATCACCTGGTGATCCATAAAACATTTTTGAGGTATTGTAAAAAACATTATACCAACATGTTTGTGGCCAGGATCGACTTTAAAAAATCATATGATATGGTGACTTATTCTTGGATTGTTGAATGCCTGCAGATGTTTGGTATGGTTGAAAACATCACACACTTTCTTCTGAATAGTATGCTAAAGTGGAAGACCATGTTATACTCCGGCAATGCATTCCTTGGAGAAGTAGAAATTAAAAGTGGCATCATAAAGGTAACATATTTTTACGATTACTATTTGTCATTTCCCTTATAACACTAACACTTAGGAATGTTAAAATGGTTACTAATGTGGAAAGAAAGAACCATTCATAAACTATATTCTGTTTATGGATGACCTGAAACTGAATAAGGAGTGAAAGGAGAAAGCATACAGAATATTTGGTAATCAGTGATAAAGAGTTGTTGCAATATGCAGCAGTAATCTGGGTATAAATGCTGAAGAAATGGCTGCAAAGAAAAAAGAGTTTAACCAAAGAGTTGAAGAGAAGACAAAAGGAGATTTTCTAGATATGAATGCACGGGCAATTGTAAAGTATTATATAGGATATGAAGGATAAAATAACATCATGGACATGATTTAAAGCAAGGTGATTTGTAACATGCTACTGAAAGCCTTACAGCTGCAGCACAAAACCAAACTCTTGCTATCAATTCGGTGAAGTGTAACATCTGCAAAACTTCTGACACTCAGAAATACAGACGCTGTGAAAAGAATGTGGAAAATGTAACCCACTTGGTAAGTGGATGAGAGGCCCCTGCGCAAAAGGAATACAAGCACTGCCATAGAATACTTACACTGATAGAGTAATTGACCATCGCTGATTGGACATTGTCGTATTGAACAAGAAAGTTAAATACTGTTAAATAATAGATGTAACCATACCAAATAACATAAATATTGCAAGTAAAGAGGTTGGCAAAATCACCAAATATTCCGAATTGAAGGTGGAACTGACAACACTGATTTGAATGCAGGAGTATAATGTGAAAGTGATACCTGTTGTAATCAGGGCATTAGGGTCAGTCCCATTGAAACTCCAAGACTTCTTAAAGTGGTTGGAAATACCATACAAGATTGGTGTCGTACAAAAATCAGCCTTGCTAGGTATGACGCGCATTTTAAGGAAAGTATTATCTGTCTGAAGACCTTGTTGTAATTTGACAGATGACTAAATACTCCGGTGCATTTCCCATCTACACTGCGTGACAAAGTGAATGATAATAATAATTGACAAAGAACTGAAGAAGGTTGAGAGAAATGAACCACTAGTATGGGAGATTAAACATTTGTGGACAATGAAAAAGGTTTAGGTGATCCCAGTTGTATTTGAGGCACTGGCACTGCGAGCACCAGAAATGAAAGCTATTTTAAAATTATTGGGGTCAACATCACGGAGAGGCCCCTACAGAACAAAACACTCTTCGGAACTGCCAGGATAATCAGAAAAGTGCCTGAGTATTGAAGCTGCCACCTCAGTCCAATCGTTGTGGACAGCTGGTACCAGAAGTACATCACCAACAAATGCTGTACAAATAAATAATTGTTTCTACTTTAGGCACAAGGCCAGCAATTACCCAGTGCATTACTGGTACTTTATTTTATCGACCCCGTAAGGATGAAAGGCAAAGTCAACCTCGGCGGGATTTGAACTCAGATCGTAAAGGGACATAACTATGCTGGAAAGCATGGCGTCTGACCCTCTACCGATACTGCCAATCCTGGCGTCGACGATAGGATTTACCTACATTGCCGGGAAATTGTTTATCACAAAAACATGGCGGAACAACAAACAGCGGAGCTAATAAAGTTGTTTAGAGAACAGATGGAACAACAAATGCAACAACACAAGAAAGATATGGACACTCTGATAAAACTGTTTGGTGCTCGAGATTCTGAACAACAGAGTTTATTGGCGTCGCCAGTTGCTTCGACACCAACAGCATTCATCCCACCATAAATAAATAATGGTTTCTTATTTGGCGGGAGGGGACAGTCGATTAAATCAACCCCAGTGCGTGACTGGTACTTTATTTATCGACCCCGTATGGATGAAAGTCAAAGTTAACCTAGGCGGGATTTGAAATCAGATCATAAAGGGCCGTAACTCTATGCTGCAAAGCATGGCTTCCGACCCTCTACCGATACTGCCAATCCACCGCCCTACAATCCACCGCTGTACAAATAAATAATAATAACAATACAAATGATAATAATATTCTCCACTTTCTTCTTCTGCTTAATTATTCGACTTGTTTTTCCTCTTCCTCTTCTTACTTCTAATTTCATCTGATCATTGTATTTTGGTTTCCTTAAATCCAACCCCTCGTGACCGACTGCTATTCATATCGAGGCTTTATAAAACCTATCATTTTCTACATCGGTTGACGAGGTGGATAGTCAAATATCTGGATGTTCCGGAAGATAGATATAGACATATTTTATGTAATTAGTATATAAGAAATTTATTATTATCGTTCACTTCAAGTACACATTGGTCATAGCGTAAATTAATTTCTTGAGCATTTTCAGTGAATATATATTTAGCTTGTATCTGTCAGCTAGTTACCACATACACGCAGACACACACGCAGACACACACGCAGACACACACACACACACACACACACACACACACACACACACACACACACACACACACACACACACACGTGTGTGTGTGCACTCGTGTATATATATATATATATATATATATAAGGGATATATGTGTTTGTGTGTATGTGAGTGTGTGTGTCTGTGTTTGTTTTTGTGTATGAGTGCTAACCGTGTTATCTATCACTCCACCATTGGGCTATATATCTATCAGCCTGTCAATATGTCTAGCTAACTAGTTATGCATCACCAACAATGCTTTATTGTGCAGTCTCAAGGCTTACAAATTATCAGCTCTGGTAGAAGTGACGTTAAATCACACATGAAGTGAATAAACACAAATCTGACATTAAATTCTATTGCTAAGAATATTCCAAGAAAAATACAAAAAGAAATATTCACTTTTGTTTCAAAGATCAATTTCTACTCACCATACATCACCGCACTACGCCACACTAGACCACCTACAGCACAATACACCACAAGGTTATTCTTTTAAGTATTGTTGATACTGTTACTTTCTTTTATGTTGTTGTTGTTGAGTTTTGTTGCTATTGTTGTTGTTGTTGTTTTGGGAATTTCTACTAATGTTTTGTTGACCTTGTCTAAATTTATGTTACAGTGTGTGGTTATTATTGTTGTTGTCGCTACTGTTTCTGATGCTGTTTATATATTTGTTATCAGAGGAAGAAATGCAGCACCCATTACCTTTCTGGCTGGGAAGAGGGGTGCTGCAGGTAGTTCTAGTGGTGATGTTAGTGGTCGTGGGAGTTTGGGTTATGGTGTTTGTGGCGATGGCTAGAGGTTCTATTCATAGCAATGGAAATGATGAGGAATGATATTTGTGGTAGTGATCTCCTATGAAGAAAGGAAAAAATAGAATTACTGTATACAAATTCCATATAGTCGACAAGGAAATCTGCAATCAAACTGATGAACTATATGCCGAAACAACATGACCTTGAATACCAAATCGAATCAGGGACTAATTGGGAGAAGGGAAGTAAGGGAAAAATCCCGATTCATGATCTGATATAATTAGCAGCCGTATGCCAGAATAATGGGATTTATTTAGACTGGAGACTTGGTCAAGACCGAATGCTTGTAACAAAATAGACTCCATTAAATCTTACCTAACGGACAAATAAAGTGGTGAATTGTCAAAACCGTTAAAGCGGTTTGTTCCGGGTCTCTGCGCTGTGAGTTCAAATCCTATTGATGTCATCTTTTCATTTCATTCTCATGGGTCCTATAAATATAGTACCATCTGTTAGATGGTCGGATGGGTTGTCTTGCGCTAAGTGTTCCGACTCGGTGGGTTCTGATTTCAATTTCCGCTTCCTGTCACTGCGAAATGAGAAAATGATAGGATTGTGGCTCCTATCGTTAGAACATCCAAGAAACCTCTCATGAGATACAGACTCATGCAAAACCAGTTAAATCTACGAGGTGGAGCTAAAACAACAACAACAAGAAACAAGAAGCTTTGTTAAACCAAATAATTGTTTCTACTTTGGTACAAGGCCAGAAATTATCCCAGTGCATTACTGGTGCTTTATTTTATCGACTCCGTAAGGATGAAAGGCAAAGTTAACCTCGGCAGGATTTGAACTCAGACAGAAAAGGGGCATAACTCTATGCAGCAAAGCGTGGCGTCCGCTCCTCTACCGATACTGCCAATAATGTGAATAAGTCAACAGGCCAAAATAGTCACAGTCCAAACAACAAGATTTCGCAGTTTTACTTATTTTAGTTATAGAATTTTTCAGTTTTATTTTTACGTTTCTTTTGTGTAGATTTTCCATTTGTCGCTGGGCGTCAAAAACATTAAACTAGGTGCAAATTAACAAGAGTTAAAGTAATGTGCTAAACTCAAGGATCGGCCGCACAATGTTTGGGTTTACCCAAAGCTGTGGTAGAAGGAACTTGCCGATGGTTTAACATAAAAGAATTTATCCTGAGACCACGTAATCGCAAAGCTAAGGTCTTAATCATATGACTATGCCTACACTCTATAAATAAAAGCGTTCCAGATATGACTAATCCGTCAGACACTTTGCATTTTACCTTATCGAACGTGGCCTTTCTTTTTCAAAGACGATATGGTGTGTTTCGTGATTATATTTAGATGATCGAACAAAAACAAAGGTTCTTTTGTTGTTGTTTTTATGTTGTTATTTCGTTCTTAAAAGTTTCCCTCGAGTCCACATTAGTGGCAGTTCTAATGGCGGTAGTGATGGCAGTTGTGTTATTGTTATTTAAACCCAATGTTTGCCTAGACTTGATCAACTGCATCGATCATTATATATATCGTATAAGTTTCTAAAATAGTTGGTGTGATTTGCGGGAACTTTTGCTACTATTTCTAACAGACAGAAGTTGCCTTACATAAAAGCAGTGGTAATGCATAAGGTGGATAATGTCTTTGGTGATGTTGTTGGTGTCTGTGGTGGCAGTGGTGGTGGCGAAGATGATTTTGATGAGAAGCGGAGTGGAAAGACGGAATGTGAAAAACACTGAATCTCAATCAATTCGCAGTCAATTAGCCATAAAAGGGGGAAATAAATATAATGAGATTGTTATTCAATCTCTTCAGCGAAATGAAAGGCAGAGATGAGTTGATAAGTTGATGATTTGACCTCTGTTGACCTTAATTGACCCAAGATAATCTACATTGACGTTTAGTGAGTGGCTGAGTGATTCTGGAGTATCTTCTTTTTATAATGAACTACATCTCACTATAAATATCTAATAAATGCCTTCTCTATTCTGTCTGCCGGGGCCGTGGGGCAGCCAGTGCATGGGTCCTCATTTGTTCATAATAATGGTTTCTTATATAGGCACAATGCCAGCAATTTGGGGAGAGGTTAAAGTCGATTAAATCGACACCAGTGCATTACTGGTACTTTATTTTATCGACCCGTAAGAATAAAAGACAAAGTTAAACTCGGCGGGATTTGAACTCAGATTATAAAGAGCCGTAACTCTATGCTGCAAAGCATGGCGTCCGGCCTTCTACCGATACTGCCAATCATAATAGTGAGAGATGGATAGAGAGGGAGAGGCGGGGGCAGTGACAGTAGGAGTTTGGTTCTTTCGTGTTCGGACCTGGTGTATATGTATATGTTTCACGAACACACACATTCACACATCTGTTTCCTTACTACAACTAGTTTAGTGAATTATATTGTATTTACCAGTAAATTGTAGGTTTGTTATTCAGACATATATACGTACAAGATCGGCGGGTTATATTTAAACAAATGCATAGCAAACAACGCACGTACACATACACACACTCCCTCTGTCTCTCTCTCTCACACACACACTCACGCACACGCACGCACATTCACACACACAAACACACACACATAATACACATACACAGACAACATATAAATCTAGACACACATGGGAATCGCCACTCAATCATTTCTCTTAATCAAGTCTTATTACAATAGATTTTTTTATGGTCTAATGACCGTAGCCACAATGATTTTTAATCGATATATCAACACCTATACTTAATCTGGTACTTATTTTATCGATCTCTGTTTGTCGAGCGGATGTATTTATATGGATGAAGTGCGATAATTCGTTTTTATTTTGGAAATTTCAAATATTGTGTTCCTATTGGTGTAAATCTTCGACTTTCTTTTCCCATTTCTCTTTTCGGAGTCAGCATAACTCTGTGGATAGAGAAGAAATAAAAAAGATGGAGGATGAAAGAGGAAAACAGAGGAGAGAGAGGGTGGAGATATCACTGTACGTTTGAAACTCCGCTTTAAACTACAATCCATTTGTTGGTGGGTAATATGGCAGCAAACCTTGGATTTAACCGACACTTTCCTTTTTTTTGCCGATTGTCATTGAGACCTCTAGTGTCCTCAAACTCCTGATTGCAATGTGTAAATGAGGTGATTAATCTCATTTGCATATGAAGCTGTATAAGTTGGCTCAACTTAATATAGAACAGAATTAGAATTTAGCTTCAAACATAGCTGTATACAAATAACTCGACTGGTTCTCGTCAGGACGAGAGATTATTTACACAGACGAAAACACTTTTTTTTCGCCTGTATTCAAAGTCCAGCAGTTGCAAGAGCGGGAAAGATCGTCCTGACGAGGACCAGTTGAGTTCGAAATGCATCGAAGATTGTCTCCCTTGCTTCTGCCAAGCACCGTTGTGTGGGGTTAGCTGCCAGTGTATTTCATAGCTATGGCTTTCTAAATGTTTATTTATAAACATACCGTATTTCTTTAAAAATACGAAATTCAATTACATATTTGTATACAGTTATGTTCGAAGCTAAATTCTAATTCTATTACTTTTTTTGTATGTTTTGTCATTCTTTGGTACTTATATATTTCTACCGCATTATACCGGCTTTGTGAAACTTATCAGTCATTTATGTGAGTGTGTATGTGTGAGTGGTTTCTATTCTCATCCAAACCAGCATGGAGATGTATGTGTGTGTGTGAGTGTATGTATATATATAATACAAGGACGAATTGTTAAGCCTTCATTGCGTTTATTGATTGGTGACGTGCGTTTCACTATTGATCATCTCAAGGTTCGATCTGTATCGATCTGGCCCGACACTGGAATCAAAAGCTCGTTGGACCTCTGTTGTAGTAATGACAGAATCCTGTTATTACTACAATAGATCGAACCTTCAGCTGATCAATAGCGAAACGCACGTCACCAATCAATAAACGTAATGGAGGCTTAACAATACGTCCTTGTATTATTATATTATACTCTGTCTAGCTCTACTCCTCGCTACTGGCGTGAACCTAAACATCGAGTGCTCACCTGGGTGAACCTACAGTAACTTCAAGTTATTAAGTTGAGCACTCTACAGTTTCGGGAAATTAACTAACATATAAGCTCTGTAGCCTACATAGAGCACTCTTTTTTTTTCCTGTACCTTTCTGACGGAAATACTTCATTTATATATATATATATATATATATATATATATATATATATATATATATATATATATATATATATATATATATATATATATGATGGTTTGAATATTGCCTTTCGAAGTACAGAAATCACAATGGTCTCCAGTAGTTGGCTGACATTATGGGAATTTATCCGTGGTTTTTTCCGCTGTCCTTGTTATATGTGCTCATTTTGGATAATTGATTATTTACTTTTAGCCAACACACGTCTCTTTCACTTCCCTCTAAAAATAGGCTATATACTACCTGCGACCCTTTCTTTCTTTTCCTTTTCCGTTTCCTTCTTTCTTTCTTCCTCTATCTTTATCTCTCGCTCCAGCTTTCTTTTGTCCCTTTCTATTTATTCCTCCACGTAATACTTTCTTGACCTCAGGTGACCGCCACGTCTCTCTCCAACAGTCTGCTACTATCAATCTTACTATTCATATTGCTGCAGTCTCATCTCAGAATTTTACGTCCGAATATATTATTTTTTCTCTCTCTTTCTTTATGGCTGACGTATGCACACTGTACCATGCTGCATCTCTTTTCGTTTTCAATTGAATCACTCTGGGTTGAATGTAAAGCGTCTTGCCTTTAGTCGAAAAGACACATTGTCTCGCTATTTGTATTACTGCAGTCCAAAACTTTCGAAGCACCGTTTACTAGTAGTTTACTAGTAGTTTACTGCCGATACAGGGATTTGTCCATGTTTTTATCTGTTGTAACTGTCGTGTGTGGTCTTTTTAATTATATAAATGTATATATATATGTGTGTGTGTGTGTCTGTGTGTCTGTGTATGTATATATATATATATATATATATATATATATATATATGTATATATATATGAATTGAGAGGGATAAGGCTGCGTGGTTACTGATAACGAGTGTTAGAAAATAAAGGGAACACAAACAAGTGATAGATATTTTCCCTTCATCAGTTGTCTACTACGGTTCACGGATGTTTCAACGCATTAAAGACAATACATCTATCCGTAGCGCGCTAATAACTTATTATCAACAAGTTATTAGGGAAACAAAGACGAAAAAGAGGCGATAGCGAAGAGAGAGAAAGAAAGAAAAAAGAAAAAAACACACCGATAGAAGGGGGAAACACAAGATGATGGCACATGTAAGTAAATTAACCGAGGGGAGAGAGAGGTCGAAGTTTTAAAAAATGCAGTTGGGTTTAAGCCCATGGACCTTATTAACAGCGAGAGAGCTAAGAGAACGTCTATTCTCGGTGAGAACGACGTAAAGAGAGAGAGAGAGAGACGAAGGAAACGGAAGTGGTAAGGGGGCACGGAGAGAAGGCATGAGTGAGGGAGAGTGTATATATATATATATATATATATATATATATATATATATATATATATATATATATATATATATATATATATAAAGACAAGCAGTATGAGTCAACAGGTTAAAGCATACTTCTGTTATTTCGATATATATAAATATATATATATATATATAGAGAGAGAGACATAGTGAGAGGGAAAGAGATAGAGAGGGGGGAGAAAGAGACAGACAAATAAACAGACAGACAATGATGGCAGAGAACGCTGACTTTTACCATTAATTAAATCATTTCAGAACATACATTTTTCTCACACTTTTATCTATTTTTAGTGAACTTTAAAGTTGAATTTTATCAGACCGTAGCATTCGTTTGAGAGACGAAGAAAAATGATGTAAATAAAGTCATTATAAAACAGATTTGTGAATTAGTCAGTTCGATATATATATATATATATATATATATATATGAATAAAGTTAGTCCTTCATCAGTGATCTTCCAACCATCATTGGTATTTCATCGCTTTAAAGACCATATACCTCCGGTTGGTGCGAGCAACG
>OZ024741.1:172876693-172879193 GCA_964016885.1 Eledone cirrhosa
TCTATAGACTTCTGACTGAGGAATGCTCTCAGAACTGGCCAATGGGAAGTTTGACACTTTTTTTGTTATTTTGTTCCTTTAACACCTTGTCCCTTCTACCATTTTATCAATTTTTTAAGTTAACTCCAACAATAACAACACTTAGAATGAGGAATGTTCTAATAACTGACCAATGAGAGGAGAAGAGGACCTTTGACACTAAAATTCGTTTGTTTGAATTCATATGACTCCAGTTCCTCAGTGAAATAACAACGCAACAAGGAACAGGGAATATCAGAGTATTGACAATAGTATACACCTCAACAACATATGTACTTGTCTATACCATACTAATTCAAACTGCCTGAAGAGGTCACAGCCAAAGATGGCTGTCACTGAAATATATATAGTAGTAATAAACGAAGCTAAATTTTAATCATTTGAATTTTATTTAACTTTATTTTACACTACTCCGGAGTAACCAAAACAACCTGCGCATTTCGTTGAGTGCTCCAGCCTGCATACTGAGGTGTTGGTATACAACCAACATAAACTCAAAATATATTTAATATATATATATATATATATATTTAATATATATATATATATATATATATATATATATATATATATATATATATATATATATATATATATATATATATACTTGTGCGTACATATATATATATATATATACACGCCTGTATGGATTTGTGTGTGTCTGAGGGAGTAGGTGTGAGTGTATGTACAAGTCAACCAACATAAGCCTTTTATTTCTAAATTTTCTAAACTATCTAAGTATTTGACTCTAACCATTATTTTAAATATCACCACCCCACATTAATTCCTCAATTTGTATGTGTGGATGTGTGCGTGTGTCTATGAAGGTGGGTGTGAGTGTACGTACAAGCCAACCTACATAAGTCTTTTTATTTTGTAAATTTTCTACTCTAACCATAAATTTCAGTAGCACCACTCCACATAAATTCCTCAATTTAAGAATGACCTGTAGTATCTATTTCATACTCTTAACCTTAATTGAATATATATCTGACCAGGAATGCTTTTTGTGAAAATCAGTCATATGGAACTATTGTCATCTTGCCTGACGGTTTGAACTTTACAACACCACCTGCCTCTTTGAGGTCAAATACCAACCCTACTAACATCTACAAACTGACCAATGAGAATTAAGACTCTTCCTGCTGAGAACATTAAATTATTCCTGACAAGCTCATATGTCCCAAGGTTCTGATACCATCAAGACTATAAACACAGAGCTGGCATATCTAAGAACTGACTAACTTCCTGATGAGGTCATAGCCATTCAATGGCTATCATCGAAATATATATAGCAGTAAATAAAGGATTATGAGTTCATGCAATTGACTTATGTTTGTCACTATATATATATATATATATATATATATATATATAAAGGTTTGAACTTTGGATATCCATTGTCACATATTTCATGCTCGGTGAAAATCAATTTTGTGGACGACTAGCATTAGATAAATACATATAGTTTCCCCCACACATCAGTTATACCCATGACATATCATCAAGGGCAATTGCATTAGAGCATCAATACCACGTCTCGTCAGATGTTCTATCTTAGGTTCTAGAATTCAATAATATATGATGTTACTACTGATGCTGTAATATCTGGTTTGACAACAAGGCATACCATTCGGTTTTCCTTTGTGATGTAGCCAAGAAAGAGACATTGCCTACCGGTAGCAACGAAATGCGTTTCCTTATAGATAATTGCCATCGTCAAAGCAATAAACTAAAGTATTCCAGACTCCGTGAACTATTTCAACGGAAAAGCAATAACTGACATCTTTTCATGCACATAAACACTTGCACTGACAAGCCCCCCACCCCCCACCCACACACACACACACACATATATATATATATATATATATATATATATATATATATATATATATATAGTTATCTAATAAACAACATGAGATAATTATTTCATTTACCAGTGGTTTCTTGAAAGCAAACAAATTTGCTTTCATTCATCAGAATGAAGAAATGGTTTTGCAAGTCCACTTTCAATAACCATACGGACACCCGAAAACCACGATGAACTGAAGAAAATGATTGCACATGCGGTAGGGGCCAGCATAAAATTAACCCTTAAGGAACATATGTTCAAATTTAATGGTAAAACATATGCCCAAGAGGAAGGAGCAGCCATTGGTGTTAGCATTGCAGGCGACATAGCTAACTTATTCATGGTATGGTGGGACAGTAGACTTAAACTAAAACTTAATGAACAATTAGAAGACAGCTTAACCCTGATAATGTACTCCCGCTACGTAGATGATATAAACATCGTAGTTAAGACACCCCCACTAAAGAACAGTCAGGAACTAGAGAAAAACACAATGGAAAGCATCCAGCAAATAGCAAACTCCATCCACCAGAGCATTAGAGTTACTATAGACTACCCAAGTAGACACCCCAACCATCGATTACCTGTACTAGACACAGAGCTCTG
>OZ024741.1:172884193-172886693 GCA_964016885.1 Eledone cirrhosa
CAAGACGAACACACAGACACACAAAATAGGGTGGATAACAACAATGAGGCAGTGGAAAGAGACAGGAGTAATTGTGAGAGACATAGAAACAACCATGAGGTTGTTGGTGGAAATAGAAATAGAAACAACACAACTAACAATAACAATAGCACTAGTACACATAAAGCAGCAGCCTGGAACTCTACGTTTTATAATCCCTCCGATAAATCATTCGACCTGCGACGAGTCCACGCCACGACTTTACCATTTAACAAACGCACGCAATTGCCGTCGCAGGTCGATGAACAAACAGAAGCACAATTTAGTATAGCTAGATCCGAACTTAGAAATATTATAGAACAGTATAGCAAAAAGCATAATAGAATGGAGGCCCAGCAACTGGGAGAAAAATCTGCAAATGGCTTGCGTAAGCTCATGCAGCGCTCACGTAATGGAGAGATAGCATGCTTTCCAACAGACAAGTCTGGCAGAATGTCGGTTGACAGCCTGCCAAACTACATCCAGGCAATGCAACCCCACATCACTAACACAAGAGAGGTAACACCACAGGAGCATGAGGATAGAGAAAAAGCCCTCAATGCCCATATGGTGATGTGGACGAATATAATGCAGCCCAACAAAAGGACTGCCAACAACTTCCAGGCCTGGAACAATGACGTGCCGGCGTTATATGGGCTTCGAAAAGACCATAAAACGGGCTGGGACCCTGTCGCGGGACCACCAACACGGCCAGTCTGTCGAGCTAACATTGCTAGTAACTACAGACTGTCCTACTTCCTCTCCCTGATCATACGCCCCATCATTGAAATGTCCCCAGATGTATGTGACAGCACGGAGGACCTCCTCAGCAGAATCGGCGTGAGTAACCGATCTGGGGACCTAACAAACTGCATAATAGGCAGTATGGATGTTGTGTCCCTGTATTCATCTATTGACGTGGATTTTGCTGTGGATAAATGCGTAGAAATGATCAGCGAGAGCAAGGTTGAGTTCCGTGGGATTGATACCAGTGAGCTGGGACTTCTACTTAAGCTTACCCGTAGTAATAGTTACCTAGACACATATGACCTTAGCAACCTGTGCCCTACAAGACCAGCAAGAGGCAGACCACCTACCATTACCTCAATGGCCAAGAAAACCCACACAGATAGATGGAACGGGTGGACCAGAGCCATACGGACACCCGAAAACCACGATGAACTGAAGAAAATGATTGCACATGCGGTAGGGGCCAGCATAAAATTAACCCTTAAGGAACATATGTTCAAATTTAATGGAAAAACATATGCCCAAGAGGAAGGAGCAGCCATTGGTGTTAGCATTGCAGGCGACATAGCTAACTTATTCATGGTATGGTGGGACAGTAGACTTAAACTTAAACTTAAAGAACAATTAGAAGACAGCTTAACCCTGATAATGTACTCCCGCTACGTAGATGATATAAACATCGTAGTTAAGACACCCCCACTAGAGAACAGTCAGGAACTAGAGAAAAACACAATGTTAAGCATCCAGCAAATAGCAAACTCCATCCACCAGAGCATTAGAGTTACTATAGACTACCCAAGTAGACACCCCAACCATCGATTACCTGTACTAGACACAGAGCTCTGGTTAGATACCATTAACAACCAAAAACAAATCCTCCATTCCCATTATGCCAAACCCATCACTTCCAAACATCTGATCCACCGAAACTCAGCCATTTCGGACCAAACCAAAATCAACATACTGATTGCGGATTTGGTACGGGTGATGAGAAATGTGTCCCGCATGTGCAACCCCGAAGAACTAGAGAGACACATACAACACTTCATCCACCGTATGCAGTTCTCTGGCTACAATCAGAGAGATAGAATCAGAGTGTATAGAGGAGCCAGAACCAAATGGGAAAAAATGGTAAATAATGACATAAATGGGACCTGCCCCTTGTATAGGAGCAAATTTTGGAATAGAATAGAAAGAACTAGGAACAAGGCCAATAGAATAAACTCATGGTATGATAGCAATAAATACCAGAGTGTAATGTTCATCGATACAACCCCTAGAGGCGAACTAGCCTACAAATTTAGAAGGGCCCTAAATAAACATAAACTCAGTATTAAGATAGTAGAAAGACCAGGTACCTCCGTAAAAACACTTATTAGCAAGACATACCCGTTCCAAAGACCCTCATGTATAGATAAGAAATGTATAACCTGTAAAATAAGCCCCCATATTAACTGTAAAACTAGAAATGTAGTATATAGCATAAGATGTACTGAAGGACAATGTAGAAACAAAAATATAGTGTACATAGGTGAGACAGCTCGTAGTATAGGGGAACGGATAAATGAACACTGGCGAGACCTTCAAGATAATAAAGAATCATCTGTACTCTACCAACATGCTAAGATAGAACACAAGGGTAAATTAGAGAACATAGAAATAAAAATAGAATCTACACACAGAAAAGATGCAATGTTTAGACAAATTACAGAGGCAATAAACATAAAAGAAT
>OZ024741.1:172891693-172906693 GCA_964016885.1 Eledone cirrhosa
TATATATACAATATGTTGAAAGGGTAACACACTACAATGCGTATATGCATTTTAATTTATATTTTAAATTATCGTGTATCTACCCTGCCTTCCATCGGTTATAGATTCCATACACTGGTGGTTTTCCCTGTTTTATTGATGGCACACGATCTCTCTCTCTATTTCTTTCTCTTTCTCTCTCTCTCTCTCTCTCTCTCTCTCTCTCTCTCTCTCTCTCTCTCTCTCTCTCTCTCTCTCTCTTGATAGTGTGTTACCCTTTCAACATATTGTATTTTAAAGAGCTCAGGATTCCTTTTCCTTTGAACACATAATTTACAGGGAATAACGAGAGTCTATGGCTCCGTTAATTTATCGTGATATATATATATATATATATATATATATATATATATATATAAAGAATTAGTATATCTACCAACATATATATACAGATGCATACCTATGCTAGCAAATATATAGGTTTTGTCTTAGTAACTTTGTGGTTCAATGCAAGGGGATGCAGAACAATTATATGAAAGACGTAAAATAAGAAAATTATAAAAATTAACTTACTTACTAAAATTTCACTCCAACTAATTAGTTTCTGAAAGGGAATAAACATGGTTTCCAAATGGAAAGCATGGAGAAGCCATTTCGTCATCAGGAAGTCTGTTCTCAGCTAAGTTACCAGGCGATGCGTGGACACAGGGAACTTATACAAAAATAATTCAGTGGATGGAAAAAAAGCAAGCGTGGACTAAATTCCAAGACATTGAAAAAAAATCACTGCCTACTTGGTCGGTGGCAAATTCATAAGAATCAATCACGTGACATCGAGGTTAATCAGTGAGGAGTGGGGTGTTAAAAAGACAGTAGCCGAGCCATTACTATGAACTATAGTAGCAGTTTTGGCAAATTTTTGCTCAACAAAATATTTTGGAGATAATTATGAAGAATTAGTATATCTACCAACATATATATACAGATGCATACCTATGCTAGCAAGGATATATGTTTTGTCTTAGTAACTTTGCGGTTCAATGCAAGGGGATGCAGAACAATTATATGAAAGAGGTAAAATAAGAAAATTATAAAAATTAACTTACTAAACGAAACGGTTTCTCCATGCTTTCCATTTGGAAACCATGTTTATCCCCTTTCAGAAACTAATTAGTTGGAGTGAAATTTTAGTAAGTAAGTTAATTTTTATAATTTTCTTATTTTACGTATTTCATATATATATATATATATATATATATATATATATATATATATATATATATATATATATATATATATATTTGTCTTCTTAACAAACCACTTTCCACTGATTGACCTCGATGTCACGTGATTGATTCTTTTGAATTTGCCACCGACGCAGTAGGCAGTGATTTTCTCAATGGCTAGGAATTTAGTCCACGCTTTGCTTTTTTCCATCCACTGAATTATTTTTGTATAAGTTCCCAGTGTCCACGTATTGCCTGGAAACTTAGCTGAGAATAGACTTCCCTGATGACGAAAGGCTTCTCTGTACACTTCTTCGAAAAGTATGTTTATTCCCTTTCAGAAACTAATTAGTTGGGAGTGAAATTTTAGTAAGTAAGTTAATTTTATAATTTTCTTATTTTACGTCTCTCATATATATATATATATATATATATATATATATATATATATATTATGTATAGAGATTTCGTATTTATAAAGAAATACGGTTTTAGGAAGCCGTAACTATGCAAACACCGGTGGCGGGCTAACGCCCTCTGGTGGTGTCCAGCAGAAGTAAGGGGGACAACCGTCTATGCATTTCAGGCTTTACTGGCCTTCGTCAGGACGGTCCCTCCCACCGCATATATATATAACAAAGAAGGTGTGGTAAGATACCAGATTGACCACAACGCACCAGAGTACTCGATATTTATGGTAGTAGAGTGGGTAATAGGGAAAAGACTCAGGACCCCGGCGGCTGAGCTTCGACTGTTTCGAACGGCCAGAGCTCAGCCGTCTGGGGTTCTGACTCTTTTTCCCTATATATTTCAGGGCTACAAGGACAAATTAGGTAAACTTTGTCTATTTGCTCTTCACACTTTTAATTTTATATTACTTTTGTTAATTGATCATTAATTTAATTCATTCATTGAGCAAATCTGGTACAAAATAGACACCACTCACATTTATGTGTTTATACGTATGTAGCTATATGTATATATATCATCTATGTAGCTATATGTATATATATCATCTATAAGTTGTTTTAACTCCCGTATAGTTGAGTAAAAATTAGGCTGAAATAGACTGCTTCTGCTAGCAACTCTGTTACTCGCCAACAGTCTATCCTTCACTGCCCTTCTGATGACCGTAAAATCACGTGATAATTTCTCCCTTCCAAAATTGTACCTGGTAGCAGTCACTTCGGGAAATCAGTCCTACTCTGAGGAAGTCTCTTGACAAGCCGACTACCTCACAGCTTAGGTGCACTCAAGCTGCACTTTAGCTGCACACCAGTCGGCGAAACTGCAGTCGGAACTACGAGAAATAATTGGGTAATTACTGTCTATTTTTTCTTCACACTTATAATTATATATAGCTCTGATTAACTCATTATTTATTTATATAAATCTTTCGGGGATACGAGGAAAAAATAGGTAAATTTTGCTCTTTGTTCTTCAGACTTACAATTATATACAGTTGAAAATTGCAAACTCGACTGTCACCACATATTATGAACCTGAAGATTGCGAAAGCATGAAAGTACTTGTTCAATTAACACTTAGTATTTAATATTCTATCATACTATTTCATTATAATACCATTATATATTTTAAAGGATTGTAAATAAAACGAGTAAATCAGACAAAGTTGGAATTCCTCTCATATGTATGTGTATATATATATATATATATATATATATATATATTGATGTTGTCGCCACTTCTATTATTGATTTATTGATTCATTGATTCAATAAATCTATATGTAAACTGATATCCTATGAGAATAAACTCTGATGATACTGAATTTGAGCCTATTCTCGATGGTCGAAATATAAAATCATAAAGGAATTTTAGATTAAAATTATTTTTTCTTAAGAAAATTCTAAAATTTCTGATTTTATAATCTTACATCCTTGGGATGAATCTCTATCGGTTGAAACATGTGTTAGTTTGACAGCATATTGACACTTTGGTGTTTCTTATTCTTTATATATCCGCTCTGCATGAACCCTATTGCATCGAGCTTTAAACCTCGTAGTTAAGTCTATACTTCGTTTTTGCATTTGTTTTGCAATATTCTTGGTGTGAAGTTTTGTGTTCAAACAAATATTATTATACATTCGGAGAGTCATGTTGCCTATAAAAAACACATATCTAAATTGAGTTTCACCTCAGTTTTGTTATTAGTTAGGTAACTAATCCAATTATCAGTTACTTTAGTAAGCAGAAGATTATATATTTGTCATATTCAATTGTCAAACCTAAGTCACTTAAACTTCTCAATTTTTATCCTTGCTCTCCTGTGTTTCCTCTTTGTTTTGATCATGTTCTAGTTACTCCAGCTTGTTGATGCATATAAGTGTGTGTGTGTTCGTGTGTGTATGTGTGAGCGTTTATGTATATATGTGTGTATATATGCACGTGTGAGTGTGTGTGTGGTTTGTGTGTGGGGGGTTTGTGTGTGTGGTGTGTGTGTTCGTGTGTGTATGTGTGAGCGTTTATGTATATATGTGTGTATATATGCACGTGTGTGTGTGTGTGTGTGTGTGCGTGTGCGTGTGCGTGTGCGGGTGCGTGTGTGGTGTTTGTGTGTGTCACTAGTTATTAATAAAACAATTATACCCAACATACCTTTTTCGGTTAATCAATGGAGAATAAACATAACTGTCTGTGTGGTTGAAAATAGGAAATTCGCTTCGGAAACATGAACCAGCTTCCATACTATTGTGTGAAATTTTGGGCAAATGTCTTCTACTATAACTTTGGGTTGTCTGAAGCATGTGGTAGAAATTTGGAAGACGGAAACGGTGTGACATTCGGTCATCAATCTGTGTTTGTCTGTTGTATGCGATACGACAGTGTAAATTATCTGGTGATATTTACTTAAGTAAACATATGATAAAGTTCTAAACGTACGTACATCAGCTGAATCTAGATGTTTGACAGATATTGATAAAATGTGTACTAGATTGTGTGCTGAGATCGATATAATTGACTAGAATAGTCGAAAATAGTATCACAGCATAGCCATGATACAATGACTGAAACCAGCAAAACGCATAATTACTCTGTTACTCTATTACGTGTTCCAGCCAACGGGCTGAGGTCATGCTGGTCACAAACATATTTCTAAAATTCAGCCATCATGTAAAACAAGACACAAAACCACAAACACATGAATACATTGCAAGTATCAATGTATAATAAATTTCAAAAGCAGCTATAAAAACAAACACATTTACCCACAACAGAGACCGAGCTAGAGTGATATCACAGAGAGATCATAGTACTGATATCCAACCCCCCAACAATGGACACCAAGGAATGCTAGGTGTTAGTTGACTTTTCTGAATGGTTTTAATTCGAGACAATCGTGAGGTGGGTGAGAGTAGAAATCCTATAATACTAAACCTGACGATGAACAGACTATCTTTATAGCTTTTTGTTCGACAGCAAAAAAAACTTGGAAATTACTCCCAATACTACAACCAGCATTATAACCAAAATTGAATTCCTTCGTGGTCATTCAACCCGCTAGAAATAGAACATAAATTTCCCTCAAATCGCATCCTATCCTCATAAATGAGGGAAGGGCTCATTGGATACTGTACACACAGAAACGCTCCGACAAAGATGGGGAGAGTTTCCGATTTGATCAGAATTTACCAAGGGCTAAACAACAACGACGACTACTACTACTACTGATAATAATAATGATGATTTCATAATTAACCACAAGGATTTACATAAAGGAAAACATTATAGCCTGTCTCGAGCCTGGAGGCTTATCAGTCCTGTGCTTATCCCAGTTTCCGTGGCGTGAAGTGACTGAGATTATAAGAATACCTCTGGACAGGATGCCAGTCAATCGCAGGATTAAAGCTTCAGCCAATGCTAGTACATATTTTCAGCTGAGTATACTGGAGCAATGCGAAATGAACTGTTTTGTTCAAGAACACAACACACAACCCAGTCCAGGAAATGAACCCACGATATTGTTGATTAGGTAAATGTTATTGTCCGTAGGTCAACAAGTAGAAACTCAGGAAAGTTATTTGAGAAGTGTCACAGTGGATATACCACTCTACGTCAACTATTGAATACTACCTTTCGATAACTTATATGCCCTAACGTATCATCATTTAACTGTCTACACACACATACACACATATATATATATATATATATATATATATATATATATGTGTGTGTGCGTGTGTGTGTGTGTGTGTGTAGGTAGGTATATGTGTGTATGTGTGTGTACACACACAAAATTACGATGTTTTTGTGAGGAACTTAGATATTGATATGAAGGATATATAATTGTTTCTACTTTTGGCACAAGGCCAGCAATTAACCAGTACATTACTGGTACTTTATTTTATCGACCCCATAAGGATGAAAGGCAAAGTTAACCTCGGCGGGATTTGAACTCAGACCGTAAAGGGACGTCCAACCCTGTACCGATACTGCCAAAGGATATATAATAGTGTAGCATTAAGAAAATAATATATAAATAAAACAAAACAAAGAGAATGAAATCAAACAAGTAAATTCACCTAATAAGATTATCGATACGAGATGTTATAGATGTTTGTATACCTTACTTGAGCACAAAAAATATCGATTGGGTGTATTTTCGGCAACAAATCTACCAATTTTGGAAATATTGCTGCCATCTTTCTCCCACACAACCCATATCCTCTCCTCAGTGCCTTTCTCCCGACATCCAATCTTATGTTGTCTTTCTATGAATAAAAGATAACGTTGTTTGTCAATGTCATCCTACTAAACATAACAGCCAATTCTCCCTCATGTCACTCTCCGCAAGTTTTAACGAATCTACATGAGATAGCAACAACCACCACCATCACAACTAATACTGTCATTACTATCTCCACCATCCCAACATAACCGACATCATCTTTCTACCAACACCAACACTATCACCACCACTATATAGAAGCCACTATGTAGTCCATCGGCTTGCAAGAAATACTGGCTAAATTCCCCTCGTATCACTGCATACAGCGCTAGCGATTCCACAAGAGATCACCAATATTACTAGTATTTCCATTGCTACCACCATTATTACCAACACTACCAATATTACCTTTATCACTTGCAGAAGCTATTACGTGGTCATCCAACCCGCTAGAAATAGCACATAAATTTCTCTCAAATCGCATCATATCCTCATAAATGAGGGAAGGGCTCATTGGATAATGTACAGACAGAAACGCCCCGACAAAGATGGGGAGGGTTTCCCCTTTGATCAAAATTTACCAGGGGCTAAACAAGAACAACAACAAAAACAACAACAACAACAACAATAACTACTACTAATAATAATAATAATGATGATAATTTCATTATTAACCAAAAGGGTTTACATAAAGGAAAACATTAAGGACGGTACAGAACCGTAGAAATATGGGTTTCTGCGTGTATAAAAAAAAAACACAATAATAATAACAAAAGATGTAACAAGAAAATGGAAACGAAAAACAAAACCCAATAGGGGGAGACCACCGAGGGCTACTCGTGGAGAAAGCCCACAAAAGCCACGGTCGCCGTGACCACCAGGGCAAATGTCCTCTCCCAGTTTTCCACCTCCAATCTACAGACACATTCTCAGAGCAAGCCCATTCACTCGGGCCATGCTCGCTGGGAATATCTTAGCCTCAATGCATATTTGCGCATCATTAGCCAGGGCATTCCCAGCCCTCCACGAACTGCCTGATCATCGGATTTGAAAACGGCCTAATCCACTAGCATGTAGGGAGAAATTAAAAACTACTACTACTATGTGTAGACCGAATTTTAGACAATTAACATATCTCCAATATTGTAAAATATCGTCTGATGATGACTCATCATCTTTATGTTATTCTTACGTTACAATCACCCGGTGCCTCTGAAATGTACATAACGTTGAAGTTTGGAAAAATAGAACCATGTCTTCATATTTATTAACACACTCACTTGCACACATGCACACGGACCAACACCCCCACCACCACCACCACTCCACACACACATATATATATAGGAGGGTCGGCTGAAACGTTCATAGATTGACTATGAAGAAGTGATACTAAAGCTGTGAAATCTTACATGCATTAATTTCAACTCTTCTTATCAATAACTGCATTATTCTTTCCGCGGACTATTTTGAAAAATAAGCTTCAATTGGTCATGCCTTGAGAATACCTTGGTCAGCCTATGAACATTTCAGCCGACCCGTGTATATATATATATATATATATATATATATATAATGAAAAATTGAACAGGGACAGAACAGAGAGGCAGTACGACAAATGTTTATTAAATTCACGCTCAGGAGAGTGGGGGGTAGGTGGGGGATGACGTTTCGGGCATAAGCCCTTCTTCAGGTGAGAGTTCAAAAGGTGTGTAGGGGAGTGGTGGAGAGACATATAGCGAAAGGAAACGGTGCGAGGGGAGTGGTGGAGAGACATATAGCGAAAGGAAACGGTGCGAGATTTATATTTATATATATATATATATATATATATATATATATATATATAAATATAAATATATATAGGAAAATGTTTAACCCCGACGGCAGAGCCCACGCTGTTTCGACGGCTATTTCTGGACTAAATTAGAATTTTTAGCGTGGTAAATAAAATGGGCTATTTATTTACCACGCTAAAAATTCTAATTTAGTCCAGAAATAGCCGTCGAAACGGCTTGAGCACTGCCGTCGGGGTTCAACATTTTCCTATTACCCACCCTACTACCCTAAGTATTGAGTACTCTGGTGCGTTAGGGTCCATCTGGTTCCTTACTACACCTCCTTCGTTATATATATAAATAAATATATATGATTAAGGCTCGATTTTATTCTCTGAATTTTTGGAGACATATGTTTGATTTTGTATCGTTCATGACATCCTTTACTTTGAATGTAATAGTAATTTTATATATATATATATATTATTCAAAATATTAACAAATGAAAAATATTCTCATAATCAAAATATATACTTTATTATATATATTTCAAAGGTACTGTGTTGTTTTTTCAGTACGTCCTCATCAGACAAAATATATATCTTGTCTGATGAGGACGTACTGAAAAAAACAACACAGTACCTTTGAAATATATATAATAAAGTATATATTTTGATTATGAGAATATTTTTCATTTGTTAATATTTTGAATAATATTAAAAACTCCTGGAAAACCCTTGTTGAGTGCTTCTAATCTATTGTAAAATTGTATTCATTGAGTAATCAATGAACCATACTAATCGTTGGTTATATATATATATATATATATATAAATGAGAGGTATAAAGATTGTTATATATATATATATATATATATATATATCTATATATATGTATATATATATATATAGAGAGAGAGAGAGAGAGAGAGAGAGAGAGAGAGAGAGAGAGAGAGAGAGAGAGAGAGAGGGGGGGGGCTGAAAGAAAGAAAGAAAAAAGGATATTGATTGAGAAATACCTCTAGTCATACTTATATACATACATATACACCATCGTCTATATCACGTGATTGTTACATGTTCAAATATTTTTTTCAAAACCCAAATGCTATTATCGCTATAATTTCCGTGTTGTTTCTTGTAACTCTTGTGAGATTTTACGAATCAATAACTGCACAATGCATGGTATTGGCTCTTGATTTAGAGGTTAACACTATGTTTTCAGTCGATATTAACTGAAGGACATTAATTTACGGCAGTTGATGTGTTGCTATTAAAATTAATAGCAGGAGAAAATCCGAACGATAGAGACTTCTACACTTTTCCTGGTTTCAGACATTGGATTGTAGCCATGCTGCGGCACTAACTTCAATGGTTTTAGTCGATTATTAACAATTTCAGTACTTATTACCGTCTCGTATTTTATCGACCTCAATTTGTTGAAAGTGTGGGTGACTCTTTTATTACGTAAAAGGAAGCAATACCACACCGATTTAAACTGGTAAACAGTCACAAAGTGAAGCGCGCACGCACACATATATATGTGCATACATACAAACATACATACATATATACATACATACACTCACTCATATCTACATACATACATATTTACACACACTCACTCATATATAGAGATACACACACACACATATACACACATACACGCACACATATATATATATATATCAGATTGGAGGCGGTAAAAACCAGTTAGACGATTACTCACCAGAGTACTCGATACTTGGGGTAGTAGAGTGTATTTATGTATGATGTTTGTATGAATTGTTTCATATATATATATATAACGAAGGTGTGGTAAGGAACCAGATGGACCATAACGCACCAGAGTACTCAATACTTAGGGTAGTAGAGTGGGTAATAAGAAAAGGTTTGACCCCGACGCCAGAGCTCAAGCCGTTTCGACGGCTTGAAATAGCCGTCGAAACGGCTTGAGCTCTGCCGTCGGAGTCAAACTTTTTCCTATATATATATATATATTTTTATACTTTTGGGGGGTCATGCTGCCAATAAACGAAGTGTATATATATATATATATATATATATATATATGATGAATACAAAGACCAACATCCAAAAAGGACTCGATAAGGGTTGTATATATATATATATATATATAAGTATATATAAACCCGTGGAGCGAATATTTATTAGTATAGATTAAAAGTTTAAGCAATGAATGTTTGCTTTAACCCTAAGCGGGTTCATCTGAAACTGAGAAAAATCAATCTGTAGATGAAGAAGTAAATATTTTTTTAAAAAACATCAAATATTGCCTTCAGAAAACAGGAAGACATAACGGTAGTGCGTGAAGTCGTTGTCTTGAGATGAACGAAATCTATGAAAGGAGAATTAGGTTGGCACATTGGCCAGATTGGTAGAGATTCAGAGACGATGCTTTGCAGCATAGAGTTACGGCCCTTTATGGTCTGAGTACAAATCCCGCCGAGGTCAACTTTCTTTTATCGACCCCGTAAGGATGAAAACCAATAATAATTATGATAATGAAAACATTAATAGTAATGATAGACTCTGCACACCAGTTTGAGCAATTTGTCTCAGCTGCACCACGTGGACAAAATGGAAAACATTATCATATATTGAGTTCAAATCCCGCCGAGGTTAACTTTGCCTTTCATCCTTACGGGGTCGATAAAATAAAGTACCAGTAATACACTGGGTAATTGCTGGCCTTGTGCCTAAAGTAGAAACAATTATCATATATTATTGAAGGGCGGTGGATTGGCAGTATCGGTAGAGGGCCGGACGCCATGCTTTGCAGCATAGAGTTACGGCCCTATATGATCTGAGTTCAAATCCCGCCGATGTTAACTTTGCCTTTCATCATTACAGGGTCGATAAAATAAAGTACCAGTAATGCACTGGGTGATTGCTGGCCTTGTGCCAAAAGTAGAAACAATTATTATTAAAGGCGGTGAATTAGCAGTATCGGTAGAGGTTCTGACGCCATGATTTATAGCAAAGAGTTACGGCCCTTTATGGTCTGAGTTCAAATCCCGCCGAGGTTAACTTTGCCTTTCATCCTTAAGGGGTCGATAAAATAAAGTACCAGTAATGCACTGGGTAATTGCTGGCCTTGTGCCAAAAGTAGAAACAATTATTTTTATATAGTATCTAGGTGGAAATTATAGAGTGGCGGTAGGATGTGATTTGAAGGAGATTTTGATATTACTTTTAGATGACAAAGGAACCGCCCGCATAGAAGCTCATTCGTAGTTTAATCATATACTCCCCCTCCATGTAGACACACAAGAGTTGACAGAGTACATATAAAATGCACAAACATAGAAACTCCTTTCAAAACAGCCACCGAGAGGTTCTTAGCGAGAACTACACCAGAAAAACATATACACGCATTAGACAGCACACACGCATTTATCATTATATGTAAACACTATACGTATGTATGTGTATATATATATATGTGTGTGTGTCTTTTATATATATGTGCGTGCGTGTGTGTATATATGTATGTATATGTAAATATATAAGTGTATTGAGTTGACAGAGTATATATAAAATGTAAGAAGATAGAAACTACGTTCAAAACAGCCACCGAGATATTCTTCGCGAGAACTACACCAGAAGTATATTCTGACTAACAAGGAAGAGTCAACAAAGATGTGGGGACTTTCATCAAAATTCAAGATACGGAATGTTGCACAGGATTCTTTGAAATTCCTCACACCAGATGCCTAGTTGTTTCCATTTTCTACCGAATACCATATTAAAAGTACGTTGCATGTTCATGCAACGTACATGGCCTATGGTGGGGGCTGGAAACAAAGCAAATTACTTAACGACATCAGGTCATTTGAAATATGCCAAGGCTTCCGGGAGCTGCACGCTTGCGTTTATTCTAGACAAGTATGAAATGTATACAGAATAACTCATTTGAAAAGAGTCTAGATCGTCCTGAACCTGGATGGTAGAACTATGGCAGTTAATAGCAGTAAATGCAATGCCTTCAGACTATTCGCCGTTTATAATCCGTGTGAGGTGGGGTGGTCACACATTTTCAGGTAGCTAAATTTTCTTCAGATATTTAAATATACCTCTCATTACTTGTTTTGTTTTTATGGACTGTTTTCGAATAGCATCTTAGACACACGCTAGGATTGTGTAGCCGACAGAAAAGGGTGTGTAAAAGCCTCTCAGTCCTACTCAGACAATTTCAACAGGCTGAATGGAACCATCATATTCTAAATAGAAAAAATGGACTTGGATAAACAGTAACGAGTGAACTAAATGGTATCAGAGCGTTATATTAGCAGAATCATTAGAGCGTCGAACAATTTCCAGTTCAAATCCCATCAATATCAATTTTGCTTTCTATTCATTTGAAGTCGATAAAATAAATTATCGGTCGAATACTTGTGACATTTCTGTATTTCTATAAATCATCCTAGATGTAAATAAGATCATAATGAAAGTATCTTGATAGCACAGGGTGTCCCAATTTCAAGCTGTTTCCTACAAAGACCAAATGTTTGTCATCTGTGTTGTCAATGAAATTCAAACACATAAACAGGGTCCCAGACACCAGAAACTAAACGAGTCATTCCCAACATGGAAAGTTTGAATTAGTGAATTAGTTAAAGGGATATTGATTAGGGAGTGGGGGGAGATTAGCAACAAACAGTGGTTGTTTTTCTAGAGTGAAATGTTAGAGTAGGGCCAATAGGGTTTAGAAATAATTGTAGAATGGGCAAATAGACAGCAACGGCTCAAAAGTATCCAATACTGGAAGAAAAGTAATTGTCAAGTAAATGAATAACACTGACTATATTCAGGAATATTATTTTTACAACGGCTTCATCTTTCGAACCAACAGAAATAGTATTCTACATGATTACATTCTAATCGAATGGTAATACCGAGGATTCGAGAAATGTTTAATAATATTCATGAATTTATTCAGCGTTAATATGGTTCAACCACGGAAAATAGCAGATTAAGAGAGAAGCTAGATTAGAAAAGATAGTTTAGAAAAACATTGCAGTTGACGTGCTTCCGATGAAAATTCTGTTTGACTATTTCTTCGATGAGAAATAGGAAGTTTGCTGTTATCAGAGCTAAGGCTTATAGGACACGAGAGAGAAAAAGCTGATCGATAAACGAGAAAAGCAGAGAAATATCATGGCCGAAAAGATACAATCCAGTCTGCTTTGATTATACACTTGTAGATAATAGTCAGGATTTTCAGAGAGGACATTTTCTATCGATAGACAGTGAAGTCCGGGATTTTAAGTGGGCTGTCCTTATTTATTTTAAGTTCTACAATTTAAAAATGAGTTTTCTTCATTGTACGATTATATTGTTCATAGTTTCTTTTTGGTAACAGTCTTTGCAATGTCTCCTTTATTCATCACCCTGGTGGCAAAATAAATCATTAATATTATAATGCCTTTGTTGTTATTATCGCGTCACCAAAGATCTGGCCGTTTTGATTTGCATACGCCTCATTGCTGGCAATAACATCTGTTGATTTTCCTCCAGGCCATACTTTGAACACAGTTAGACATTATTGGATGAATTATAGCCTTATTTCAGTGGGAATTTAGCATTGCAAGTGAAGAGGTGTCAACTGGTTCAAACCCCCCCCCCCCTCCATATATATATATATATATATATACACACATGTGTATACGTATATATATATGTATATATATATGTGTGTGTGTGTGTATGTATGTTTGTTTGTATGGATGTATAAACACACAGCTAAATCTAGCTGAGTCAATCTATGTGTATTTGTGTTTGCCAGTATGTGTGTTTATATGGAATTTGCGTGTACGTGCGATCCGTGTATCCGATTAACTATTTTTATATTTAAATATAATTCAATTTATAAACTAACTTAGCATGAGATAGTTCATAAACATATATATATATGTATGTATATATATATATATATGTGTGTACACCATTGTTATGGCGTCTGTCTGAATGTAAATCTTTCTTGTTCGCTCGCGGTCGTCTGTTCTGCTTCATCATCATCATCATCATCATCACCATAACTCTCCTTTTCCTCCTCTTCTTTTTCTTCTTTTGTTCTTCCTCCCCACTGCTCTTTTTCTTTTCTCTTCTTATTCCACCCTCTTCCCTACCCCATTATCTTCCTTCTGCTCTTCTTAATCCTAATCATTTTTGCACAAATACACACACTCAAATACATTTATACACACACACACACAGACACAGACACACACACACACACACACACACACACACACACACACACACACACACACACACACAGACACACACATATATATATATACATATACACATATATATATACATATATGCATATATATATATACATATACATATATATACATATATATATACATATATATATAAACATGTATATATATATATATATGTATATATGTATATGTATATATATATATATATATACATATATATAACACCGCGCTCTCGCACACACGTACATATATACTCACATACACATATACATACACACATACACACGCACACACACACAGACACAAATCCAAGTTCATTTTGTCGTTGGTAAGCCCATTCATTCTTAACTAGAATATTTTTAGAAAAAGTTTCCTTTTTGTCGCCTTGTAATAGACAAAAAGTAGAGAAGGGGAGGGGTGGGGGGATGAGGAAGACGATATAGTGGACGGTGAAGATGATGTCGGTGATGGGGGAAATATAGAATTCTCATTTACTTGTAATACCTAAACCATAAATAAAATCAATAGAGTTGGTACGTAACTGGCAGGTTCTTTTAAAAAGATTTCCAGCAAGTTACTTTCGTCTGTTCTTGACAACAATATAATTAATTCGAAAAACTTGGTTTCGAAACCATCACCACTATCACTTCGAACACATCCACCATTATCGCCATTACCACCATTACTAGCACTACCACTACCACCATCGTTAACATCACCAACACCAGTACTATCATCATCTTCATAATCGCCTCTAACACCACTATGACCACCATCATCGCAATTATCAGCCCTATTATCGCTTCTACACTAGCATCACGATTAATACCATCACCACCACCACCATTATCATCAACACTGCCACAATCCCCACCACCTTCACAACTGCCACTATCACTTGTATAATCACTATCGCCACAATTATCAAATTACCACAACCATTACTACAATTGCCAATACCACTACCAGCAACACACAACCCGCTATTACCTAATAATAATGGCACAGTGTGATGTTTCAATACCATCAAAACACCATCATCACTGGTATGCACCCTCCACTACTTCAGACA
>OZ024741.1:172911693-173001693 GCA_964016885.1 Eledone cirrhosa
ACAAAAGTTCATCTCGATTTGCCTCCCTTGCCTGAGATTTTCTCTGCAGAATCCATCCAGCTCATAAATACTTCCGTTCTCGCTATAACCATACACCAGTTGAATAATCTTTTTTGATGTGAAACACGTGTTCTCAAGTATGGTTTGATAATTTTAGTCGACTTAACTTTATATATAATTGTTTCTACTTTAGGCACAAGGCCAGCAATCACCCAGTGCATTACTGGTACTTTATTTTATCGACCCCGTAAGGATGAAAGGCAAAGTCAACCTCGGCGGGATTTGAACTCAGATCGTAAAGGGACGTAACTATGCTGGAAAGCATGGCGTCCGACCCTCTACCGATACTGCCAATCCACCGCCCTTAACTTTATATATAATGTTTGTATGTATGCATTTATATACAGATACACGTGTATGTGTGCACCCATATGCACCATAGTCGGCTCTTACTATCCATATGAAATGTTGCTTGTTGTAATACAATACAAAAAGTGAAGCGACCCCCCCCCCCCACCACCACCACCACATACGTATTCTTTCGTCAGCTACTGTCGTCCTACTGCTGTTATCATGTTATCAATGTCCATATATCCAATTTCCCCCTGTTATGTTTAGCCACATCCTCATCCTTATATATCAATCATACTCAAGCCAGTGGCGATTGCGTTGTATTGACATTTCTTTCATGCTAACCAGCTTGGTTTTATCTCGGATGAGAGCTTTCTTGACATTGTCATTCCATGCGGTGTTCATTTTCTCTCTCGGGTGTCTCATCAGGAATGCATATAGTCATTTTTACCTGTTTACCTAGCGCATGTATTAGAGGTGTGTTTGTTTGGATCACGATCATACGGTCGTGAGTTCGATTCTCGGCGATGTGTTGTGTCCTTTCACAATGATCCAGTCTACCAAGCTGGCGAAATGAGTTGTACCGGTAATTCATAAACTACGTCACACTGACTCTCCCTGAGGACTACGTTAAGGATATACCTGTCAGTAGAATGCTTAGTCACCTGCACGTTGATTTCATGATAAACTGTTTTATTGGTCGAACGATTGGGACACTCGTCTTCAAAACCGATCTCTATATTGTGGTAGCTAAATTCATTTCTAAGTATATTTTCGACTTCAATTGGTGTGCTTGTTCCATGGCTGCCCTATCAACTTTTTTCTGAATACCGAGCTTTACTTGCTTAACCTGTTATCTCATGTGTCACTGAATCTACCGACATTATTAATTGTCAGATATGTTAAGTGGTTTGGATCTACAGGACATAGCTGATAAAGAACTTCAGACGTCCACACTTTGTGGCTGCACTGTTAAAAGCATTCTTTTGTCTTACGTTTTATACGACAAATGCACAATCATCATCAAACAAAATTTCATTCACTAACATATGTGTGATCTCTCGCATATATTTGAGGTGCGACGCCTTAAACTGCTTCAGTCGAATTCCAGAATGCCTCCTCTGGCATCCCTGATAAATTAAATGAGAATAATATTGGCACTAGCACAGAGACCTGTTTGACTCCCACAATAACAACATCAAACTGTGTAGAGCTGGAGCTCACCTGAATAAGATGAGCTCCCATGTCAATGTCTCAGATTCTGCTGTACGAAGAAACTTTTCTGGGTATCTAAAACCTCCGAATACCTGCTATCGACCGGACTAGTTTACTGTATCAAATGCTTTCATAAAATCAGCGAAAGCTGCACATAATGCCTCGTCTTATTCCATGCATTTGTTTAATCTGTCGGAAGCAGAATACTGTACTTTAGCATGTATACATCTTCTGAACTCATTTTCAGCTTCAGGTAGAACTGTTGTGATTTTCCCATTCGTTCTATTAAGTAATACTCATAAGAAGATCTCTCGTCTAATGGTCAATAGGGAAATCCTTTAATAGCTCTCGCATTCATTCTTGAATATGGGGACGGTACTAGCATTGTTCCAGTTCTGTGGAATACCACCAGCTTCTCATGGTTTTAATATCAATTGGTGGAGATATCTAATGGGTTTATATCCTCTATCTTTCAGACATCTGCTGGAATTCCGATCACTCCTGGAGTACTTCTACCTAAGTGGGACTTTATTGCGACCAGCACCTCTAATTGGCGGATCACTTATGATTACATCAATAGTATGATGCGTCACATACTACAAAGTTCTTTGTTCGATGTGTTCTGGTACTTTGAGGAATTGCTGGAAGTTCTCTGCAAAACGATCAGGTTTTTGTATTTTTCATGGAATTTTGTTGACCTATCAACTAAGTTCCGTATACAACATTCAATTTAGGATAGAAGCTACCCATACCATCGAAATAAGGAGGAGTTTGTAAGTTCATTGCTTTGTTTTCCCACGTCTACCTCATCTTGCCGGTGTTATGGTACAGTACACTCTTCGTTTGGAAGTTATCAGAGCTTAATGGAGACATATCTGGTGAGCGTGAATGTATTTTTCTAACAGTGAAGCATGAGTGGTATCATCGCAAGCAAATTAGTCTTCATGCTTCTTATTGGCTTATGAAGTCTAGCTTTAGTTGCGTCATACGCTATGGGTGACGCCGGGAACACTTCACTCTTATGCTTCCTTTGTTTGTTTGTTGTTTTCTTTTCGTGGGTTTCATTCGATTCCAGAGCTTTTTCATATCTCTTTCTAAAATGATTTCTCTGTTTTTATTCACCAGCTTCCCACTTGCCTGGTTCTATTCAGTTTGGGGATTACTGTGCAGGCTATCAAAACATATGGTGACTTGTGCAACAGTTTGCTCCTCTCACTACTCTGTCATGCTATCTGGTTATGGTGTAGCCTAGGCGATACCAGTGCTGAATCCAGGTCATTTCACGTTCGTCCTTTTCTTTGAAATCGAGTCGAGAATAATGAAGCCATACTTGGATCACAAAGTGAAGAAACGTTATCCATCTGGGTTGTATATCCCACACATTGTTTAGAACAAACACCAGGAAGCCTTTCTGAAAAGGCGTATTAGTATCATCGTGTTGCTCTAAGGCAAATGGTCATTTACAGAGAACTGTAAAATTTCTCTTTTGCACTATTTTAATTGTAGGAGCATTCAAGTAGCATAGCATCTACTTCTGCTGGTCACTCTCAGACACTAATAGCAGTTGGTTCTTGATTTAATTCTACCCTAATACTTCTTACTGTTGTAAATCCAGCGATGGACACATGCCTCGGCTTTATTGGTTTCACATTACAAAATTAAATATATAACCCGTATCTCCGATACTGTCATGTGCAAGCAGTTTAAATGCATGCATGTATGTATTTGTGTGTATATGTATGTATGTAAGCATGCATATTAGCATTCATACATACATACATACATACATACATACATACATATACAGTATACATACATACATGGTGGCTGCCAACTCGTTTTCAAGTACGGCCACTACTTTATATCCATGTAGGAGAACCCCTACCGATGCGTTGAACAAGTGTGACTTTTTAGTCCAGCCAGCGACTTGAAAACTCTGTACAAACACTACACCTGTGACAATTACTGACACATAGTGCTGGGCCCATGGTACGATGTGACGACAAGTGCAGAGAGATCTCCAGATATAAAGCAATGCCTGTGCCGTGAAGCTTTTGTAGTGAGCAAAGGCACTGCACAATGGCCATCCAAAATCACCGGGAGAGATGACCCCTTAGCCTTTGTCAAGGCAGAATTCTAGGAGAAGGAAAACTCTGATATAACACCTGCAACCCTGATGGTATCCGATGATGTTGACTTGTTCTTCTTTTTGGTAAATATCATCTTGGTTAAGAGAGTGGGACTGGCTTTGTGCAGTGCATTTGCTCACTATAAAAGCTTCACGGCACAGGCATTGCTTTATGTCTGGAGATCTCTCTGCACTTGTCATCACATGGTACCATGGGCCCAGCACTATGTGTCAATAATTGTCACAAGTGTAATGTTTGTACATACATACATACATACATACATACATACATACATACATACATACATACATACATGACTACCTAGTAAGTGTTGCGTAAGCCCCAATATCTTGTTTCTTGGCTAGAAACCGACTCTGTGAAACTTTTTTGCAATAATTACCGTATTTCCCGGCGTTGAAGACGCTACTTTTTCCCGAAAATAAGTCTCAAAAATCTACCATGCGCCCTGGAGGCCGAAGGTTGTTTATTATATTTTTTCAAATTTTTGGTTGTCAAAATTAGGGTGCGTCCTCGAGGACGAAGCGTCTTCGGCGCCGGGAAATACAGTACATTAATGTTCATACACATACACACACAATAATGTTTACGGAAACAAACGCTTAACAGAAAAACAGAACTAGTCCGGTAAGAGTCACTTTTTATTCAATTAAAATATTCTCTCTACTTTACTTTAATTGTAGTCCCTTTATGTATGGAAATGAATGCATATAATTTTGAAGAACATCAATCTTTCTAACGGCAAATAGTCGGAACACGACAGTCTCACAGAAATAACATAACATGACCTTAGACAAGCAGAATAATTGATTGACATCACTCGCATGCTGTTTATGGAACAAATTAACCTCTAATTAACAAGAAGCAACATTATACTGGTTTTCAGCTTCACAAATTATATAGCACTTATCTCAATAGCACATGGGCTCATACAATCTTCTGATATTATAGGATTAACATTGTATATAGAATTAACAAAGTATATATAACATGAAAGGACCTGCAGATCATCATTATACAAGAAGAACTTTAACTCTATCATTTCTTTTATTCTATACTTCTGAGGTACACAAACCTCTAAAAGATTGCATTGTGATAAACCATGTGCTAAACATTGCTTAATATTATGATATTATTTTTCTAACTGATGTTAAAGGAAACCTCTAGTGTTCTCCTGGGTTAATGAACTATATCCCTAGTCCGTTTGATCAGGAAAAAGATGGCCATCTATAACTATGAGTCCCGGGTGGATTAGAGCTTTCAGTGATTCTCCTTCCTCATTCTTCGTAGAAATAATTTCGCTACTTTGCCTATTGGAACTCATTTAACTTTTATTGATATATAAGGATGAGGATGTGGCTAAACATAACAGGGGGAAATTGTATATATGGACATTGGTAACATGATAACAGCAGTAGGACGACAGTAGCTGACGAAAGAATACGTATGTGGTGGTGGGGGGGGGGGTCGCTTCACTTTTTGTATTGTATTACAACAAGCAACATTTCATATGGATAGTAAGAGCCGACTATGGTGCATATGGGTGCACACATACACGTGTATCTGTATATAAATGCATACATACAAACATTATATATAAAGTTAAGTTATATATGAGTTCAAATCCCGCCGAGGTTGACTTTGCCTTTCATCCTTACGGGGTCGATAAAATAAAGTACCAGTAATATACTGGGATAATTGCTGGCCTTGTGCCAAAAGTAGAAACAATTAAGATCTAATGAAATAAAATCAAATGATAATATAATGATTTATTCCTGCAAAGAATAAACAATAATACAAACTAAAAATAGGCATCAGAGAAAATGAAATGTATTGAGTTTAGTTAAGGACTAAAAGCTGTGGTTTTGGTTTGGCTTTGTTTTACTGATTTACCATTTCACGGACCTTTGTTAATTCCAAATAAATTCCATTTCTTGGAGGAAAGAAAACGTGAATGTATCTCCTTGGAGATACATTCTGTAAGAAGAAGAAAGATGATAAATTACACAAGTAGATATAGGCAGAATATTTGAATATGTTTCAAGGGAAATAATGTAGGTAGAATGAGATGAGAGAAGTGGAAGTCAGTTGAAAAGGTGTAATGAGAGAAGAGGGTGGCAGTTGACAAGGTGTGATGAGAGGGTGGCAGTTGACAAGGTGTGAGGAGAGGGTGGCAGTTGACAAGGTGTGAGGAGAGGGTGGCAGTTGACAAGGTGTGATGAGAGGTTGGCAGTTCACAAGGTGTAATGAGAGAAGAGGGTGGCAGTTGACAAGGTGTGAGGAGAGGGTCGCAGTTGAAAAGGTGTGATGAGAGGGTGGCAGTTGACAAGGTGTGAGGAGAGGGTGGCAGTTGACAAGGTGTGAAGAGAGGCTGGCAGTTGACAAGGTGTGAGGAGAGGTGGTGGCAGTTGACAAGGTGTGATGAGAGGAGGTGGTGACAGTTGACAAGGTGTGAGGAGAGGGTGGCAGTTGACAAGGTGTGGTGAGAGGAGGTGGGAGTGGACAAGGTGTGATGAGAATAGGTGACTGTGGACAAGATGTTAGGAGAGGAGAGGGTGGCAGTTGACAAAGAGTGAGGAGAGGGTGGCAGTTGACAAGGTGTGATTAAAGGAGGTGACAGTGAACAAGGTGTGATGAGAGGTGGTGACAGTGGACAAGGTGTGAGGAGAGGAGAGGGTGGCAGTTGACAAGGTGTGGTGAGAGGAGAGCAGTTGACAACGTGTGATGAGAAGGTGGCAGTTAACAAGGTTGATGAGAGGAGAGGGTGGCAGTTGACAAGGTGTGATGAGAGGAGGTGACAGTGGACAAGGTGTGCTGAGAGGAGAGGGTGGAAGTTGACAAGGTGTGATGAGAGGGTGGCAGTTGACAAGGTGTGATGATTGGAGGTGACAGTTGACAAGGTGTGATGAGAGGAGAGGGTGGCAGTTGAAAAGGTGTGATGAGAGGAGAGGGTGGCAGTTGACAAGGTGTGATGAGAGGGTGACAGTTGACAAGGTGTGATGAGAGGAGAGGGTGGCAGTTGACAAGGTGTGATGAGAGGATGTGAAAGTTGAGAAGGTGTGATGAGAGGAGAGGGTGGCAGTTGACAAGGTGTGGTGAGACGAGAGCGTGGCAGTTGACAAGTTGTGGTGAGGAGAGAGGGTGGCAGTTGACAAGGTGTGATGAGAGGAAAGGGTGGCAGTTGACAAGTTGTGATGAGAGGAGGTGACAGTTGACAAGGTGTGATGAGAGGAGAGGGTGGCAGTTGACAAGGTGTGATGAGAGGAGTTGACAGTTGACAAGGTGTGATGTGAGGAGAGGGTGGCAGTTGACAAGGTGTGGTGAGACGAGAGCGTGGCAGTTGACAAGTTGTGGTGAGGAGAGAGGGTGGCAGTTGACAAGGTGTGATGAGAGGAGAGGGTGGCAGTTGACAAGGTGTGATGAGAGGAGATGACAGTTGACAAGGTGTAATGAGAGGAGAGGGTGGCAGTTGACAATGTGTGATGAGAGGAGAGGGTGGCAGTTGACAAGTTGTGGTGAGAGGAGAGGGTGGCAGTTGACAAGGTGTGATGAGAGGTGAAGGTGGCAGTTGACAAGGTGTGATGAGAGGAGGTGACAGTTGACAAGGTGTGATGAGAGGAGAGGGTGGCAGTTGACAAGTTGTGGTGGGAGGAGAGGGTGGCAGTTGACAAGGTGTGATGAGAGGAGATGACAGTTGACAAGGTGTGATCAGAGGAGACGGTGGCAGTTGACAAGGTGTGATGAGAGGAGAGGGTGGCAGTTGACAAGGTGTGATGAGAGGAGGTGACAGTTGACAAGGTGTGATGAGAAGAGAGGTTGGCAGTTGACAAGGTGTGTTGAGAGGAGAGGGTGGCAGTTGACAAGTTGTGGTGCGAGGAGAGGGTGGCAATTGACAAGGTGTGATGAGAGGAGAGGGTGGCAGTTGACAAGTTGTGATGAGAGGAGGTGACAGTTGACAAGGTGTGATGAGAGGAGAGGGTGGCAGTTGACAAGGTGTGATGAGAGGAGAGGGTGGTAGTTGACAAGGTGTGATGAGAGGAGTTGACAGTTGACAAGGTGTGATGTGAGGAGAGGGTGGCAGTTGACAAGGTGTGGTGAGAGGAGAGGGTGGCAGTTGACAAGGTGTGAAGAGGGGAGAGGGTGAGAGTTGACAAGGTGAGATGAGAGGAGGTGAAAGTGGACAAGGTGTGGTGAGAGGAGAGGGTCGTAGTTGACAAGGTGTGATGAAAGGAGGTGGTGGCAGTTGACAAGGTGTGGTGAGAGGAGGTGACAGTGGACAATGTGTGATGAGAGGAGAGGGTGGCAGTTGACAAGGTGTGGTGAGAGGAGGGCGTGGCAGTTGACAAGTTGTGGTGAGAAGAGAGGGTGGCAGTTGACAAGGTGTGATGAGAGGAGAGGGTGGCAGTTGATAAGTTGTGGTAAGAGGAGAGCGTGGCAGTTGACAAGGTGTGATGAGAGGAGAGGGTGGCAGTTGACAAGGTGTGATGAGAGGAGGTGACAGTTGACAAGGTGTAATGAGAAGAGAGGGTGGCAGTTGACAAGGTGTGTTGAGAGGAGAGGGTGGCAGTTGAAAAGGTGTGGTGAGAGGAGAGGGTGGCAGTTGACAAGGTGTGATGAGAGGAGATGGTGACAGTTGACAAGGTGTGATGGGAGGAGATGGTGACAGTTGACAAGGTGTGATGAGAGGAGGTGGTGGCAGTTGAGAAGGTGTGGTGAGAGGAGGTGACAGTGGACAAGGTGTGATGAGAGGAGAGGGTGGCAGTTGAAAAGGTGTGGTGAGAGGAGAGGGTGGCAGTTGACAAAGTGTGAGGAGAGGGTGGCAGTTGACAAGGTGTGATTAAAGGAGGTGACAGTGGACAAGGTGTGATGAGAGGTGGTGACAGTGGACAAGGTGTGAGGAGAGGAGAGGGTGGCAGTTGACAAGGTGTGGTGAGAGGAGAGCAGTTGACAACGTGTGGTGAGAGGAGAGCAGTTGACAAGGTTGATGAGAGGAGAGGGTGGCAGTGGACAATGTGTGATGAGAAGGTGGCAGTTAACAAGGTTGATGAGAGGAGAGGGTGGCAGTTGACAAGGTGTGATGAGAGGAGGTGACAGTGGACAAGGTGTGCTGAGAGGAGAGGGTGGAAGTTGACAAGGTGTGATGAGAGGGTGGCAGTTGACAAGGTGTGATGATTGGAGGTGACAGTTGACAAGGTGTGATGAGAGGAGAGGGTGGCAGCTGAAAAGGTGTGATGAGAGGAGAGGGTGGCAGTTGACAAGGTGTGATGAGAGGGTGACAGTTGACAAGGTGTGATGAGAGGAGAGGGTGGCAGTTGACAAGGTGTGATGAGAGGAGAGGGTGGTAGTTGACAAGGTGTGATGAGAGGATGTGAAAGTTGAGAAGGTGTGATGAGAGGAGAGGGTGGCAGTTGACAAGGTGTGATGAGAGGAAAGGGTGGGAGTTGACAAGTTGTGATGAGAGGAGGTGGCAGTTGACAAGGTGTGCTGAGAGGAGAGGGTGGCAGTTGACAAGTTGTGATGAGAGGAGGTGACAGTTGACAAGGTGTGATGAGAGGAGAGGGTGGCAGTTGACAGGGTGTGATGAGAGGAGAGGGTGGCAGTTGACAAGGTGTGATGAGAGGAGTTGACAGTTGACAAGGTGTGATGTGAGGAGAGGGTGGCAGTTGACAAGGTGTGGTGAGAGGAGAGCGTGGCAGTTGACAAGTTGTGGTGAGAAGAGAGGGTGGCAGTTGACAAGGTGTGATGAGAGGAGAGGGTGGCAGTTGATAAGTTGTGGTAAGAGGAGAGCGTGGCAGTTGACAAGGTGTGATGAGAGGAGAGGGTGGCAGTTGACAAGGTGTGATGAGAGGAGGTGACAGTTGACAAGGTGTAATGAGAAGAGAGGGTGGCAGTTGACAAGGTGTGTTGAGAGGAGAGGGTGGCAGTTGACAAGTTGTGGTGCGAGGAGAGGGTGGCAATTGACAAGGTGTGATGAGAGGAGAGGGTGGCAGTTGACAAGGTGTGATGAGAGGAGGTGACAGTTGACAAGGTGTGATGAGAGGAGAGGGTGGCAGTTGACAAGGTGTGATGAGAGGAGAGGGTGGTAGTTGACAAGGTGTGATGAGAGGAGTTGACAGTTGACAAGGTGTGATGTGAGGAGAGGGTGGCAGTTGACAAGGTGTGGTGAGAGGAGAGGGTGGCAGTTGACAAGGTGTGAAGAGGGGAGAGGGTGAGAGTTGACAAGGTGAGATGAGAGGAGGTGAAAGTGGACAAGGTGTGGTGAGAGGAGAGGGTCGTAGTTGACAAGGTGTGATGAGAGGAGAGGGTGGCAGTTGACAAGGTGTGGTGAGAGGAGGTGACAGTGGAGAATGTGTGATTAGAGGAGAGGGTGGCAGTTGACGAGGTGTGATGAGAGGAGGCGGTGGCAGTTGACAAGGTGTGAGTAAAGGAGGTGGTGGCAGTTGACAAGGTGTGGTGAGAGGAGGTGACAGTTGACAAGGTGTGATGAGAGGAGAGGGTGGCAGTTGACAAGGTGTGATGAGAGGAGAGGGTGGTAGTTGACAAGGTGTGATGAGAGGATGTGAAAGTTGAGAAGGTGTGATGAGAGGAGAGGGTGGCAGTTGACAAGGTGTGATGAGAGGAAAGGGTGGCAGTTGACAAGTTGTGATGAGAGGAGGTGACAGTTGACAAGGTGTGATGAGAGGAGAGGGTGGCAGTTGACAAGGTGTGATGAGAAGAGTTGACAGTTGACAAGGTGTGATGTGAGGAGAGGGTGGCAGTTGACAAGGTGTGGTGAGACGAGAGCGTGGCAGTTGACAAGTTGTGGTGAGGAGAGAGGGTGGCAGTTGACAAGGTGTGATGAGAGGAGATGACAGTTGACAAGGTGTAATGAGAGGAGAGGGTGGCAGTTGACAAGGTGTGATGAGAGGAGAGGGTGGCAGTTGACAAGTTGTGGTGAGAGGAGAGGGTGGCAGTTGACAAGGTGTGATGAGAGGTGAAGGTGGCAGTTGACAAGGTGTGATGAGAGGAGGTGACAGTTGACAAGGTGTGATGAGAGGAGAGGGTGGCAGTTGACAAATTGTGGTGGGAGGAGAGGGTGGCAGTTGACAAGGTGTGATGAGAGGAGATGACAGTTGACAAGGTGTGATCAGAGGAGACGGTGGCAGTTGACAAGGTGTGATGAGAGGAGAGGGTGGCAGTTGATAAGTTGTGGTAAGAGGAGAGCGTGGCAGTTGACAAGGTGTGATGAGAGGAGAGGGTGGCAGTTGACAAGGTGTGATGAGAGGAGGTGACAGTTGACAAGGTGTGATGAGAAGAGAGGGTGGCAGTTGACAAGGTGTGTTGAGAGGAGAGGGTGGCAGTTGACAAGTTGTGGTGCGAGGAGAGGGTGGCAATTGACAAGGTGTGATGAGAGGAGAGGGTGGCAGTTGACAAGGTGTGATGAGAGGAGAGGGTGGTAGTTGACAAGGTGTGATGAGAGGAGTTGACAGTTGACAAGGTGTGATGTGAGGAGAGGGTGGCAGTTGACAAGGTGTGGTGAGAGGAGAGGGTGGCAGTTGACAAGGTGTGGTGAGAGGAGGTGACAGTGGAGAATGTGTGATTAGAGGAGAGGGTGGCAGTTGACGAGGTGTGATGAGAGGAGGTGGTGGCAGTTGACAAGGTGTGATGAAAGGAGGTGGTGGCAGTTGACAAGGTGTGGTGAGAGGAGGTGACAGTGGACAAGGTGTGATGAGAGGAGAGGGTGGCAGTTGACAAGGTGTGGTGAGAGGAGGGCGTGGCAGTTGACAAGTTGTGGTGAGAAGAGAGGGTGGCAGTTGACAAGGTGTGATGAGAGGAGAGGGTGGCAGTTGATAAGTTGTGGTAAGAGGAGAGCGTGGCAGTTGACAAGGTGTGATGAGAGGAGAGGGTGGCAGTTGACAAGGTGTGATGAGAGGAGGTGACAGTTGACAAGGTGTAATGAGAAGAGAGGGTGGCATTTGACAAGGTGTGGTGAGAGGAGGGCGTGGCAGTTGACAAGTTGTGGTGAGAGGACAGGGTGGCAGTTGAAAAGGTGTGGTGAGAGGAGAGGGTGGCAGTTGACAAGGTGTGATGAGAGGAGATGGTGACAGTTGACAAGGTGTGATGAGAGGAGATGGTGACAGTTGACAAGGTGTGATGAGAGGAGGTGGTGGCAGTTGAGAAGGTGTGGTGAGAGGAGGTGACAGTGGACAAGGTGTGATGAGAGGAGAGGGTGGCAGTTGAAAAGGTGTGGTGAGAGGAGAGGGTGTCAGTTGACAAAGTGTGAGGAGAGGGTGGCAGTTGACAAGGTGTGATTAAAGGAGGTGACAGTGGACAAGGTGTGATGAGAGGTGGTGACAGTGGACAAGGTGTGAGGAGAGGAGAGGGTGGCAGTTGACAAGGTGTGGTGAGAGGAGAGCAGTTGACAACGTGTGGTGAGAGGAGAGCAGTTGACAAGGTTGATGAGAGGAGAGGGTGGCAGTGGACAATGTGTGATGAGAAGGTGGCAGTTAACAAGGTTGATGAGAGGAGAGGGTGGCAGTTGACAAGGTGTGATGAGAGGAGGTGACAGTGGACAAGGTGTGCTGAGAGGAGAGGGTGGAAGTTGACAAGGTGTGATGAGAGGGTGGCAGTTGACAAGGTGTGATGATTGGAGGTGACTGTTGACAAGGTGTGATGAGAGGAGAGGGTGGCAGTTGAAAAGGTGTGATGAGAGGAGAGGGTGGCAGTTGACAAGGTGTGATGAGAGGGTGACAGTTGACAAGGTGTGATGAGAGGAGAGGGTGGCAGTTGACAAGGTGTGATGAGAGGAGAGGGTGGTAGTTGACAAGGTGTGATGAGAGGATGTGAAAGTTGAGAAGGTGTGATGAGAGGAGAGGGTGGCAGTTGACAAGGTGTGATGAGAGGAAAGGGTGGCAGTTGACAAGTTGTGATGAGAGGAGGTGACAGTTGACAAGGTGTGATGAGAGGAGAGGGTGGCAGTTGACAGGGTGTGATGAGAGGAGAGGGTGGCAGTTGACAAGGTGTGATGAGAGGAGTTGACAGTTGACAAGGTGTGATGTGAGGAGAGGGTGGCAGTTGACAAGGTGTGGTGAGAGGAGAGCGTGGCAGTTGACAAGTTGTGGGGAGAAGAGAGGGTGGCAGTTGACAAGGTGTGATGAGAGGAGAGGGTGGCAGTTGATAAGTTGTGGTAAGAGGAGAGCGTGGCAGTTGACAAGGTGTGATGAGAGGAGAGGGTGGCAGTTGACAAGGTGTGATGAGAGGAGGTGACAGTTGACAAGGTGTAATGAGAAGAGAGGGTGGCAGTTGACAAGGTGTGTTGAGAGGAGAGGGTGGCAGTTGACAAGTTGTGGTGCGAGGAGAGGGTGGCAATTGACAAGGTGTGATGAGAGGAGAGGGTGGCAGTTGACAAGGTGTGATGAGAGGAGGTGACAGTTGACAAGGTGTGATGAGAGGAGAGGGTGGCAGTTGACAAGGTGTGATGAGAGGAGAGGGTGGTAGTTGACAAGGTGTGATGAGAGGAGTTGACAGTTGACAAGGTGTGATGTGAGGAGAGGGTGGCAGTTGACAAGGTGTGGTGAGAGGAGAGGGTGGCAGTTGACAAGGTGTGAAGAGGGGAGAGGGTGAGAGTTGACAAGGTGAGATGAGAGGAGGTGAAAGTGGACAAGGTGTGGTGAGAGGAGAGGGTCGTAGTTGACACGGTGTGATGAGAGGAGAGGGTGGCAGTTGACAAGGTGTGGTGAGAGGAGGTGACAGTGGAGAATGTGTGATTAGAGGAGAGGGTGGCAGTTGACGAGGTGTGATGAGAGGAGGTGGTGGCAGTTGACAAGGTGTGATGAAAGGAGGTGGTGGCAGTTGACAAGGTGTGGTGAGAGGAGGTGACAGTGGACAAGGTGTGATGAGAGGAGAGGGTGGCAGTTGACAAGGTGTGGTGAGAGGAGGTGACAGTGGACAAGGTGTGATGAGAGGAGAGGTTGGCAGTTGACAAGGTGTGATGAGAGGAGGTGAAAGTTGACAAGGTGTGATGAGAGGAGGAGGTGGCAGTTGACAAGGTGTGATGAGAGGAGAGGGTGGCAGTTGAAAAGGTGTGATGAGAGGACAGGGTGGCAGTTGAAAAGGTGTGATGAGAGGACAGGGTGGCAGTTGAAAAGGTGTGGTGAGAGGAGAGGGTGGCAGTTGACAAGGTGTGATGAGAGGAGATGGTGACAGTTGACAAGGTGTGATGAGAGGAGATGGTGACAGTTGACAAGGTGTGATGAGAGGAGGTGGTGGCAGTTGAGAAGGTGTGGTGAGAGGAGGTGACAGTGGACAAGGTGTGATGAGAGGAGAGGGTGGCAGTTGAAAAGGTGTGGTGAGAGGAGAGGGTGGCAGTTGACAAAGTGTGAGGAGAGGGTGGCAGTTGACAAGGTGTGATGAAAGGAGGTGACAGTGGACAAGGTGTGATGAGAGGTGGTGACAGTGGACAAGGTGTGAGGAGAGGAGAGGGTGGCAGTTGACAAGGTGTGGTGAGAGGAGAGCAGTTGACAACGTGTGGTGAGAGGAGAGCAGTTGACAAGGTTGATGAGAGGAGAGGGTGGCAGTGGACAATGTGTGATGAGAAGGTGGCAGTTAACAAGGTTGATGAGAGGAGAGGGTGGCAGTTGACAAGGTGTGATGAGAGGAGGTGACAGTGGACAAGGTGTGCTGAGAGGAGAGGGTGGAAGTTGACAAGGTGTGATGAGAGGGTGGCAGTTGACAAGGTGTGATGATTGGAGGTGACAGTTGACAAGGTGTGATGAGAGGAGAGGGTGGCAGTTGAAAAGGTGTGATGAGAGGAGAGGGTGGCAGTTGACAAGGTGTGATGAGAGGGTGACAGTTGACAAGGTGTGATGAGAGGAGAGGGTGGCAGTTGACAAGGTGTGATGAGAGGAGAGGGTGGTAGTTGACAAGGTGTGATGAGAGGATGTGAAAGTTGAGAAGGTGTGATGAGAGGAGAGGGTGGCAGTTGACAAGGTGTGATGAGATGAAAGGGTGGCAGTTGACAAGTTGTGATGAGAGGAGGTGGCAGTTGACAAGGTGTGCTGAGAGGAGAGGGTGGCAGTTGACAAGTTGTGATGAGAGGAGGTGACAGTTGACAAGGTGTGATGAGAGGAGAGGGTGGCAGTTGACAGGGTGTGATGAGAGGAGAGGGTGGCAGTTGACAAGGTGTGATGAGAGGAGTTGACAGTTGACAAGGTGTGATGTGAGGAGAGGGTGGCAGTTGACAAGGTGTGGTGAGAGGAGAGCGTGGCAGTTGACAAGTTGTGGTGAGAAGAGAGGGTGGCAGTTGACAAGGTGTGATGAGAGGAGAGGGTGGCAGTTGATAAGTTGTGGTAAGAGGAGAGCGTGGCAGTTGACAAGGTGTGATGAGAGGAGAGGGTGGCAGTTGACAAGGTGTGATGAGAGGAGGTGATAGTTGAAAAGGTGTAATGAGAAGAGAGGGTGGCAGTTGACAAGGTGTGTTGAGAGGAGAGGGTGGCAGTTGACAAGTTGTGGTGCGAGGAGAGGGTGGCAATTGACAAGGTGTGATGAGAGGAGAGGGTGGCATTTGACAAGGTGTGATGAGAGGAGGTGACAGTTGACAAGGTGTGATGAGAGGAGAGGGTGGCAGTTGACAAGGTGTGATGAGAGGAGAGGGTGGTAGTTGACAAGGTGTGATGAGAGGAGAGGGTGGCAGTTGACAAGGTGTGGTGAGAGGAGAGGGTGGCAGTTGACAAGGTGTGAAGAGGGGAGAGGGTGAGAGTTGACAAGGTGAGATGAGAGGAGGTGAAAGTGGACAAGGTGTGGTGAGAGGAGAGGGTCGTAGTGGACAAGGTGTGATGAGAGGAGAGGGTGGCAGTTGACAAGGTGTGGTGAGAGGAGGTGACAGTGGAGAATGTGTGATTAGAGGAGAGGGTGGCAGTTGACGAGGTGTGATGAGAGGAGGTGGTGGCAGTTGACAAGGTGTGATGAAAGGAGGTGGTGGCAGTTGACAAGGTGTGGTGAGAGGAGGTGACAGTGGACAAGGTGTGATGAGAGGAGAGGGTGGCAGTTGACAAGGTGTGGTGAGAGGAGGTGACAGTGGACAAGGTGTGATGAGAGGAGAGGGTGGCAGTTGACAAGGTGTGATGAGAGGAGGTGAAAGTTGACAAGGTGTGATGAGAGGAGGGGGTGGCAGTTGACAAGGTGTGATGAGAGGAGAGGGTGGCAGTTGAAAAGGTGTGATGAGAGGACAGGGTGGCAGTTGAAAAGGTGTGATGAGAGGACAGGGTGGCAGTTGAAAAGGTGTGGTGAGAGGAGAGGGTGGCAGTTGGCAAGGTGTGATGAGAGGAGATGGTGACAGTTGACAAGGTGTGATGAGAGGAGATGGTGACAGTTGACAAGGTGTGATGAGAGGAGGTGGTGGCAGTTGAGAAGGTGTGGTGAGAGGAGGTGACAGTGGACAAGGTGTGATGAGAGGAGAGGGTGGCAGTTGAAAAGGTGTGGTGAGAGGAGAGGGTGGCAGTTGACAAAGTGTGAGGAGAGGGTGGCAGTTGACAAGGTGTGATTAAAGGAGGTGACAGTGGACAAGGTGTGATGAGAGGTGGTGACAGTGGACAAGGTGTGAGGAGAGGAGAGGGTGGCAGTTGACAAGGTGTGGTGAGAGGAGGGCAGTTGACAACGTGTGGTGAGAAGGTGGCAGTTGACAAGGTTGATGAGAGGAGAGGGTGGCAGTGGACAATGTGTGATGAGAGGGTGGCAGTTCACAAGGTGTGATGAGAGGAGGTGACAGTGGACAAGGTGTGCTGAGAGGAGAGGGTGGAAGTTGACAACGTGTGATGAGAGGGTGGCAGTTGACAAGGTGTGATGATTGGAGGTGACAGTTGACAAGGTGTGATGAGAGGAGAGGGTGGCAGTTGAAAAGGTGTGATGAGAGGAGAGGGTGGCATTTGACAAGGTGTGATGAGAGGGTGACAGTTGACAAGGTGTGATGAGAGGAGAGGGTGGCAGTTGACAAGGTGTGATGAGAGGAGAGGGTGGTAGTTGACAAGGTGTGATGAGAGGATGTGAAAGTTGAGAAGGTGTGATGAGAGGAGAGGGTGGTAGTTGACAAGGTGTGATTAGAGGAGGTGAAAGTTGACAAGGTGTGATGAGAGGAAGGGGTGGCAGTTGACAAGGTGTGATGAGAGGACGTGACAGTTGACAAGGTGTGATGAGAGGAGGGGGTGGCAGTTGACAAGGTGTGATGAGAGGGCGTGACAGTTGACAAGGTGTGATGAGAGGAGAGGGTGGCAGTTGAAAAGGTGTGATGAGAGGAGAGGGTGGCAGTTGACAAGGTGTGGTGAGAGGAGGTGACAGTGGACAAGATCTGATGAGAGGAGAGGGTGGTAGTGGACAAGGTGTGATGAGAGGAGAGGGTGGCAGTTGACAAGGTGTGATGAGAGGAGGTGACAGTTGACAAGGTGTGATGAGAGGAGGTGACAGTTGACAAGGTGTGCTGAGAGGAGGTGGTGGAAGTTGATAAGGTGTGATGAGAGGAGAGGGTGGCAGTTGACAAGGTGTGATGAGAGGAGAGGATGGCAGTTGACAAGTTGTGGTGAGAGGAGAGGGTGGCAGTTGACAAGGTGTGATGAGAGGAGAGGGTGGCAGTTGACAAGGTGTGATGAGAGGAGTTGACAGTTGACAAGGTGTGATGTGAGGAGAGGGTGGCAGTTGACAAGGTGTGGTCAGAGGAGAGGGTGGCAGTTGACAAGGTGTGATGAGGGGAGACGGTGAGAGTTGACAAGGTGAGATGAGAGGAGGTGAAAGTGGACAAGGTGTGGTGAGAGCAGAGGGTGGTAGTTGACGAGGTGTGAAGAGAGGAGAGGGTGAGAGTTGACAAGGTGTGGTGAGAGGAGGTGACAGTGGACAAGGTGTGATGAGAGGAGAGGGTGGCAGTTGACAAGGTGTGATGAGAGGAGGTGGTGGCAGTTGACAAGGTGTGATGAGAGGAGGTGGTGGCAGTTGACAAGGTGTGGTGAGAGGAGGTGACAGTGGACAAGGTGTGATGAGAGGAGAGGGTGGCAGTTGACAAGGTGTGATGAGAGGAGGTGGTGGCAGTTGACAAGGTGTGATGAGAGGAGGTGGTGGCAGTTGACAAGGTGTGGTGAGAGGAGGTGACAGTGGACAAGGTGTGATGAGAGGAGAGGGTGACATTTGACAAGGTGTGATGAGAGGAGGTGAAATTTGACAAGGTGTGATGACAGGAGGGGGTGGCAGTTGACAAGGTGTGATGAGAGGACGTGACGGTTGACAAGGTGTGATGAGAGGAGAGGGTGGCAGTTGAAAAGGTGTGATGACAGGAGAGGGTGGCAGTTGAAAAGGTGTGATGAGAGGAGGTGACAGTTGACAAGGTGTGATGAGAGGAGATGGTGACAGTTGACAAGGTGTGATGAGAGGAGGTGGTGGCAGTTGACAAGGTGTGGTGAGAGGAGAGGGTGGATGTTGATAAGGTGTGATGAGAGGAGAGGGTGGCAGTGGACAAGGTGTGATGAGAGGAGACGGTGGCAGTTGACAAGGTGTGGTGAGAGGAGGTGACAGTGGACAAGGTGTGATGAGAGGAGAGGGTGGCAGTTGACAAGGTGTGATGAGAGGAGGTGGTGGCAGTTGACAAGGTGTGATGAGAGGAGGTGGTGGCAGTTGACAAGGTGTGGTGAGAGGAGGTGACAGTGGACAAGGTGTGATGAGAGGAGAGGGTGGATGTTGATAAGGTGTGATGAGAGGAGAGGGTGGCAGTGGACAAGGTGTGATGAGAGGAGACGGTGGCAGTTGACAAGGTGTGGTGCGAGGAGAGGGTGGCAGTTGACAAGGTGTGATGAGAGGAGGTGACAGTTGACAAGGTGTGATGAGAGGAGGTGACAGTTGACAAGTTGTGATGAGAGGAGGTGACAGTTGACAAGGTGTGCTGAGAGGGGGTGGTGGAAGTTGATAAGGTGTGATGAGAGGAGAGTGTGGCAGTTGACAAGGTGTGGTGAGAGGAGGTGACGGTGGACAAGGTGTGATGAGAGGAGAGGGTGGCTGTTAACAAGGTATGGTGAGAGGAGAGGGTGGTAGTTGACGAGGTGTGCTGAGAGGAGAGGGTGGTAGTTGACGAGGTGTGATGAGAGGAGGTGACGGTTGACAATGTATTATGAGAGGAGTGGGTGGCAGTTGACAAGGTGTGATGAGAGGAGGTGGTGGCAGTTGACAAGGTGTGGTGAGAGGAGGTGACAGTGGACAAGGTGTGATGAGAGGAGAGGGTGACATTTGACAAGGTGTGGTGAGAGGAGGTGACAGTGGACAAGGTTTGATGAGAGGAGAGGGTGGCAGTTTACAAGGTGTGATGAGAGGAGGGGGTGGCAGTTGACAAGGTGTGATGAGAGGACGTGACAGTTGACAAGGTGTGATGAGAGGAGAGGGTGGCAGTTGAAAAGGTGTGATGACAGGAGAGGGTGGCAGTTGAAAAGGTGTGATGAGAGGAGATGGTGACAGTTGACAAGGTGTGATGAGAGGAGATGGTGACAGTTGACAAGGTGTGATGAGATGAGGTGGTGGCAGTTGACAAGGTGTGGTGAGAGGAGGTGACAGTGGACAAGGTGTGATGAGAGGAGAGGGTGGATGTTGATAAGGTGTGATGAGAGGAGAGGGTGGATGTTGACAAGGTGTGATGAGAGGAGACGGTGGCAGTTGACAATGTGTGGTGCGAGGAGATGGTGGCAGTTGACAAGGTGTGATGAGAGGAGGTGACAGTTGACAAGGTGTGATAAGAGGAGGTGACAGTTGACAAGGTGTGATGAGAGTAGGTGACAGTTGACAAGGTCTGCTGAGAGGAGGTGGTGGAAGTTGATAAGGTGTGATGAGAGGAGAGGGTGGCAGTTGACAAGGTGTGGTGAGAGGAGGTGACAGTGGACAAGGTGTGATGAGAGGAGAGGGTGGCTGTTGACAAGGTATGGTGAAAGGAGAGGGTGGTAGTTGACGAGGTGTGCTGAGAGGAGAGGGTGGTAGTTGACGAGGTGTGATGAGAGGAGGTGACGGTTGACAAGGTATTATGAGAGGAGTGGGTGGCAGTTGACAAGGTGTGATGAGAGGAGAGGGTGGCAGTTGACAAGTTGTAATGAGAGGAGAGGGTGGCAGTTGACAAGGTGTGATGAGAGGAGGTGACAGTTGACAAGGTGTGGTGAGATGAGAGGGTGGCAGTTGACAAGGTGTGATGAGAGGAGTTGACAGTTGACAAGGTGTGATGTGAGGAGAGGGTGGCAGTTGACAAGGTGTGGTGAGAGGACACGGTGGCAGTTGACAAGGTGTGATGAGAGGAGGTGGTGGCAGTTGACAAGGTGTTGTGAGAGGAGGTGAAAGTTGACAAGGTGTGATGAGAGGAGAGGGTGGCAGTTGACAAGGTGTGATGAGAGGAGGTGACAGTTGACAAGGTGTGATGAGAGGAGAGGGTGGCAGTTGAAAAAGTGTGGTGAGAGGAGAGGGTGGCTGTTGACAAGGTGTGGTGAGTGGAGAGGGTGGCAGTTGACAAGGTGTGATGAGAGGAGATGGTGACAGTTGACAAGGTGTGATGAGAGGAGGTGGTGGCAGTTGACAAGGTGAGGTGAGAGGAGGTGACAGTGGACAAGGTGTGATGAGAGGAGAGGGTGGATGTTGATAAGGTGTGATGAGAGGAGAGGGTGGCAGTTGACAAGGTGTGGTGCGAGGAGAGGGTGGCAGTTGACAAGGTTTGGTGAGAGGAGAGGGTGGCAGTTGACAAGGTGTGATGAGAGGAGAGGGTGGCAGTTGACAAGGTGTGATAAGAGGAGAGGTTGGCAGTTGACAAGGTGTAATGAGGAGAGAGGGCGGCAGTTGACAAGGTGTGATGAGAGGAGGTGACAGTTTACAAGGTGTGATGAGAGGAGAGGGTGGCAGTTGACAAGGTGTGATGAGAGGAGAGGGCTGCAGTTGACAAGGTGTAATGAGGAGAGAGGGTGGCAGTTGACAAGGTGTGATGAGAGGAGAGGGTGGCTGTTGACAATGTGTGATGAGAGGAGTGGGTGGCAGTTGACAATGTGTGATGAGAGGACGAGAAAGTTGACAAGGTGTGATGAGAAGAGAGGGTGAGAGTTGACAAGGTGTGATGAGAGGAGGTGAAAGTGGACAAGGTGTGATTAGAGGAGAGGGTGGCAGATGACAAGGTGTGATGAGAGGAGTGGGTGGCAGTTGACAAGGTGTGATGAGAGGAAGTGAAAGTTGACAAGGTGTGATGAGAGGAGAGGGTGCCAGTTGACAAGGTGTGATGAGAGGAGAGGGTGGCAGTTGACAAGGTGTGATGAGAGGAGAGGGTGGCAGTTGGCAAGGTGTGGTGAGAGGAGAGGGTGGCAGTTGACAAGGTGCGATGAGAGGAGAGGGTGCCAGTTGACAAGGTGTGATGAGAGGAGAGGGTGGCAGTTGACAAGGTGTGATGAGAGGAGAGGGTGGCAGTTGACAAGGTGTGATGAGAGGAGTGGTTGGCAGTTGACAAGGTGTGATGAGAGGAGAGGGTGTTAGTTGACAAGGTTTGGTGAGAGGAGAGGGTGGCAGTTGACAAGGTGTGATGAGAGGAGAGGGTGGCAGTTGACAAGGTGTGATGAGAGGAGTGGTTGGCAGTTGACAAGGTGTGATGAGAGGAGAGGGTGGTAGTTGACAAGGTGTGATGAGAGGAGAGGGTGGTAGTTGACAAAGTGTGATGAGAGGAGAGGGTGGCAGTTGACAAGGTGTGATGAGAGGAGGTGGTGGCAGTTGACAAGGTGTGGTGAGAGGAGGTGAAAGCTGACAAGGTGTGATGAGAGGAGAGGGTGGCAGTTGACAAGGTGTGGTGAGAGGAGGTGGTGGCAGTTGACAAGGTGTGATGAGAGGATGTGGTGGCAGTTGACAAGGTGTGGTGAGAGGAGGTGACAGTGGACAAGGTGTGATGAGAGGAGAGGGTGACATTTGACAAGGTGTGGTGAGAGGAGGTGACAGTGGACAAGGTGTGATGAGAGGAGAGGGTGGCAGTTGACAAGGTGTGATGAGAGGAGGTGAAATTTGACAAGGTGTGATGAGAGGAGGGGGTGGCAGTTGACAAGGTGTGATGAGAGGACGTGACAGTTGACAAGGTGTGATGAGAGGAGAGGGTGGCAGTTGAAAAGGTGTGATGACAGGAGAGGGTGGCAGTTGAAAAGGTGTGATGAGAGGAGGTGACAGTTGACAAGGTGTGATGAGAGGAGGTGGTGGCAGTTGACAAGGTGTGGTGAGAGGAGGTGACAGTGGACAAGGTGTGATGAGAGGAGAGGGTGGATGTTGATAAGATGTGATGAGAGGAGAGGGTGGCAGTGGACAAGGTGTGATGAGAGGAGACGGTGGCAGTTGACAAGGTGTGGTGAGAGGAGGTGACAGTGGACAAGGTGTGATGAGAGGAGAGGGTGGCAGTTGACAAGGTGTGATGAGAGGAGGTGGTGGCAGTTTGCAAGGTGTGATGAGAGGAGGTGGTGGCAGTTGACAAGGTGTGGTGAGAGGAGGTGACAGTGGACAAGGTGTGATGAGAGGAGAGTGTGGATGTTGATAAGGTGTGATGAGAGGTGAGGCTGGCAGTGGACAAGGTGTGATGAGAGGAGACGGTGGCAGTTGACAAGGTGTGGTGCGAGGAGAGGGTGGCAGTTGACAAGGTGTGATGAGAGGAGGTGACAGTTGACAAGGTGTGATGACAGGAGGTGACAGTTGACAAGTTGTGATGAGAGGAGGTCTCAGTTGACAAGGTGTGCTGAGAGGGGGTGGTGGAAGTTGATAAGGCGTGATGAGAGGAGAGGGTGGCAGTTGACAAGGTGTGGTGAGAGGAGGTGACGGTGGACAAGGTGTGATGAGAGGAGAGGGTGGCTGTTAACAAGGTATGGTGAGAGGAGAGGGTGGTAGTTGACGAGGTGTGCTGAGAGGAGGTGACGGTTGACAAGGTGTTATGAGAGGAGTGGGTGGCAGTTGACAAGATGTGATGAGAGGAGAGGGTGGCAGTTGACAAGGTGTGATGAGAGGAGGTGGTGGCAGTTGACAAGGTGTGGTGAGAGGAGGTGACAGTGGACAAGGTGTGATGAGAGGAGAGGGTGACATTTGACAAGGTGTGGTGAGAGGAGGTGACAGTGGACAAGGTGTGATGAGAGGAGAGGGTGGCAGTTTACAAGGTGTGATGAGAGGAGGTGAAAGTTGACAAGGTGTGATGAGAGGACGTGACAGTTGACAAGGTGTGATGAGAGGAGAGGGTGGCAGTTGAAAAGGTGTGATGACAGGAGAGGGTGGCAGTTGAAAAGGTGTGATGAGAGGAGGTGACAGTTGACAAGGTGTGATGAGAGGAGATGGTAACAGGTGACAAGGTGTGATGAGAGGAGGTGGTGGCAGTTGACAAGGTGTGGTGAGAGGAGGTGACAGTGGACAAGGTGTGATGAGAGGAGAGGGTGGATGTTGATAAGGTGTGATGAGAGGAGAGGAGGCAGTTGACAAGGTGTGATGAGAGGAGACGGTGGCAGTTGACAATGTGTGATGAGAGGAGAGGGTGGCTGTTGACAAGGTATGGTGAAAGGAGAGGGTGGTAGTTGACGAGGTGTGCTGAGAAGAGAGGGTGGTAGTTGACGAGGTGTGATGAGAGGAGGTGACGGTTGACAAGGTATTATGAGAGGAGTGGGTGGCAGTTGACAAGGTGTGATGGGAGGAGAGGGTGGCAGTTGACAAGGTGTGATGAGAGGGGGTGACAGTTGACAAGGTGTGGTGAGATGAGAGGGTGGCAGTTGACAAGGTGTGATGAGAGGAGTTGACAGTTGACAAGGTGTGATGTGAGGAGAGGGTGGCAGTTGACAAGGTGTGGTGAGAGGACACGGTGGCAGTTGACAAGGTGTGATGAGAGGAGGTGGTGGCAGTTGACGAGGTGTTGTGAGAGGAGGTGAAAGTTGACAAGGTGTGATGAGAGGAGAGGGTGGCAGTTGACAAGGTGTGATGAGAGGAGGTGACAGTTGACAAGGTGTGATGAGAGGAGAGGGTGGCAGTTGAAAAATGTGGTGAGAGGAGAGGGTGGCTGTTGACAAGGTGTGGTGAGGGGAGAGGGTGGCAGTTGACAAGGTGTGATGAGAGGAGATGGTGACAGTTGACAAGGTGTGATGAGAGGAGGTGGTGGCAGTTGACAAGGCATGGTGAGAGGAGGTGACAGTGGACAAGGTGTGATGAGAGGAGAGGGTGGATGTTGATAAGGTGTGATGAGAGGAGAGGGTGGCAGTTGACAAGGTGTGGTGCGAGGAGAGGGTGGCAGTTGACAAGGTTTTGTGAGAGGAGAGGGTGGCAGTTGACAAGGTGTGATGAGAGGAGGTGACAGTTGACAAGGTGTGCTGAGAGGAGGTGCTGGAAGTTGATAAGGTGTGATGAGAGGAGAGGGTGGCAGTTGACAAGGTGTGATAAGAGGAGAGGTTGGTAGTTGACAAGGTGTAATGAGGAGAGAGGGCGGCAGTTGACAAGGTGTGATGAGAGGAGGTGACAGTTTACAAGGTGTGATGAGAGGAGAGGGTGGCAGTTGACAAGGTGTGATGAGAGGAGAGGGCTGCAGTTGACAAGGTGTAATGAGGAGAGAGGGTGGCAGTTGACAAGGTGTGATGAGAGGAGAGGGTGGCTGTTGACAATGTGTGATGAGAGGAGTGGGTGGCAGTTGACAAGGTGTGATGAGAGGAGGTGAAAGTTGACAAGGTGTGATGAGAGGAGAGTGTGAGAGTTGACAAGGTGTGATGAGCGGAGGTGAAAGTGGACAAGGTGTGATTAGAGGAGAGGGTGGCAGTTGACAAGGTGTGATGAGAGGAGAGGGTGGCAGTTGGCAAGGTGTGGTGAGAGGAGAGTGTGAGAGTTGACAAGGTGTGATGAGCGGAGGTGAAAGTGGACAAGGTGTGATTAGAGGAGTGTGTGGCAGTTGACAAGGTGTGTTGAGAGGAGGTGAAAGTTGACAAGGTGTGATGAGAGGAGAGGGTGCCAGTTGACAAGGTTTGATGAGAGGAGAGGGTGGCAGTTGGCAAGGTGTGGTGAGAGGAGAGGGTGGCAGTTGACATGGTGCGATGAGAGGAGAGGGTGCCAGTTGACAAGGTGCGATGAGAGGAGAGGGTGCCAGTTGACAAGGTGTGATGAGAGGAGAGGGTGGCAGTTGACAAGGTGTGATGAGAGGAGAGGGTGGCAGTTGACAAGGTGTGATGAGAGGAGAGGGTGGCAGTTGGCAAGGTGTGGTGAGAGGAGAGGGTGGCAGTTGACAAGGTGCGATGAGAGGAGAGGGTGCCAGTTGACAAGGTGTGATGAGAGGAGAGGGTGGCAGTTGACAAGGTGTGATGAGAGGAGTGGTTGGCAGTTGACAAGGTGTGATGAGAGGAGAGGGTGGTAGTTGACAAGGTTTGGTGAGAGGAGAGGGTGGCAGTTGACAAGGTGTGATGAGAGGAGAGGGTGGCAGTTGACAAGGTGTGATGAGAGGAGTGGTTGGCAGTTGACAAGGTGTGATGAGAGGAGAGGGTGGTAGTTGACAAGGTGTGATGAGAGGAGAGGGAGATAGTTGACAAAGTGTGATGAGAGGAGAGGGTGGCAGTTGACAAGGTGTGATGAGAAGAGGTGGCAGTTGACAAGGTGTGATGAGAGGAGAGGGTGGCAGTTGACAAGGTGTGATGAGAGAAGGTGGTGGCAGTTGACAAGGTGTGGTGAGAGGAGAGGGTGGCAGTTGACGACAAGGTGTGATGAGAGGAAGTGACAGTTGACAAGGTGTGATGAGAGGAGAGGGTGGCAGTTGAAAAGTTGTGGTGAGAGGAGAGGGTGGCAGTTGACAAGGTGTGATGAGGGGAGAGGGTGGCAGTTGACAAGGTGTGATGAGAGGAGATGGTGACAGTTGACAAGATGTGATGAGAGGAGGTGGTGGCAGTTGACAAGGTGTGGTGAGAGGAGGTGACAGTGGACAAGGTGTGATGAGAGGAGAGGGTGGATGTTGATAAGGTGTGATGAGAGGAGAGGTTGGCAGTTGACAAGGTGTGCTTCTAGGAGAGGGTGGGTTTTGACAAGGTGTGATGAGAGGAGTTGACAGTTGACAAGATGTGATGAGAGGAGGTGACAGTTGACAAGGTGTGCTGAGAAGAGCTGGTGGAAGTTGATAAGGTGTGATGAGAGGAGAGGGTGGTAGTTGACAAGGTTTGGTGAGAGGATAGGGTGGCAGTTGACAAGGTGTGATGAGAGGAGGTGACAGTTTACAAGGTGTGATGAGAGGAGAGGGTGGCAGTTGACAAGGTGTGATGAGAGGAGAGGGTTGCAGTTGACAAGGTGTGATGAGAGGAGTCGGTGGCAGTTGACAAGGTGTGAGGAGAGAGGGTGACAGTTGACAAGGTGTGATGAGTGGAGAGGGTGGCAGTTGACAAGGTGTGATGAGAGGAGTCGGTGGCAGTTGACAAGGTGTGATGAGAGGAGGTGAAAATTGACAAGGTGTGCTGAGAGGAGAGGGTGAGAGTTGACAAGGTTTGGTGAGAGGAGAGGGTGGCAGTTGACAAGGTGTGATTAGAGGAGAGGGTGCCAGTTGACAAAGTGTGATGAGAGGAGAGGGTGGCAGTTGACAAGGTGTGATGAGAGGAGAGGGTGGCAATTGGCAAGGTGTGGTGAGAGGAGAAGGTGGCTGTTGACAAGGTGCGATGCGAGGAGAGGGTGCCAGTTGACAAGGTGTGATGAGAGGAGAGGGTGGCAGTTGACAATGTGTGATGCGAGGAGAGGGTGGCAGTTGACAAGGTGTGATGATAGTAGAGGGTGGGAGTTGACAATGTGTGATGAGAGGAGAGTGTGAGAGTTGACAAGGTGTAATGAGGGGAGAGGGTGGCAGTTGACAAGTTGTGATTAGAGGAGTGGGTGGTAGTTGACGAGGTGTGATGAGAGGAGAGGGTGGCAGTTGACAAGGTGTGATGAGAAGAGAGGGTGGCAGTTGACAAGGTGTGATGAGAGGAGAGGGTGGCAGTTGACAAGGTGTGATGAGAGGAGGTGACAGTTTACAAGGTGTGATGAGCGGAGTTGACAGTTGACAAGGTGTGATTTGAAGAAAGGGTGGCAGTTGACAAGGTGTGATGAGAGGAGGTGAAAGTTGACAAGGTGTGATGAGAGGAGAGGGTGAGAGTTGACAAGGTTTGGTGAGAGGAGAGGGTGGCAGTTGACAAGGTGTGGTGAGACAAGAGGGTGGCAGTTGACAAGGTGTGATGAGAGGAGATGGTGCCAGTTGACAAGGTGTGATGAGAGGAGAGGGTGGCAGTTGATAAGGTGGGATGAGAGGAGAGGGTGGCAGTTGACAAGGAGTGATGAGAGGAGTGGTTGGCAGTTGACAAGGTGTGATGAGAGGAGAGGGTGGTAGTTGACAAGGTGTGATGAGAGGAGGGGGTGCCAGTGGACAAGGTGTGATGAGAGGAGGTGGTGGCAGTTGACAAGGTGTGGTGAGAGGAGGTGAAAGTTGACAAGGTGTGATGAGAGGAGAGGGTGGCAGTTGACAAGGTGTGATGAGAGGAAGTGACAGTTGACAAGGTGTGATGAGAGGAGAGGGTGGCAGTTGAAAAGGTGTGGTGAGAGGAGAGGGTGGCTGTTGACAAGTTGTGATGAGGGGAGAGGGTGGCAGTTGACAAGGTGTGATGAGAGGAGATGGTGACAGTTGACAAAATGTGATGAGAGGAGGTGGTGGCAGTTGACAAGGTGTGGTGAGAGGAGGTGACAGTGGACAAGGTGTGATGAGAGGACAGGGTGGCAGTTGACAAGGTGTGGTTCTAGGAGAGGGTGGCTTTTGACAAGGTGTGATGAGAGGAGGTGACAGTTGACAAGATTTGATGAGAGGAGGTGACAGTTGACAAGGTGTGCTGAGAGGAGCTGGTGGAAGTTGATAAGGTGTGATGAGAGGAGAGGGTGGTAGTTGACAAGGTTTGGTGAGAGGATAGGGTGGCATTTGACAAGGTGTGATGAGAGGAGAGGGTGGTAGTTGACAAGGTTTGGTGAGAGGAGAGGGTGGCAGTTGACAAGGTGTGATGAGAGGAGAGGGTTGCAGTTGACAAGGTGTAATGAGGAGAGAGGGTGACAGTTGACAAGGTGTGATGAGAGGAGAGGGTGGCAGTTGACAAGGTGTGATGAGAGGAGTGGGTGGCAGTTGACAAGGTGTGATGAGAGGAGGAGAAAGTTGACAAGGTGTGACGAGAGGAGAGGGTGAGAGTTGACAAGGTTTGGTAAGAGGAGAGGGTGGCAGTTGGCAATGTGTGGTGAGAGGAGAGGGTGTCAGTTGACAAGGTGTGATGAGAGGAGAGGGTGCCAGTTGACAAGATGTGATGAGAGGAGAAGGTGGCAGTTGGCAAGGTGTGGTGAGAGGAGAGGGTGGCTGTTGACAAGGTGTGGTGAGGGGAGAGGGTGGCAGTTGACAAGGTGTGATGAGAGGAGATGGTGACAGTTGACAAGGTGTGATGAGAGGAGGTGGTGGCAGTTGACAAGGCGTGGTGAGAGGAGGTGACAGTGGACAAGGTGTGATGAGAGGAGAGGGTGGATGTTGATAAGGTGTGATGAGAGGAGAGGGTGGCAGTTGACAAGGTGTGGTGCGAGGAGAGGGTGGCAGTTGACAAGGTTTGGTGAGAGGAGAGGGTGGCAGTTGACAAGGTGTGATGAGAGGAGGTGACAGTTGACAAGGTGTGCTGAGAGGAGGTGCTGGAAGTTGATAAGGTGTGATGAGAGGAGAGGGTGGCAGTTGACAAGGTGTGATAAGAAAAGAGGTTGGTAGTTGACAAGGTGTAATGAGGAGAGAGGGCGGCAGTTGACAAGGTGTGATGAGAGGAGGTGACAGTTTACAAGGTGTGATGAGAGGAGAGGGTGGCAGTTGACAATGTGTGATGAGAGGAGTGGGTGGCAGTTGACAATGTGTGATGAGAGGAGGTGAAAGTTGACAAGGTGTGATGAGAGGAGAGTGTGAGAGTTGACAAGGTGTGATGAGCGGAGGTGAAAGTGGACAAGGTGTGATTAGAGGAGAGGGTGGCAGTTGACAAGGTGTGATGAGAGGAGGTGAAAGTTGACAAGGTGTGATGAGAGGAGAGGGTGAGAGTTGACAAGGTGTGTTGAGAGGAGGTGAAAGTTGACAAGGTGTGATGAGAGGAGAGGGTGCCAGTTGACAAGGTGTGATGAGAGGAGGTGAAAGTTGACAAGGTGTGATGAGAGGAGTGGGTGGCAGTTGACAAGGTGTGTTGAGAGGAGGTGAAAGTTGACAAGGTGTGATGAGAGGAGAGGGTGCCAGTTGACAAGGTGTGATGAGAGGAGAGGGTGGCAGTTGACAAGGTGTGATGAGAGGAGAGGGTGGCAGTTGGCAAGGTGTGGTGAGAGGAGAGGGTGGCAGTTGACAAGGTGCGATGAGAGGAGAGGGTGCCAGTTGACAAGGTGTGATGAGAGGAGAGGGTGGCAGTTGACAAGGTGTGATGAGAGGAGTGGGTGGCAGTTGACAAGGTGTGATGAGAGGAGGTGAAAGTTGACAAGGTGTAATGAGAGGAGAGGGTGAGAGTTGACAAGGTGTGTTGAGAGGAGGTGAAAGTTGACAAGGTGTGATGAGAGGAGAGGGTGCCAGTTGACAAGGTGTGATGAGAGGAGGTGAAAGTTGACAAGGTGTGATGAGAGGAGTGGGTGGCAGTTGACAAGGTGTGTTGAGAGGAGGTGAAAGTTGACAAGGTGTGATGAGAGGAGAGGGTGCCAGTTGACAAGGTGTGATGAGAGGAGAGGGTGGCAGTTGACAAGGTGTGATGAGAGGAGAGGGTGGCAGTTGGCAAGGTGTGGTGAGAGGAGAGGGTGGCAGTTGACAAGGTGCGATGAGAGGAGAGGGTGCCAGTTGACAAGGTGTGATGAGAGGAGAGGGTGGCAGTTGACAAGGTGTGATGAGAGGAGAGGGTGGCAGTTGACAAGGTGTGATGAGAGGAGTGGTTGGCAGTTGACAAGGTGTGATGAGAGGAGAGGGTGGTAGTTGACAAGGTTTGGTGAGAGGAGAGGGTGGCAGTTGACAAGGTGTGATGAGAGGAGAGGGTGGCAGTTGACAAGGTGTGATGAGAGGAGTGGTTGGCAGTTGACAAGGTGTGATGAGAGGAGAGGGTGGTAGTTGACAAGGTGTGATGAGAGGAGAGGGAGATAGTTGACAAAGTGTGATGAGAGGAGAGGGTGGCAGTTGACAAGGTGTGATGAGAAGAGGTGGCAGTTGACAAGGTGTGATGAGAGGAGAGGGTGGCAGTTGACAAGGTGTGATGAGAGAAGGTGGTGGCAGTTGACAAGGTGTGGTGAGAGGAGAGGGTGGCAGTTGACGACAAGGTGTGATGAGAGGAAGTGACAGTTGACAAGGTGTGATGAGAGGAGAGGGTGGCAGTTGAAAAGTTGTGGTGAGAGGAGAGGGTGGCAGTTGACAAGGTGTGATGAGGGGAGAGGGTGGCAGTTGACAAGGTGTGATGAGAGGAGATGGTGACAGTTGACAAGATGTGATGAGAGGAGGTGGTGGCAGTTGACAAGGTGTGGTGAGAGGAGGTGACAGTGGACAAGGTGTGATGAGAGGAGAGGGTGGATGTTGATAAGGTGTGATGAGAGGAGAGGGTGGCAGTTGACAAGGTGTGCTTCTAGGAGAGGGTGGGTTTTGACAAGGTGTGATGAGAGGAGGTGACAGTTGACAAGATGTGATGAGAGGAGGTGACAGTTGACAAGGTGTGCTGAGAAGAGCTGGTGGAAGTTGATAAGGTGTGATGAGAGGAGAGGGTGGTAGTTGACAAGGTTTGGTGAGAGGATAGGGTGGCAGTTGACAAGGTGTGATGAGAGGAGGTGACAGTTTACAAGGTGTGATGAGAGGAGAGGGTGGCAGTTGACAAGGTGTGATGAGAGGAGAGGGTTGCAGTTGACAAGGTGTGATGAGAGGAGTCGGTGGCAGTTGACAAGGTGTGAGGAGAGAGGGTGACAGTTGACAAGGTGTGATGAGTGGAGAGGGTGGCAGTTGACAAGGTGTGATGAGAGGAGTCGGTGGCAGTTGACAAGGTGTGATGAGAGGAGGTGAAAATTGACAAGGTGTGCTGAGAGGAGAGGGTGAGAGTTGACAAGGTTTGGTGAGAGGAGAGGGTGGCAGTTGACAAGGTGTGATGAGAGGAGAGGGTGGCAGTTGACAAGGTGTGATGAGAGGAGAGGGTGAGAGTTGACAAGGTTTGGTGAGAGGAGAGGGTGGCAGTTGACAAGGTGTGGTGAGACAAGAGGGTGGCAGTTGACAAGGTGTGATGAGAGGAGATGGTGCCAGTTGACAAGGTGTGATGAGAGGAGAGGGTGGCAGTTGATAAGGTGTGATGAGAGGAGAGGGTGGCAGTTGACAAGGAGTGATGAGAGGAGTGGTTGGCAGTTGACAAGGTGTGATGAGAGGAGAGGGTGGTAGTTGACAAGGTGTGATGAGAGGAGGGGGTGCCAGTGGACAAGGTGTGATGAGAGGAGGTGGTGGCAGTTGACAAGGTGTGGTGAGAGGAGGTGAAAGTTGACAAGGTGTGATGAGAGGAGAGGGTGGCAGTTGACAAGGTGTGATGAGAGGAAGTGACAGTTGACAAGGTGTGATGAGAGGAGAGGGTGGCAGTTGAAAAGGTGTGGTGAGAGGAGAGGGTGGCTGTTGACAAGTTGTGATGAGGGGAGAGGGTGGCAGTTGACAAGGTGTGATGAGAGGAGATGGTGACAGTTGACAAAATGTGATGAGAGGAGGTGGTGGCAGTTGACAAGGTGTGGTGAGAGGAGGTGACAGTGGACAAGGTGTGATGAGAGGACAGGGTGGCAGTTGACAAGGTGTGGTTCTAGGAGAGGGTGGCTTTTGACAAGGTGTGATGAGAGGAGGTGACAGTTGACAAGATTTGATGAGAGGAGGTGACAGTTGACAAGGTGTGCTGAGAGGAGCTGGTGGAAGTTGATAAGGTGTGATGAGAGGAGAGGGTGGTAGTTGACAAGGTTTGGTGAGAGGATAGGGTGGCATTTGACAAGGTGTGATGAGAGGAGAGGGTGGTAGTTGACAAGGTTTGGTGAGAGGAGAGGGTGGCAGTTGACAAGGTGTGATGAGAGGAGAGGGTTGCAGTTGACAAGGTGTAATGAGGAGAGAGGGTGACAGTTGACAAGGTGTGATGAGAGGAGAGGGTGGCAGTTGACAAGGTGTGATGAGAGGAGTGGGTGGCAGTTGACAAGGTGTGATGAGAGGAGGAGAAAGTTGACAAGGTGTGACGAGAGGAGAGGGTGAGAGTTGACAAGGTTTGGTAAGAGGAGAGGGTGGCAGTTGGCAATGTGTGGTGAGAGGAGAGGGTGTCAGTTGACAAGGTGTGATGAGAGGAGAGGGTGCCAGTTGACAAGATGTGATGAGAGGAGAAGGTGGCAGTTGGCAAGGTGTGGTGAGAGGAGAGGGTGGCTGTTGACAAGGTGCGATGAGAGGGGAGGGTGCCAGTTGACAAGGTGTGATGAGAGTAGGTGACTGTTGACAATGTGTGATGAGAGGAGAGGGTGGCAGTTGACAAGGTGAGATGAGAAGAGAGGGTGGCAGTTGACAAGGTGTAATGAGGGGAGAGGGTGGCAGTTGACAAGGTGTGATGAGAGGATGTGAAAGTTGACAAGGTGTGATGAGAGGAGAGGGTGGCAGTTGACAAGGTGTGATGAGAGGAGGTGAAAGTTGACAAGGTGTGATTAGAGGAGACGGTGGCAGATGACAAGGTGTGATTAGAGGAGTGGGTGGCAGTTGACAAGGTGTGATGAGAGGAGGTGAAAGTTGACAAGGTGTGATGAGAGGAGAGGGTGGCAGTTGACAAGGTTTGATGAGAGGAAGTGACAGTTGACAAGGTGTGATGAGAGGAGAGGGTGGCAGTTGAAAAGGTGTGGTGAGAGGAGAGGGTGGCTGTTGACAAGGTGTGATGAGGGGAGAGGGTGGCACTTGACAAGGTGTGATTAGAGGAGATGGTGACAGTTGACAAGATGTGATGATTGGAGGTGGTGGCAGTTGACAAGGTGTGGTGAGAGGAGGTGACAGTGGACAAGGTGTGATGAGAGGAGAGGGTGGCAGTTGACAAGGTGTGGTTCTAGGAGAGGGTGGCTTTTGACAAGGTGTGATGAGAGGAGGTGACAGTTGACAAGATTTGATGAGAGGAGGTGACAGTTGACAAGGTGTGCTGAGAGGAGCTGGTGGAAGTTGATAAGGTGTGATGAGAGGAGAGGGTGGTAGTTGACAAGGTTTGGTGAGAGGATAGGGTGGCAGTTGACAAGGTGTGATGAGAGGAGAGGGTGGTAGTTGACAAGGTTTGGTGAGAGGAGAGGGTGGCAGTTGACAAGGTGTGATGAGAGGAGAGGGTTGCAGTTGACAAGGTGTAATGAGGAGAGAGGGTGACAGTTGACAAGGTGTGCTGAGAGGAGCTGGTGGCATTTGACAAGGTGTGATGAGAGGAGTGGGTGGCAGTTGACAAGGTGTGATGAGAGGAGAGGGTGGCAGTTGACAAGGTGTGATGAGAGGAGAGGTTTGCAGTTGACAAGGTGTAATGAGGAGAGAGGGTGACAGTTGACAAGGTGTGAGGAGAGGAGAGGGTGGCAGTTGACAAGGTGTGATGAGAGGAGTGGGTGGCAGTTGACAAGGTGTGATGAGAGGAGGTGAAAGTTGACAAGGTGTGACGAGAGGAGAGGGTGAGAGTTGACAAGGTTTGGTGAGAGGAGAGGGTGGCAGTTGGCAATGTGTGGTGAGAGGAGAGGGTGTCAGTTGACAAGGTGTGATGAGAGGAGAGGGTGCCAGTTGACAAGATGTGATGAGAGGAGAGTGTGGCAGTTGACAAGGTGTGATGAGAGGAGAGGGTGGCAGTTGGCAAGGTGTGGTGAGAGGAGAGGGTGGCTGTTGACAAGGTGCGATGAGAGGAGAGGGTGCCAGTTGACAAGGTGTGATGAGAGGAGAGGGTGGCAGTTGACAAGGTGTGATGCGAGGAGAGGGTGGCAGTTGACAAGGTGTGATGATAGCAGAGGTTGGGAGTTGACAATGTGTGATGAGAGGAGAGTGTGAGAGTTGACAAGGTGTAATGAGGGGAGTGGGTGGAAGTTGACAAGTTGTGATTAGAGGAGTGGGTATTAGTTGACGAGGTGTGATGAAAGGATAGGGTGGCAGTTGACAAGGTGTGATGAGAAGAGACGGTGGCAGTTGACAAGGTGTAATGAGGGGAGAGGGTGGCAGTTGACAAGGTGTGGTGAGAGGATGTGAAAGTTGACAAGGTGTGATGAGAGGAGAGGGTGGCAGTTGACAAGGTGTGATGAGAGGAGGTGACAGTTGACAAGGTGTGATTTGAGGAGAGGGTGGCAGTTGGCAAGTTGTGATGAGAGGAGGTGAAAGTGGACAACGTGTGATTAGAGGATAGGGTGGCAGTTGACAAGGTGTGATGAGAAGAGAGGGAGGCAGTTGACAAGGTGTGATGAGAGGAGAGGGTGCAGTTGGCAAGTTGTGATGAGAGGAGGTGAAAGTGGACAACGTGTGATTAGAGGAGAGGGTGGCAGATGACAAGGTGTGATTAGAGGAGAGGGTGGCAGTTGACAAGGTGTGGTGAGAAGAGAGGGTGGCAGTTGACAAGGTGTAATGAGGGGAGAGGGTGGCAGTTGACAAGGTGTGATGAGAGGAGGTGAAAGTTGACAAGGTGTGATGAGAGGAGAGGGTGAGAGTTGACAAGGTTTGGTGAGAGGAGAGGGTGGCAGTTGGCAAGGTGTGGTGACAGGAGAGGGTGGCAGTTGACAAGGTGTGATGAGAGGAGAGGGTGCCAGTTGACAAGGTGTGATGAGAGGAGAGGGTGGCAGTTGACAAGGTGTGATGAGAGGAGAGGGTGGCAGTTGGCAAGGTGTGGTGAGAGGAGAGGGTGGCAGTTGACAATGTGTGATGAGAGGATGTGAAAGTTGACAAGGTGTGATGAGAGGAGAGGGTGGCTGTTGACAAGGTGTGATGAGAGGAGAGGGTGGCAGTTGGCAAGGTGTGGTGAGAGGAGAGGGTGGCAGTTGACAAGGTGTGATGAGAGGAGAGGGTGCCAGTTTAAAAAGTGTGATGAGAGGAGTGGGTGGCAGTTGACAAGGTGTGATGAGAAGAGGTGGCAGTTGACAAGGTGTGATGAGAGGAGGTGGTGGCAGTTGACAAGGTGTGGTGAGAGGAGGTGAAAGTTGACAAGGTGTGATGAGAGGAGAGGGTGGCAGTTGAAAAGGTGTGGTGAGAGGAGAGGGTGGCTGTTGACAAGGTGTGATGAGGTGAGAGGGTTGCAGTTGACAAGTTGTGATGAGAGGAGATGGTGACAGTTGACAAGATGTGATAAGATGAGGTGGTGGCAGTTGACAAGGTGTGGTGAGAGGAGGTGACAGTGGACAAGGTGTGATGAGAGGAGAGCGTGGATGTTGATAAGGTGTGATGAGAGTAGAGGGTGGCAGTTGACAATGTGTAGTTCTAGGATAGGGTGGCATTTGACAAGGTGTGATGAGAGGAGGTGACAGTTGACAAGATGTGATGAGAGGAGGTGACAGTTGACAGGGTGTGCTGAGAGGAGCTGGTGGAAGTTGATATGGTGTGATGAGAGGAGAGGGTGGTAGTTGACAAGGTGTGGTGAAAGGATAGGGTGGCAGTTGAAAAGGTGTGATGAGAGGAGGTGACAGTTTACAAGGTGTGATGAGAGGAGAGGGTGGCAGTTGACAAGGTGTGATGAGAGGAGAGGGTTGCAGTTGACAAGGTGTAATGAGGAGAGAGGGTGACTGTTGACAAGGTGTGATGAGAGGAGAGGGTGCCAGTTGACAAGGTGTGATGAGAGGAGGTGGTGGTAGTTGACAAGGTGTGATGAGAGGAGGTTAAACTTGACAAGGTGTGATGAGAGGAGAGGGTGAGAGTTGACAAGTTTTGGTGAGAGGAGAGGGTGGCAGTTGGCAAGGTGTGGTGAGAGGAGAGGGTGGCAGTTGACAAGGTGTGATGAGATGAGAGGGTGGCAGTTGACAAGGTGTGATGAGAGGAAGTGACAGTTGAAAAGGTGTGGTGAGAGGAGAGGGTGGCTGTTGACAAGGTGTGATGAGGGGAGAGGGTGGCAGTTGACAAGGTGTGATGAGAGGAGATGGTGACAGTTGACAAGATGTGATGAGAGGAGGTGGTGGCAGTTGACAAGGTGTGGTGAGAGGAGGTGACAGTGGACAAGGTGTGATGAGAGGAGAGGGTGGATGTTGATAACGTGTGATGAGAGGAGAGGGTGGCAGTTGACAAGGTGTGGTTCTAGGAGAGGCTGGCAGTTGACAAGGTGTGATGAGAGGAGGTGACATTTGACAAGATGTGATGAGAGGAGGTGACAGTTGACAAGGTGTGCTGAGAGGAGCTGGTGGAAGTTGATAAGGTGTGATGCGAGGAGAGGGTGGTAGTTGACAAGGTTTGGTGAGAGGATAGGTTGGCAGTTGACAAGGTGTGATGAGAGGGGGTGACAGTTTACAAGGTGTGATGAGAGGAGAGGGTGGCAGTTGACAAGGTGTGATGAGAGGAGAGGGTTGCAGTTGACAAGGTGTAATGAGGAGAGAGGGTGACAGTTGACAAGGTGTGATGAGAGGAGAGGGTGGCAGTTGACAAGGTGTGATGAGAGGAGTGGGTGGCAGTTGACAAGGTGTGATGAGAGGAGGTGAAAGTTGACAAGGTGTGATGAGAGGAGAGGGTGAGAGTTGACAAGGTTTGGTGAGAGGAGAGGGTGGCAGTTGGCAAGGTGTGGTGAGAGGAGAGGGTGGCAGTTGACAAGGTGTGATGAGAGGAGAGGGTGCCAGATGACAAGGTGTGATGAGAGGAGAGGGTGGCATTTGGCAAGGTGTGGTTAGAGGAGAGGGTGGCTGTTGACAAGGTGCGATAAGAGGAGAGGGTGGCAGTTGACAAGGTGTGATGCGAGGAGAGAGTGGCAGTTGACAAGGTGTGATGATAGCAGAGGGTGGGAGTTGACAATGTGTGATGAGAGGAGAGTGTGAGAGTTGACAAGGTGTAATGAGGGGAGAGGGTGGAAGTTGACAATTTGTGATTAGAGGAGTGGGTGGTAGTTGACGAGGTGTGATGAGAGGAGAGGGTGACAGTTGACAAGGTGTGATGAGAGGAGAGGGTGGCAGTTGACAAGGTGTGATGAGAGGAGTGGGTGGCAGTTGACAAGGTGTGATGAGAGGAGGTGAAAGTTGACAAGGAGTGACGAGAGGAGAGGGTGAGAGTTGACAAGATTTGGTGAGAGGAGAGGGTGGCAGTTGGCAATGTGTGGTGAGAGGAGAGGGTGGCAGTTGGCAAGGTGTGGTGAGAGGAGAGGGTGGCTGTTGACAAGATGCGATGAGAGGAGAGGGTGCCAGTTGACAAGGTGTGATGAGAGGAGAGGGTGGCAGTTGACCAGGTGTGATGCGAGGAGAGGGTGGCAGTTGACAAGGTGTGATGATAGCAGAGGGTGGGAGTTGACAATGTGTGATGAGAGGAGAGTGTGAGAGTTGACAAGGTGTAATGAGGGGAGTGGGTGGAAGTTGACAAGTTGTGATTAGAGGAGTGGGTGGTAGTTGACGAGGTGTGATGAAAGGAGAGGGTGGCAGTTGACAAGGTGTGATGAGAGGAGAGGGTGGCAGTTGACAAGGTGTGATGAGAGTAGGTGACTGTTGACAAGGTGTGATGAGAGGAGAGGGTGGCAGTTGACAAGGTGTGATGAGAAGAGAGGGTGGCAGTTGACAAGGTGTAATGAGAGGAGAGGGTGCCAGATGACAAGGTGTGATGAGAGGAGAGGGTGGCATTTGGCAAGGTGTGGTGAGAGGAGAGGGTGGCTGTTGACAAGGTGCGATGAGAGGAGAGGGTGGTAGTTGACAAGGTGTGATGAGAGGAGAGGGTGGCAGTTGACAAGGTGTGATGCGAGGAGAGGGTGGCAGTTGACAAGGTGTGATGATAGCAGAGGGTGGGAGTTGACAATGTGTGATGAGAGGAGAGTGTGAGAGTTGACAAGGTGTAATGAGGGGAGAGGGTGGAAGTTGACAAGTTGTGATTAGAGGAGTGGGTGGTAGTTGACGAGGTGTGATGAGAGGAGAGGGTGGCAGTTGACAAGGTGTGATGAGAGTAGGTGACTGTTGACAAGGTGTGATGAGAGGAGAGGGTGGCAGTTGATAAGGTGTGATGAGAAGAGAGGGTGGCAGTTGACAAGGTGTAATGAGGGGAGAGGGTGGCAGTTGACAAGGTGTGATGAGAGGATGTGAAAGTTGACAAGGTGTGATGAGAGGAGAGGGTGGCAGTTGACAAGGTGTGATGAGAGGAGGTGACAGTTTACAAGGTGTGATGAGAGGAGTTGACAGTTGACAAGGTGTGATTTGAGGAGAGGAGGTGAAACTTGACAAGGTGTGATGAGAAGAGAGGGTGGCAGTTGACAAGGTGTGATGAGAAGAGAGGGTGGCAGTTGGCAAGGTGTGGTGAGAGGAGAGGGTGGCAGTTGACAAGGTGTGATGAGAGGAGAGGGTGGCAGTTGACAAGGTGTGATGAGAGGAGATGGTGGCAGTTGACAGGGTGTGATGAGAGGAGAAGGTGGTAGTTGACGATGTGTGATGAGAGGAGTGGTTGGCAGTTGACAACGTGTGATGAGAGGAGAGGGTGGTAGTTGACAAGGTTTGGTGAGAGGAGTGGGTGGCAGTTGACAAGGTGTGATGAGAAGAGGTGGCAGTTGACAAGGTGTGATGAGAGGAGAGGGTGGCAGTTGACAAGGTGTGATGAGAGGAGGTGGTGGCAGTTGACAAGGTGTGGTGAGAGGAGGTGAAAGTTGACAAGGTGTGATGAGAGGAGAGGGTGGCAGTTGAAAAGGTGTGGTGAGAGGAGGGGGTGGCTGTTGACAAGGTGTGATGAGATGAGAGGGTTGCAGTTGACAAGCTGTGATGAGAGGAGATGGTGACAGTTGACAAGATGTTATAAGAGGAGGTGGTGGCAGTTGACAAGGTGTGGTGAGAGGAGGTGACAGTGGACAATGTGTGATGAGAGGAGAGCGTGGATGTTGATAAGGTGTGATGAGAGTAGAGGTTGGCAGTTGACAATGTGTAGTTCTAGGGGAGGGTGGCATTTGACAAGCTGTGATGAGAGGAGGTGACAGTTGACAAGATGTGATGAGAGGAGGTGACAGTTGACAGGGTGTGCTGAGAGGAGCTGGTGGAAGTTGATATGGTGTGATGAGAGGAGAGGGTGGTAGTTGACAAGGTGTGGTGAGAGGATAGGGTGGCAGTTGACAAGGTGTGATGAGAGGAGGTGACAGTTTACAAGGTGTGATGAGAGGAGAGGGTGGCAGTTGACAAGGTGTGATGAGAGGAGAGGGTTGCAGTTGACAAGGTGTAATGAGGAGAGAGGGTGACAGTTGACAAGGTGTGATGAGAGGAGAGGGTGCCAGTTGACAAGGTGTGATGAGAGGAGTGGGTGGCAGTTGACAAGGTGTGATGAGAGGAGGTGACAGTTGACAAGGTGTGGTGGGAGGAGAGGGTGGCAGTTCACAAGGTGTGATGAGAGGAGGTGAAACTTGACAAGGTGTGATGAGAGGAGAGGGTGAGAGTTGACAAGGTTTGGTGAGAGGAGAGGGTGGCAGTTGGCAAGGTGTGGTGAGAGGAGAGGGTGGCAGTTGACAAGGTGTGATGAGAGGAGAGGGTGGCAGTTGGCAAGGTGTGTTGAGAGGAGAGGGTGGCTGTTGACAAGGTGCTATGAGAGGAGAGGGTGCCAGTTGACAAGGTGTGATGATAGGAGAGGGTGGGAGTTGACAATGTGTGATGAGAGGAGAGTGTGAGAGTTGACAAGGTGTAATGAGGGGAGATGGTGGAAGTTGACAAGTTGTGATTAGAGGAGTGGGTGGTAGTTGACGAGGTGTGATGAGAGGAGAGGGTGGCAGTTGACAAGGTGTGATGAGAGGAGAGGGTGGCAGTTGACAAGGTGTGATAAGAGGAGGTGACTGTTGACAAGGTGTGATGAGAGGAGGTGACAGTTGACAAGGTGTGATGAGAGGAGTTGACAGTTGACAAGGTGTGATGAGAGGAGAGGGTGGCAGTTGACAAGGTGTGATGAGAGGAGAGGGTGGCAGTTGACAAGGTGTGGTGAGAGGAGGTGACAGTGGACAAGGTGTGATGAGAGGAGAGGGTGGATGTTGATAAGATGTGATGAGAGGAGAGGGTGGCAGTTGACAAGGTGTGGTTCTAGGAGAGGGTGGCTTTTGACAAGGTGTGATGAGATGAGGTGACAGTTGACAAGATGTGATGAGAGGAGGTGACAGTTGACAAGGTGTGCTGAGAGGAGCTGGTGGAAGTTGATAAGGTGTGATGAGAGGAGAGGGTGGTAGTTGACAAGGTTTGGTGAGAGGATAGGGTGGCAGTTGACAAGGTGTGATGAGAGGAGAGGGTGGTAGTTGACAAGGTTTGGTGAGAGGAGAGGGTGGCAGTTGACAAGGTGTGATGAGAGGAGAGGGTTGCAGTTGACAAGGTGTAATGAGGAGAGAGGGTGACAGTTGACAAGGTGTGATGAGAGGAGAGGGTGGCAGTTGACAAGGTGTGATGAGAGGAGTGGGTGGCAGTTGACAAGGTGTGATGAGAGGAGGTGAAAGTTGACAAGGTGTGACGAGAGGAGAGGGTGAGAGTTGACAAGGTTTGGTGAGAGGAGAGGGTGGCAGTTGGCAATGTGTGGTGAGAGGAGAGGGTGGCAGTTGGCAAGGTGTGGTGAGAGGAGAGGGTGGCTGTTGACAAGGTGCGATGAGAGGAGAGGGTGCGAGTTGACAAGGTGTGATGAGAGGAGAGGGTGGCAGTTGACCAGGTGTGATGCGAGGAGAGGGTGGCAGTTGACAAGGTGTGATGATAGCAGAGGGTGGGAGTTGACAATGTGTGATGAGAGGAGAGTGTGAGAGTTGATAAGGTGTAATGAGGGGAGAGGGTGGCAGTTGACAAGTTGTGATTAGAGGAGTGGGTGGTAGTTGACGAGGTGTGATGAAAGGAGAGGGTGGCAGTTGACAAGCTGTGATGAGAGGAGAGGGTGGCAGTTGACAAGGTGTGATGAGAGTAGGTGACTGTTGACAAGGTGTGATGAGAGGAGAGGGTGGCAGTTGACAAGGTGTGATGAGAAGAGAGGGTGGCAGTTGACAAGGTGTAATGAGAGGAGTTGACAGTTGACAAGGTGTGATGAGAGGAGTTGACAGTTGACAAGGTGTGATTAGAGGAGAGGGTGGCAGTTGACAAGGTGTGGTGAGAAGAGAGGGTGGCAGTTGACAAGGTGTAATGAGGGGAGAGGGTGGCAGTTGACAAGGTGTGATGAGAGGAGGTGAAAGTTGACAAGGTGTGATGAGAGGATAGGGTGAGAGTTGACAAGGTTTGGTGAGAGGAGAGGGTGGCAGTTGACAAGGTGTGATGAGAGGAGAGGGTGCCAGTTGACAAGGTGTGATGAGAGGAGAGGGTGGCAGTTGACAAGGTGTGATGAGAGGAGAGGGTGGCAGTTGGCAAGGTGTGGTGAGAGGAGAGGGTGGCAGTTGACAATGTGTGATGAGAGGATGTGAAAGTTGACAAGGTGTGATGAGAGGAGAGGATGGCTGTTGACAAGGTGTGATGAGAGCAGAGGGTGGCAGTTGGCAAGGTGTGGTGAGAGGAGAGGGTGGCAGTTGACAAGGTGTGATGAGAGGAGATGGTGACAGTTGACAAGGTGTGATGAGAGGATGTGAAAGTTGACAAGGTGTGATGAGAAGAGGTGGCAGTTGACAAGGTGTGATGAGAGGAGAGGGTGGAAGTTGATATGGTGTGATGAGAGGAGAGGGTGGTAGTTGACAAGGTGTGGTGAGAGGATAGGGTGGCAGTTGACAAGGTGTGATGAGAGGAGGTGACAGTTTACAAGGTGTGATGAGAGGAGAGGGTGGCAGTTGACAAGGTGTGATGAGAGGAGAGGGTTGCAGTTGACAAGGTGTAATGAGGAGAGAGGGTGACAGTTGACAAGGTGTGATGAGAGGAGAGGGTGCCAGTTGACAAGGTGTGATGAGAGGAGTGGGTGGCAGTTGGCAAGGTGTGGTGAGAGGAGAGGGTGGCAGTTGACAAGGTGTGATGAGAGGAGAGGGTGGCAGTTGGCAAGGTGTGATGAGAGGAGGTGAAACTTGACAAGGTGTGATGAGAGGAGAGGGTGAGAGTTGACAAGGTTTGGTGAGAGGAGAGGGTGGCAGTTGGCAAGGTGTGGTGAGAGGAGAGGGTGGCAGTTGACAAGGTGTGATGAGAGGAGAGGGTGGCAGTTGGCAAGGTGTGTTGAGAGGAGAGGGTGGCTGTTGACAAGGTGCTATGAGAGGAGAGGGTGCCAGTTGACAAGGTGTGATGATAGGAGAGGGTGGGAGTTGACAATGTGTGATGAGAGGAGAGTGTGAGAGTTGACAAGGTGTAATGAGGGGAGATGGTGGAAGTTGACAAGTTGTGATTAGAGGAGTGGGTGGTAGTTGACGAGGTGTGATGAGAGGAGAGGGTGGCAGTTGACAAGGTGTGATGAGAGGAGAGGGTGGCAGTTGACAAGGTGTGATAAGAGGAGGTGACTGTTGACAAGGTGTGATGAGAGGAGGTGACAGTTGACAAGGTGTGATGAGAGGAGTTGACAGTTGACAAGGTGTGATGAGAGGAGAGGGTGGCAGTTGACAAGGTGTGATGAGAGGAGAGGGTGGCAGTTGACAAGGTGTGATGAGAGGAGAGGGTGGCTGTTGACAAGGTGTGGTGAGAGGAGGTGACAGTGGACAAGGTGTGATGAGAGGAGAGGGTGGATGTTGATAAGATGTGATGAGAGGAGAGGGTGGCAGTTGACAAGGTGTGGTTCTAGGAGAGGGTGGCTTTTGACAAGGTGTGATGAGAGGAGGTGACAGTTGACAAGATGTGATGAGAGGAGGTGACAGTTGACAAGGTGTGCTGAGAGGAGCTGGTGGAAGTTGATAAGGTGTGATGAGAGGAGAGGGTGGTAGTTGACAAGGTTTGGTGAGAGGATAGGGTGGCAGTTGACAAGGTGTGATGAGAGGAGAGGGTGGTAGTTGACAAGGTTTGGTGAGAGGAGAGGGTGGCAGTTGACAAGGTGTGATGAGAGGAGAGGGTTGCAGTTGACAAGGTGTAATGAGGAGAGAGGGTGACAGTTGACAAGGTGTGATGAGAGGAGAGGGTGGCAGTTGACAAGGTGTGATGAGAGGAGAGGGTGGCAGTTGACAAGGTGTGACGAGAGGAGAGGGTGAGAGTTGACAAGGTTTGGTGAGAGGAGAGGGTGGCAGTTGGCAATGTGTGGTGAGAGGAGAGGGTGGCAGTTGGCAAGGTGTGGTGAGAGGAGAGGGTGGCTGTTGACAAGGTGCGATGAGAGGAGAGGGTGCGAGTTGACAAGGTGTGATGAGAGGAGAGGGTGGCAGTTGACCAGGTGTGATGCGAGGAGAGGGTGGCAGTTGACAAGGTGTGATGATAGCAGAGGGTGGGAGTTGACAATGTGTGATGAGAGGAGAGTGTGAGAGTTGACAAGGTGTAATGAGGGGAGTGGGTGAAAGTTGACAAGTTGTGATTAGAGGAGTGGGTGGTAGTTGACGAGGTGTGATGAAAGGAGAGGGTGGCAGTTGACAAGCTGTGATGAGAGGAGAGGGTGGCAGTTGACAAGGTGTGATGAGAGTAGGTGACTGTTGACAAGGTGTGATGAGAGGAGAGGGTGGCAGTTGACAAGGTGTGATGAGAAGAGAGGGTGGCAGTTGACAAGGTGTAATGAGGGGAGAGGGTGGCAGTTGACAAGGTGTGATGAGAGGAGGTGACAGTTTACAAGGTGTGATGAGAGGAGTTGACAGTTGACAAGGTGTGATTAGAGGAGAGGGTGAGAGTTGACAAGGTTTGGTGAGAAAAGAGGGTGGCAGTTGACAAGGTGTGATGAGAGGAGAGGGTGCCAGTTGACAAGGTGTGATGAGAGGAGAGGGTGGCAGTTGACAAGGTGTGATGAGAGGAGAGGGTGGCAGTTGGCAAGGTGTGGTGAGAGGACAGGGTGGCAGTTGACAATGTGTGATGAGAGGATGTGAAAGTTGACAAGGTGTGATGAGAGGAGAGGGTGGCTGTTGACAAGGTGTGATGAGAGGAGAGGGTGGCAGTTGGCAAGGTGTGGTGAGAGGAGAGGGTGGCAGTTGACAATGTGTGATGAGAGGATGTGAAAGTTGACAAGGTGTGATGAGAAGAGGTGGCAGTTGACAAGGTGTGATGAGAGGAGAGGGTGGAAGTTGATATGGTGTGATGAGAGGAGAGGGTGGTAGTTGACAAGGTGTGGTGAGAGGATAGGGTGGCAGTTGACAAGGTGTGATGAGAGGAGGTGACAGTTTACAAGGTGTGATGAGAGGAGAGGGTGGCAGTTGACAAGGTGTGATGAGAGGAGAGGGTTGCAGTTGACAAGGTGTAATGAGGAGAGAGGGTGACAGTTGACAAGGTATGATGAGAGGAGAGGGTGCCAGTTGACAAGGTGTGATGAGAGGAGGTGAAACTTGACAAGGTGTGATGAGAGGAGAGGGTGAGAGTTGACAAGGTTTGGTGAGAGGAGAGGGTGGCAGTTGGCAAGGTGTGGTGAGAGGAGAGGGTGGCAGTTGACAAGGTGTTATGAGAGGAGAGGGTGGCAGTTGGCAAGGTGTGTTGAGAGGAGAGGGTGGCTGTTGTCAAGGTGCTATGAGAGGAGAGGGTGCCAGTTGACAAGGTGTGATGATAGGAGAGGGTGGGAGTTGACAATGTGTGATGAGAGGAGAGTGTGAGAGTTGACAAGGTGTAATGAGGGGAGATGGTGGAAGTTGACAAGTTGTGATTAGAGGAGTGGGTGGTAGTTGACGAGGTGTGATGAGAGGAGAGGGTGGCAGTTGACAAGGTGTGATGAGAGGAGAGGGTGGCAGTTGACAAGGTGTGATAAGAGGAGGTGACTGTTGACAAGGTGTGATGAGAGGAGGTGACAGTTGACAAGGTGTGATGAGAGGAGTTGACAGTTGACAAGGTGTGATGAGAGGAGAGGGTGGCAGTTGACAAGGTGTGATGAGAGGAGAGGGTGGCAGTTGACAAGGTGTGATGAGAGGAGAGGGTGGCAGTTGACAAGGTGTGGTGAGAGGAGGTGACAGTGGACAAGGTGTGATGAGAGGAGAGGGTGGATGTTGATAAGATGTGATGAGAGGAGAGGGTGGCAGTTGACAAGGTGTGGTTCTAGGAGAGGGTGGCTTTTGACAAGGTGTGATGAGAGGAGGTGACAGTTGACAAGATGTGATGAGAGGAGGTGACAGTTGACAAGGTGTGCTGAGAGGAGCTGGTGGAAGTTGATAAGGTGTGATGAGAGGAGAGGGTGGTAGTTGTCAAGGTTTGGTGAGAGGATAGGGTGGCAGTTGACAAGGTGTGATGAGAGGAGAGGGTGGTAGTTGACAAGGTTTGGTGAGAGGAGAGGGTGGCAGTTGACAAGGTGTGATGAGAGGAGAGGGTTGCAGTTGACAAGGTGTAATGAGGAGAGAGGGTGACAGTTGACAAGGTGTGATGAGAGGAGAGGGTGGCAGTTGACAAGGTGTGATGAGAGGAGTGGGTGGCAGTTGACAAGGTGTGATGAGAGGAGGTGAAAGTTGACAAGGTGTGACGAGAGGAGAGGGTGAGAGTTGACAAGGTTTGGTGAGAGGAGAGGGTGGCAGTTGGCAATGTGTGGTGAGAGGAGAGGGTGGCAGTTGGCAAGGTGTGGTGAGAGGAGAGGGTGGCTGTTGACAAGGTGCGATGAGAGGAGAGGGTGCGAGTTGACAAGGTGTGATGAGAGGAGAGGGTGGCAGTTGACCAGGTGTGATGCGAGGAGAGGGTGGCAGTTGACAAGGTGTGATGATAGCAGAGGGTGGGAGTTGACAATGTGTGATGAGAGGAGAGTGTGAGAGTTGACAAGGTGTAATGAGGGGAGTGGGTGAAAGTTGACAAGTTGTGATTAGAGGAGTGGGTGGTAGTTGACGAGGTGTGATGAAAGGAGAGGGTGGCAGTTGACAAGCTGTGATGAGAGGAGAGGGTGGCAGTTGACAAGGTGTGATGAGAGTAGGTGACTGTTGACAAGGTGTGATGAGAGGAGAGGGTGGCAATTGACAAGGTGTGATGAGAAGAGAGGGTGGCAGTTGACAAGGTGTAATGAGGGGAGAGGGTGGCAGTTGACAAGGTGTGATGAGAGGAGGTGACAGTTTACAAGGTGTGATGAGAGGAGTTGACAGTTGACAAGGTGTGATTAGAGGAGAGGGTGGCAGTTGACAAGGTGTGATGAGAGGAGAGGGTGCCAGTTGACAAGGTGTGATGAGAGGAGAGGGTGGCAGTTGACAAGGTGTGATGAGAGGAGAGGGTGGCAGTTGGCAAGGTTTGGTGAGAGGAGAGGGTGGCAGTTGACAATGTGTGATGAGAGGATGTGAAAGTTGACAAGGTGTGATGAGAGGAGAGGGTGGCTGTTGACAAGGTGTGATGAGAGGAGAGGGTGGCAGTTGGCAAGGTGTGGTGAGAGGAGAGGGTGGCAGTTGACAATGTGTGATGAGAGGATGTGAAAGTTGACAAGGTGTGATGAGAAGAGGTGGCAGTTGACAAGGTGTGATGAGAGGAGAGGGTGGCAGTTGACAAGGTGTGATGAGAGGAGGTGGTGGCAGTTGACAAGGTGTGGTGAGAGGAGGTGAAAGTTGACAAGGTGTGATGAGAGGAGAGGGTGGCAGTTGACAAGGTGTGATGAGAGGAAGTGACAGTTGAAAAGGTGTGGTGAGAGGAGAGGGTGGCTGTTGACAAGGTGTGATGAGGGGAGAGGGTGGCAGTTGACAAGGTGTGATGAGAGGAGATGGTGACAGTTGACAAGATGTGATGAGAGGAGGTGCTGGCAGTTGACAAGGTGTGGTGAGAGGAGGTGACAGTGGACAAGGTGTGATGAGAGGAGAGGGTGGATGTTGATAAGGTGTGATGAGAGGAGAGGGTGGCAGTTGACAAGGTGTGTTTCTAGGAGAGGCTGGCAGTTGACAAGGTGTGATGAGAGGAGGTGACAGTTGACAAGATGTGATGAGAGGAGGTGACAGTTGACAAGGTGTGCTGAGAGGAGCTGGTGGAAGTTGATAAGGTGTGATGCGAGGAGAGGGTGGTAGTTGACAAGGTTTGGTGAGAGGATAGGTTGGCAGTTGACAAGGTGTGATGAGAGGAGGTGACAGTTTACAAGGTGTGATGAGAGGAGAGAGTGGCAGTTGACAAGGTGTGATGAGAGTAGAGGGTTGCAGTTGACAAGGTGTAATGAGGAGAGAGGGTGACAGTTGACAAGGTGTGATGAGAGGAGAGGCTGGCAGTTGACAAGGTGTGATGAGAGGAGAGGGTGGCAGTTGACAAGGTGTGATGAGAGTAGGTGATTGTTGACAAGGTGTGATGAGAGGAGAGGGTGGCAGTTGACAAGGTGTGATGAGAAGAGAGGGTGGCAGTTGAAAAGGTGTAATGAGGGGAGAGGGTGGCAGTTGACAAGGTGTGATGAGAGGATGTGAAAGTTGACAAGGTGTGATGGGAGGAGAGGGTGGCAGTTGACAAGGTGTGATGAGAGGAGGTGACTGTTTACAAGGTGTGATGAGAGGAGTTGACAGTTGACAAGGTGTGATTTGAGGAGAGGGTGGCAGTTGACAATGTGTGATGAGAAGAGAGGGTGGCTGTTGACAAGGTGTGATGAGAGGAGAGGGTGGCAGTTGGCAAGGTGTGATGAGAGGAGGTGAAAGTGGACAACGTGTGATTAGAGGAGAGGGTGGCAGATGACAAGGTGTGATTAGAGGAGAGGGTGGCAGTTGACAAGGTGTGGTGAGAAGAGAGGGTGGCAGTTGACAAGGTGTAATGAGGGGAGAGGGTGGCAGTTGACAAGTTGTGATGAGAGGAGGTGAAAGTTGACAAGGTGTGATGAGAGGAGAGGGTGAGAGTTGACAAGGTTTGGTGAGAGGAGAGGGTGGCAGTTGGCAAGGTGTGGTGAGAGGAGATGGTGGCAGTTGACAAGGTGTGATGAGAGGAGAGGGTGCCAGTTGACAAGGTGTGATGAGAGGAGAGGGTGGCAGTTGACAAGGTGTGATGAGAGGAGAGGGTGGCAGTTGGCAAGGTGTGGTGAGAGGAGAGGGTGGCAGTTGACAATGTGTGATGAGAGGATGTGAAAGTTGACAAGGTGTGATGAGAGGAGAGGGTGGCTGTTGACAAGGTGTGATGAGAGGAGAGGGTGGCAGTTGGCAAGGTGTGGTGAGAGGAGAGGCTGGCAGTTGACAAGGTGTGATGAGAGGAGAGGGTGCCAGTTTAAAAAGTCTGATGAGAGGAGTGGGTGGCAGTTGATAAGGTGTGATGAGAAGAGGTGGCAGTTGACAAGGTGTGATGAGAGGAGAGGGTGGCAGTTGACAAGGTGTGATGAGAGGAAGTGACAGTTGACAAGGTGTGGTGAGAGGAGGTGAAAGTTGACAAGGTGTGATGAGGGGAGAGGGTGGCAGTTCACAAGATGTGATGAGAGGAGGTGGTGGCAGTTGACAAGGTGTGGTGAGAGGAGGTGACAGTGGACAAGGTGTGATGAGAGGAGAGGGTGGATGTTGATAAGGTGTGATGAGAGGAGAGGGTGGCAGTTGACAAGGTGTGATGAGAGGAAGTGACAGTTGAAAAGGTGTGGTGAGAGGAGAGGGTGGCTGTTGACAAGGTGTGATGAGGGGAGAGGGTGGCAGTTGACAAGGTGTGATGAGAGGAGGTGAGAGTTGACAAGATGTGATGAGAGGAGGTGACAGTTGACAAGGTGTGCTGAGAGGAGCTGGTGGAAGTTGATAAGGTGTGATGAGAGGAGAGGGTGGTAGTTGACAAGGTGTGATGAGAGGAGAGGGTGGTAGTTGACAAGGTTTGGTGAGAGGAGAGGGTGGTAGTTGACAAGGTGTGATGAGAGGAGGTGACAGTTTACAATGTGTGATGAGAGGAGAGGGTGGCAGTTGACAAGGTGTGATGAGAGGAGAGGGTGGCAGTTGACAAAGTGTGATGAGAGGAGAGGGTGGTAGTTGACAAGGTTTGGTGAGAGGATAGGTTGGCAGTTGACAAGGTGTGATGAGAGGAGGTGACAGTTTACAATGTGTGATGAGAGGAGAGGGTGGCAGTTGACAAGGTGTGATGAGAGGAGAGGGTTGCAGTTGACAAGGTGTAATGAGGAGAGAGGGTGACAGTTGACAAGGTGTGATGAGAGGAGAGGGTGGCAGTTGACAAGGTGTGATGAGAGGAGTGGGTGGCAGTTGACAAGTTGTGATGAGAGGAGGTGAAAGTTGACAGGGTGTGATGAGAGGAGAGGGTGAGAGTTGACAAGGTTTGGTGAGAGGAGAGGGTGGCAGTTGGCAAGGTGTGGTGAGAGGAGAGGGTGGCAGTTGACAAGGTTTGATGAGAGGAGAGGGTGCCAGATGACAGGGTGTGATGAGAGGAGAGGGTGGTAGTTGACAAGGTTTGGTGAGAGGATAGGTTGGCTGTTGACAAGGTGCGATGAGAGGAGAGGGTGCCAGTTGACGAGGTGTGATGAGAGGAGAGGGTGGCAGTTGACAATGTGTGATGCGAGGAGAGGGTGGCAGTTGACAAGGTGTGATGATAGCAGAGGGTGGGAGTTGACAATGTGTGATGAGAGGAGAGTGTGAGAGTTGACAAGGTGTAATGAGGGGAGAGGGTGGAAGTTGACAAGTTGTGATTAGAGGAGTGGGTGGTAGTTGACGAGGTGTGATGAGAGGAGAGGGTGGCAGTTGACAATGTGTGATGAGAGTAGGTGACTGTTGACAAGGTGTGATGAGAGGAGAGGGTGGCAGTTGATAAGGTGTGATGAGAAGAGAGGGTGGCAGTTGACAAGGTGTAATGAGGGGAGAGGGTGGCAGTTGACAAGGTGTGATGAGAGGATGTGAAAGTTGACAAGGTGTGATGAGAGGAGAGGGTGGCAGTTGACAAGGTGTGATGAGAGGAGGTGACAGTTTACAAGGTGTGATGAGAGGAGTTGACAGTTGACAAGGTGTGATTTGAGGAGAGTGTGGCAGTTGACAAGGTGTGATGAGAAGAGAGGGTGGCAGTTGACAAGGTGTGATGAGAGGAGAAGGTGGTAGTTGACGATGTGTGAGGAGAGGAGTGGTTGGCAGTTGACAACGTGTGATGAGAGGAGAGGGTGGTAGTTGACAAGGTTTGGTGAGAGGAGTGGGTGGCAGTTGACAAGGTGTGATGAGAAGAGGTGGCAGTTGACAAGGTGTGATGAGAGGAGAGGGTGGCTGTTTACAAGGTGTGATGAGAGGAGGTGGTGGCAGTTGACAAGGTGTGGTGAGAGGAGGTGAAAGTTGACAAGGTGTGATGAGAGGAGAGGGTGGCAGTTGAAAAGGTGTGGTGAGAGGAGAGGGTGGCTGTTTACAAGGTGTGATGAGGGGAGAGGGTTCCAGTTGACAAGGTGTGATGAGAGGAGATGGTGACAGTTGACAAGATGTGATAAGAGGAGGTGGTGGCAGTTGACAAGGTGTGGTGAGAGGAGGTGACAGTGGACAAGGTGTGATGAGAGGAGAGGGTGGATGTTGATAAGGTGTGATGAGAGTAGAGGGTGGCAGTTGACAATGTGTAGTTCTAGGAGAGGGTGGCATTTGACAAGGTGTGATGAGAGGAGGTGACAGTTGACAAGATGTGATGAGAGGATGTGACAGTTGACAGGGTGTGCTGAGAGGAGCTGGTGGAAGTTGATATGGTGTGATGAGAGGAGAGGGTGGTAGTTGAAAAGGTGTGGTGAGAGGATAGGGTGGCAGTTGACAAGGTGTGATGAGAGGAGGTGACAGTTTACAAGGTGTGATGAGAGGAGAGGGTGGCAGTTGACAAGGTGTGATGAGAGGAGAGGGTTGCAGTTGACAAGGTGTGATGAGGAGAGAGGGTGACAGTTGACAAGGTGTGATGAGAGGAGAGGGTGCCAGTTGACAAGGTGTGATGAGGAGAGAGGGTGACAGTTGACAAGGTGTGATGAGAGGAGTGGGTGGCAGTTGACAAGGTGTGATGAGAGGAGGTGAAACTTGACAAGGTGTGATGAGAGGAGAGGGTGAGAGTTGACAAGGTTTGGTGAGAGGAGAGGGTGGCAGTTGACAAGGTGCTATGAGAGGAGAGGGTGCCAGTTGACAAGGTGTGATGAGAGGAGAGGGTGGCAGTTGACAAGGTGTGATGATAGGAGAGGTTGGGAGTTGACAATGTGTGATGAGAGGAGAGTGTGAGAGTTGACGAGGTGTGATGAGAGGAGAGGGTGGCAGTTGACAAGGTGTGATGAGAGGAGAGGGTGGCAGTTGACAAGGTGTGATAAGAGGAGTGGTTGGCAGTTGACAAGGTGTGATGAGAGGAGGTGACAGTTGACAAGGTGTGATGAGAGGAGTTGACAGTTGACAAGGTGTGATTTGAGGATAGGGTGGCAGTTGACAGGGTGTGATGAGAAGAGAGGGTGGCAGTTGACAAGGTGTGATGAGAGGAGAGGGTGGCAGTTGGCAAGTTGTGGTGAGAGGAGAGGGTAGCAGTTGACAAGGTGTGATGAGAGGAGAGGGTGGCATTTGACTAGGTGTGATGAGAGGAGAGGGTGGCAGTTGACAAGGTGTGATGAGAGGAGTGGGTGGCAGTTGACAAGGTGTGATGTGAAGAGAGAGTGGCAGTTGACAAGGTGTGGTGAGAGGACAGGGTGGCAGTTGACAAGGTGTGATGAGAGGAGGTGACAGTTGACAAGGTGTTATGAGAGGAAAAGGTGGCAGTTGCCAAGATGTGGTGAGAGGAGGGGGTGGCAGTTGACAAGGTGTGATCAGGGGAGAGGGTGACAGTTGACAAGGTGTGATGAAAGGGGGTGGTGGCAGTTGACAAGGTGTGGTGAGAGGAGGTGACAGTGGACAAGGTGTGATGAGAGAAGAGGGTGGCAGTTGACAAGGTTTGATGAGAGGAGAGGGTGACAGTTGACAAGGTGTGATGAAAGGGGGTGGTGGCAGTTGACAAGGTGTGGTGAGAGGAGGTGACAGTGGACAAGGTGTGATGAGAGAAGAGGGTGGCAGTTGACAAGGTTTGATGAGAGGAGAGGGTGGCAGTTGACAAGGTGTGATGAGAGGAGGTGAAAGATGACAAGGTGTGATGAGAGGAGAGGGTGAGAGTTGACAAAGTTTGGTGAGAGGAGAGGGTGGCAGTTGGCAAGGTGTGGTGAGAGGAGAGGGTGTCTGTTGACAAGGTGCGATGAGATGAGAGGGTGCCAGTTGACAAGCTGTGATGAGAGGAGAGGGTGGCAGTTGACAAGGTGTGATGAGAGGAGAGGGTGGCAGTTAACAAGGTGTGGTGAGAGGAGAGGGTGGCACTTGACAAGGTGTGATGAGAGGAGAGGGTGGCAATTGACAAGTTGTGATGAGGGGAGAGGGTGGCAGTTGACAAGGTTTGATGAGAGGAGGTGGTGGCAGTTGACAAGGTGTGGTGAGAGGAGGTGCAAGTTGACAAGGTGTGATGAGAGTAGAGGGTGGCAGTTGAAAAGGTGTGGTGAGAGGAGAGGGTGCTGTTGACAAGTTGTGATGAGGGGAGAGGGTGGCAGTTGACAAGGTGTGATGAGAGGAGAGGGTGGCAGTTGACAAGGTGTGATGAGAGGAGAGGGTGGCAGTTGACAAGGTGTGATGAGAGGAGACGGTGGCAGTTGACAAGGTGTGATGAGAGGAGACGGTGGCAGTTGACAAGGTGTGATGAGAGGAGAGGGTGGCAGTTGACAGGGTGTGATGAGAGGAGAAGGTGGTAGTTGACGATGTGTGATGAGAGGAGAGGGTGGCAGTTGACAGGGGGTGATGAGATTAGTGCGTGGCAGTTGACAAGGTGTGATGAGAGGAGAGGGTGGCAGTTGAAAAGGTGTGGTGAGAGGAGAGGGTGGCAGTTGACAAGGTATGATGAGAAGAGAGGGTGGCAGTTAACAAGGTGTGATGAGAGGAGAGGGTGGAATTTGACAAATTGTGATGAGAGGAGAGGGTGGTAGTTGACAAGGTGTGATGAGAGGAGGTGGTGGCAGTTGACAAGGTGTGATGAGAGGAGAGGGTGGCATTTGACAAGGTGTGATGAGAGGAGAGAGTGGCAGTTGACAAGGTGTGATGAGAGGAGAGGGTGGTAGTTGACAAGGTGTGATGAGAGGAGGTGACAGTTGACAAGGTGTGATGAGAGGAGAGGGTGGCAGTTGAAAATGTGTGATGAGAGGAGAGGGTGGCAGTTGACAAGGTGTGATGAGGGGAGAGGGTGGCAGTTGACAAGGTGTGATGAGAGGCGGTAAAATTTGACCAGGTGTGATGGGAGGAGAGGGTGGCAGTTGACAAGGTGTGATGAGAGGAGGTGGTGGCAGTTGAGAAGGTGTGGTGAGAGGAGAGGGTGGCACTTGACAAGGTGTGATGAGAGGAGGTGGTGACAGTTGACAGGGTGTGATGAGAGGAGGTGAAAGTGGACAAGGTGTGGTGAGAGGAGAGGGTGGTAGTTGCCGAGGTGTGATGAGAGGAGAGGGTGACAGTTGACAAGGTGTGATGAGAGGAGAGGGAGGCAGTTGACAAGGTGTGATGAGAGGAGGTGACAGTTGACAAGGTGTGATGAGAGGAGAGGGTGGCAGTTGACAAGGTATGATGAGAGGAGAGGGTGGCAGTTGACAAGGTGTGATGAGAGGAGGTGAAAGTTGACAAGGTGTAATGAGGGGAGAGGTTGGCAGTTGACAGGGTGTGATGTGAGGAGAGGGTGGTAGTTGACGAGGTGTGATGAGAGGAGAGGGTGGCAGTTGACAAGGTATGATGAGAGGAGGTGACAGTTGACAAGGTGTGATGAGAGGAGAGGGTGGCAGTTGACAAGGTTTGATGAGAGGTGAGGGTGGCAGTTGACAAGGTATGATGAGAGGAGAGGGTGGCAGTTGACAAGGTGTAATGAGGGGAGAGGTTGGCAGTTGACAGGGTGTGATGTGAGGAGAGGGTGGTAGTTGACGAGCTGTGATGAGAGGAGAGGGTGGCAGTTGACAAGGTGTGATGAGAGGAGAGGGAGGCAGTTGACAAGGTGTGATGAGAGGAGGTGACAGTTGACAAGGTGTGATGAGAGGAGAGGGTGGCAGTTGACAAGGTATGATGAGAGGAGAGGGTGGCAGTTGACAAGGTGTGATGAGAGGAGGTGAAAGTTGACAAGGTGTAATGAGGGGAGAGGTTGGCAGTTGACAGGGTGTGATGTGAGGAGAGGGTGGTAGTTGACGAGGTGTGATGAGAGGAGAGGGTGGCAGTTGACAAGGTATGATGAGAGGAGGTGACAGTTGACAAGGTGTGATGAGAGGAGAGGGTGGCAGTTGACAAGGTTTGATGAGAGGTGAGGGTGGCAGTTGACAATGTATGATGAGAGGAGAGGGTGGCAGTTGACAAGGTGTAATGAGGGGAGAGGTTGGCAGTTGACAGGGTGTGATGTGAGGAGAGGGTGGTAGTTGACGAGGTGTGATGAGAGGAGAGGGTGGCAGTTGACAAGGTGTGATGAGAGGAGAGGGTGGCATTTGACAAGGTGTGATGAGAGGAGGTGAAAGTTGACAAGGTGTGATGAGAGGAGAGGGTGGCAGTTGACAAGGTGTGATGAGAGGGTGACAGTTGACAAGGTGTGATGAGAGGAGAGGGTGGCAGTTGACAAGGTATGATGAGAGGAGAGGGTGGCAGTTGACAAGGTGTGATGAGAGGAGAGGGTGGCAGTTGACAAGGTGTGATGAGAGGAGAAGGTGGCAGTTGACAAGTTGTGATGAGAGGAGGTGACAGTTGACAAGGTGTGATGAGAGGAGAGGGTGGCAGTTGACAAGGTGTGATAAGAGGAGAGGGTGGCAGTTGACAAGGTGTGATGAGAGGAGAAGGTGGCAGTTGACAAGTTGTGATGAGAGGAGGTGACAGTTGACAAGGTGTGATGAGAGGAGAGGGTGGCAGTTGACAAGGTGTGATGAGAGGAGAGGTTGGCAGTTGACAAGGTGTGGTGAGAGGAGGTGACAGTTGACAAGGTGTGATGAGAGGAGAGGGTGGCAGTTGACAAGGTGTGGTGAGAGGAGGTGACAGTTGACAAGGTGTGATGAGAGGAGAGGGTGCCAGTTGACAAGGTGTGATGAGGGGAGAGGGTGGCAGTTGACAAGTTGTGATGAGAAGAGAGGGTGGCAGTTGACAATGTGTGATGCGAGATGAGCGCCGTGAATAGCAAACAAAGAGAGAGTTAGACAGACCCGACCCTCCTGTTCACTTTTCTCCAACTTATCCCTCACTTCCCTAATGTTTCTCCATCTATATTCTCACCGGGTTTTATTTTCATCGTGTAACCCATGCCAACACAGAAAAAAAGAAAGAAGCGTCGCCTCATTTGCACTCCCCTCCTGCTCTACCACATCCCCAATTTGTCCTCTGCACACCCCATGCCATACCCGATTTACTTACTTCTTCACTCCATGCCAGCACGGAAATCCAGGTACGTCTCACCAGATACCACTCAAGACAACTCACGCTCTTCAAAACCACGTCCTATGATTTGATGAAGATTTGCCTACCTTTTATAGCAGGTCAAGCTACCCTGTAGAAGCTTCCTAATTTCTCGTTAAAACACCTGTATACCGATTCTCGACCACACTGGCATATATATATATATTAAAATAACAGATTAAAGTTTAAGCAAAGAATCGTTAAGGGTTTAAGCAGCGATTCTTTGCTTAAATTTTAATCTGTTATTTTAATAAATATTTGCTCTACGGTTCTTATTTATTTGATATATATTTATCCTTATCGAGCCCTCTTTGGATTTTAGTCTTCAAATGTATTATTATTACTATATATGTGTGTGTGTGTATGTGTGTGTGTGTGTGTGTGTGTGTGTGTGTGTGTGTGTGTGTGTGTGTGTGTGTGTGTGTGTGTGTGTGTGTGTGTGTGTGTGTGTGTGTGTGTGTGTGTGTGTGTGTGTGTGTGTGTGTCTGTGTGCATATATATATGAGTTGGTTTTCTCGATGCTTCTGTCCTTGTGGCTGGCTCACCGGTCGCTGTCTTCAATCTGTCAAGCTGTCTAAACGTATGCTATTACTCTAAGGTGACACTACCTTATCGAGTGCTTTGCTACACATTCCGGATTGCATATCGTTAGCTTGGCCACAGTCAGAGCTTCGATTTTACTGAACTTCCATTTGTATTATTATCTTAATTAATTAATTTAATTAGACAATTCTATTGATTGGTGACTTATTTATGTTTGTTTAATAACGTCTAGTCGAGAGCTTTATTCGGTTTGTGGAAGGGAATTTATTGCTTTGTTCAAAATTTGAATTTCGACCGCCAAACCGGGGTTACCTCCCTTTGGGGAAAACTACGTGACAGCCAGCAGTTTTACTGCTACAATTTACACCCGATCGCGGTACAGAACGGAAGCCCTGTTGATAAAGTGAATCCACTGTTTGATCATCCAAAACCAAAAGCTTGCATACTGCGCAAGTGGAATTGTTGATTTCGGTTCATAGAAACCTATCGGAGATATTGCATAATTGTTTCTACTTTAGGCACAAGGCCAGCAATTACCCAGTGCATTACTGGTGGCTGATATGGTCCAGATTTGTCAAATTATCCTGAGTTGGTTTTCTCGTTGCTTTGGTCCTTGTGGCTGAATCAAACGACCAGAAATGGTATTACGTCGGGTCTACCACTACCTCCTTTAAATCCGCTGGTATTGTCATCGATTTTCGATTAAACATCCTGAACACCGTTATGTAACCACGCTCGCCAATAAGACCTGGCAACTGCGTGAGTACAACCGGCAGTTCACCTTAAAATGGGATAAATTATCCAGCGCTAGTGCATATCGGAGTGGATTGAAGTACTGCAGATTATGCAACCTTGAACTCTTTTATATCTTGAAATCTAAAAACAACTTACTAAATGACAGAATCGAACGATCGTTATACTGCAACCACAAACTGAAGGGTAAATTTTCTCACTATAAAATAACTTAACATAATATGAACCCGAGATTACTACACCATTTTCACGCTAACTAATTTCACTCAATAACTACTTTCTAACTATACCCCCCCCCCCCACACACACACACACTACAAGCCAGTACCTTGCTTATCGTAATAAATGGATACTTAAGTGCGATCAGCAAACTACAACTACAAACTCGGTGTATATCGCCTTTCCTTCCCCTTCTCTTAGCTTTTTTTTGTCCCCTCTCTCTCTCTTTCTCTTTCTCTCTCCCTCACCCTCTGTCTATCTCCCTACTTCCCCACATCTATCAACCTGCTCTCTGTGGCAATAACTAATTCCAAACTTGACAATATCAACACAATGCCTAAGTTGTCACTTTGAGAATAAGCAGTATAATAAAACCACTTGTTGGACCCCTATCATAACATTTAGATTAAGCTATTTGTATTCTTCAAACCACTCTCTCCCATTTCTCCGACCCCTACATATCTCTCTCTCTCTCGCTCTCTCTCTCTCTCTCTCTCTCTCTCTCTCTCTCTCTCTCACTCTCTCCCCTTCCTTCTCTCTTCCTTTTCTACTCTATCTTCCCCAATAACTCCCTTTAAGAAATACAAGGAAATTTACAGTTTAGCCATTTGCTCTGGAGACATGGTAGAATAAACAGCATTTGAAAATTGAGTATCTGCAAATAAATAACTACCAATTTGCACATAGTATGACTAGGCTGTATAACTACTATAGAAACATTTGTTAGCACTCGGAATAAATTACCTTTTTATGATGTCTACCTGTTTTATTATTCATTTTTTATATATATATATATATATATATATATACATACATGCATACATACATACATACATACATACATACATACATACATACATACATACATACATACATACATACATACTTATGCTGTGCCAATTCTAACGCCAACATTTGGCCTACTGAACTGGTCATTGCAAGAACTAAGTGAGATGGATGTTAGAACTCGAAAACTTCTCAGTGTTACTGGGAACTTTAACATCAATGGTGATGTGGATACGCTATACTTCTCACGCAAGGAAGGTGGCCGGGGTCTAAAATCAATATTAACAACATATGAGACCCGGATAGTAACACTGAAGCAACACCTTCAACAGAGGAAAAAGGTTGGCAACCATCTTGCCCAGGTTTATGACCATGAAAAAAGAAATATCATTAGAATAGCGACTGATCTGGAGGAGAGATATGGAATAAAGCCTGATATAAATCTCTCACCCAGAGAAATCGGAAGATCCTATTCAATGTTCAAACAAGATAAAAAAATTGACCAATTTACAGAAAAAGTTGTGCATGGATACTTGAGGCGTAAAACACAGACCATAGGGAGGATAAACCACTCAAAAAGCCTGGCATGGAGTTCCGACAAGTTTATGACATCACACCTTGAGGGATATCTCTATGCAATACAGGAACAAGAACTCCCTACCAAATATCTGCTGCACAAAAGAGGAGGGCCAGCAGCTGACAATAAATGTAGGCTATGTAAAACAAAGATCGAGGATGTAAGCCACATTGTTGCCGGCTGCGAAAGAATGTCATCTCGCTACTACCTCCCCATGAGACACGATGGGATAGCTAGAACCATCTGGAACGCACTTCGGAAAACAAAATTAACAACAAACGAGGCAGAATATATTGAGACAGATGGCACTAAGGAATACTGGTGGAACCTGAAAATAAAAACTGCCACCAAATTAAAGCACAACCGGCCTGATATTGTTGTTTGGGACCACACATTGAAAACGTGTTCTGTTGTGGAGATCAGCTGCCCACTTGATGTAAACGTTGTCAGAAAAATACAGGAGACGGAGGACATCTACGGACCATTGATGAGGAGTTTACAAATCCAGTATCCAAGATACACCTTTAGCTTCATACCCATCATTATTGGTGCTACGGGTTATATACCAACCCGCTTGGACCAAAGTATGACTGAACTTGGATTTGCGGACAAAAAGCGCAGCTCCCTAATTCATAGTCTAAAAATGGCTGCGATAGCTGGCACCTTCAAAATTTGCAAAACATTCTTGCGATTCAAGGGATGACAATTTCTTTTCTTTTACAACCTTGCCACCAGGAAGGTGGCCGGTCAAAAATATATACTCGAAATTAAGAGAAAGAGAAAACATACATACATACATACATACATACGGCAAGATCTCATACGGCTGTTTACAGAAACCATTAAAGGCACACAAGAACTGCCCAGATGGTTATCAACTGCCACTACTCTCCTCATTCCCCAAAATAGCCAAACCACCCTTGCTAAAAATTACTGCCCAATAGCCTGCCAAAAGATCATGTATAAATTATATACTGGGTGCCTTAACCTGTTTTTACAGGATCACTGTGCTACCAACAACATCATAACACCTGAGCAAGCTGGTGGAAAGAGGAAGGTGTGGGGTTACATAGATCACCTACTAACTAATAAAATGATTCAGGAAAAAACAACAAAGAATCGCAGAAACATGACTGTGGTGTGGCTGGACTATCAAAAAGCATTTGATAGTGTACCTCATGGGTGGATTATTAAGGCTTTACAGTTAGCCAAAGTCCCACAACCATTGGTAGCTGCTGTTGAAGGCCTGACCAAGAACTGGTACACCAATTTGATCCTTAGAGGTGAGAAGGAGCAAGTTAAGACTGATAAGATACATTACCAGAAGGGCATCTTTCAGGGTGATAGCTTGTCAGTGCTACTCTTCGTTCTCTCACTGAATCCACTATATTACCTACTCAGGAAACAAGGTGGGCAAAGAAGTGGGTCCAGAAGTATCTCCCATCTTTTCTTTGTTGATGACCTGAAGTTGTATGGGCCAAATATCAATGACATCAAGAAACAATTGGACCTCATTACACAATTTTCAACAGACATCAAAATGAAATTTGGTGAGTCCAAGTGTGCATATTTAGCAGTAACACGTGGAAGAGCTGTGCCCTCCTCTAGAAATCTAGAGATGAACGGCCTGACAATACAACCTCTACAGTCAGGTGACAACTACAGATATCTTGGACTGGATGAGAATGTCAGATATGATGGACCCATAAATAAGGAGAGAACCAGAACTAAATACCTCAGAAGAGTAAAGAAAATATGGTCATCAGAACTGTCAGCGTACAACAAATACATTGCCCACAATACTTATGCTGGGCCAATTCTAACTCCAACATTTGGCCTGCTGAACTGGTCATTGCAAAATCTAAGTGAGATGGGTGTTAGAACTCGCAAAATTCTCAGTGTTACTGGGAACTTTAACACCAATGGTGATGTGGATAGGCTATACTTCTCACGCAAGGAAGGTGGCCGGGGTCTAAAATCAATATTAACAACATATGAGACCCGGATAGTAACACTGAAGCAACACCTTCAACAGAGGAAAAAGATTGGCAACCATCTTGCCCACGTTTATGAGCATGGAAAAAAATATCATTAGAATAGCGACTGATCTGGAGGAGAGATATGGAATAAAGCCTGATATAAATCTCTCACCCAGAGAAATCAATGTTCAAACAGGATGAAAAAATTGACCAATTTACAGAAAAAGTTGTGCATGGATATTTGAGGCGTAAAACACAGACCTTAGAGGGGATAAACCACTCAAAAAGCCTGGCTTGGAGTTCCGACAAGTTTATGACATCACACCTTGAGTGATATCTCTATGCAATACAGGAACAAGAACTCCCTACCAAATATCTGCTGCACAAAAGAGGAGGGCCAGCAGCTGACAATAAATGTAGGCTATGTAAAACAAAGATCGAGGATGTAAGCCACATTGTTGCCAGCTGCGAAAGAATGTCATCTCGCTACTACCTACCAATGAGACACGATGGGATAGCTAGAACCATCTGGAACGCACTTCGGAAAACAAAATTAACAACAAACGAGGCAGAATATATTGAGACAGATGGCACTAAGGAATACTGGTGGAACCTGAAAATAAAAACTGCCACCAAATTAAAGCACAACCGGCCTGATATTGTTGTTTGGGACCACACATTGAAAACGTGTTCTGTTGTGGAGATCAGCTGCCCACTTGATGTAAACGTTGTCAGAAAAATACAGGAGAAGGAGGACATTTACGGACCATTGATGAGGAGTTTACAAATCCAGTATCCAAGAAACACCTTTAGCTTCATACCCATCATTATTGGAGCTACGGGTTATACCAACCCGCTTGGACCAAAGTCCGACTGAACTTGGATTTGCGGACAAAAAGCGCACCTCCCTAATTCATAGTCTACAAATGGCTGCGATAGCTGGCACCTTCAACATTTGCAAAACATTCTGTCGATTCAAGGGATGACAATTTCTTTTCTTTTACAACGTTGCCACCAGGAAGGTGGCCGGTCAAAAAAATATACTCGAAATTAAGAGAAAGAGATAACATACATACATACATACATACATACATACATACATACATACATACATACATACATACATACATACATACTTGCATACAAATTAATTGCGTCTGTGGAGATAGGTAGCACAGATTCGTTGCTTGAATAGAAAGTGAAACAATATTGAAATAGGGAAGATTTTACATTGTCAAAATCGGAAGAGCAACGGATCAAATGACTTTCTGTATCTAATTATGTCCCTTTAGTTTCTGGCTTCAAATCAGAGCGAGATCAATTTTGTCTTTCAAATTACTTGGGTCGATGAAATAAAGCACTAATGATGTACTGTGGTCAATATTATCACTGTTTCCTCTCAACAAATTATATTGTTCTATGTCTACATGTGTTAAAAGAAATTACTTTTTTAAAAACAGTGAAAGAGAGAAGAAATATATATGTAGCATGAGGTCGAGATAACATGAAAAGATAGGTGATACCAATATATATATATAAGAGAATGATATTAATTAAAGAAGGAACAGATGAGTGAGGAAAAAGGGATGATAGAAAAAAAACACGAGAGAAAGAAGAAAAATAAACGATGACGAGAAAGAAAATTTTATAGTATGTTTTCTGATGCCAATATTTTTTGTCCGTGGGGAAACCTTTGTTAGAGTTAATGAAAGTTTTGTCAAGAGCTGGTTTCCTTTATTTAGACATTTTTTGTGGATGCGGTTTGCATTATTAATGTTCAGCTGTGCAAAGAACTGATATGTTTAGAGAAGGTGAGCATAAAGTTAGTTACCTCTCCTATTCCATATGAATCATTAACATCTATGTGAAAATGATTCCCTTCATACATCAACTATTAACCATAAATTTCAGCAGATGGATTCCTTTCATCTATCAACAACGACCGTAAATTTTATTTGATGTTCAACGCGTATATTCAAAAAGCTGCTGCTATCGTCGTGATATTGTCCAAATCATATTAGCATACGACACGAAAATATTAGGTGTAGGCGAATCTCAAAACAAGAATCAATACAGTTATATAAAAATCAATAATGTTTGGCATACATACACACAAACTGTCGATGCGCTGTTATTTAAGCCTGGGTCATCATGTACATTGTGGTGCATTGTCCATCGTAATGTTAATTCCTCGGCAACAATGTGCTAAAGACCTGGGTTTGGTCCCAGTTTTTAATTTATTGTGGGGCAGTCTTTCCCTGTTCTGCAAGATAAAAAGTGTATAAATTAATCAATATTCTAAAGGAGGAGGTTATAGGAAAGGAGGAGGTTATAGAACACTAGTTTGACAGCTTTATTTCCCTCTGAAGAAGAGATATTATCTCGAAAATTTAGGACATTTAAATAAATCTAAGGTAAAAGACTAATTGTCAACAATATCTTTTGCATTTGCATTCTTTATTCTATGTCCATACCTGCATTGTTTTGGCTTTACTATACATATACAAACGTTTATACAATATTCTAAAGTTTTTATATGAATGAATACTCGCTCTAAAACAATTATATATATATATATATATATATATGTAATCTGAGTTTCAAATATCAATAATAATATTCGATTCGTTTGCAATAATGCAAACACCCTCTTTTAAGCCATGTCAGTAGAATGAGACCGTCATTCTCTTTTGTTGGTTATATATATATATATATATATATATAAACGGAAAAAATGAAACGAAATTTCATTTCCCACTCTTAGTAGGGCTGTTACTTAAATATAAGTATGTACACGTACATACATATATGTATACAGACGTACAGTAGTATGTATATATATATATACATACATGCACACATATATATATATGTACGTATGAATTCACCGAACATTTATTTAATGATCGGTGTGTTTGTAAACAAACATCCCGTATTAAGCCGTAGTGTCTAGCAACCATCGTTGCTCGTTTGTTCAACACTGACAAAGGAACGCTGTACTAGTTTCAAGCTTATTAGCTATCGTCAGCAACGTATACCTTCCTGTCAGATGATTGAACGTCTGAAAGTATATACTTTCCTTATGCATATTAACGGCTGAGCAGCCTAATTTGCATATCGAGTGGGTTAATCGGCCGGGTGCACCGAAAACGATAAACGGAAAAAAAAATATATATATATATGTGTGTGTGTGTGTGTGTGTGAACAGAATGCTTTGGGGGTATACGTTCTGGCTCTCTGCGTTCTGAGTTCGAGTCCCGCCAAGGTCAACTTTGCCTTTCGATGTTGATAAAAAGTACCAGTCTAGAACTGGGATTGATTCTTCTTTTATATCTCTTTCTCACTTCCTCTCTTTAACTTTCTGTCTTTCTCTGGATGAAGGAGGAAATGGGCTCTGCCAGGTTTTAAAAAGGCCCAAGAAACGCCATGTTACTACAACGCCCCCACGACTCCATCAGGAACATAAAGAATTTAATTCCTTAACAGATTAATATACACCGAACTCTCCATTATGTATTGAGTTCTTTCTTTGAGTTATAGTCTTCTTCTTGGACTATGAATTAACAACATATATGCATACATAAATATATATTGCCGACTAAGTTAACAAAGAAAACAATGTAAAGTGTAGTTATAACCCCCAAGACTCTCCAAATTGAAGCCAAAATGCAATGATAACAACACTGAACAATTGTTCAATAGTTTAGCCTAGAGGAAATTAACAGAAAATGAAATAAATAAATATTTTCGGACGCTAATCCTTGAAATGGCGATAATGGAAACAAAGCAAAGCGAAGTTGACAGCAAGTTGGCTAGGTCAAGTGAAGAAGACAGAATAGCCAGCATTCTGGGCAGGAATAGTATGGAGGTGAAGATGAATGGATATAGATATAAAAGGGAACATAGATTGAGGGAGAAAGGTATAGAGTGAAAGAATTAGAGAAAAGAGAGAAAATGATATATATATATAGGGAGGGAGAGAGAGAGAGAAAGAGAAAGGGGAGGGGAGAGAGAGAAAGAGAGAGGGGGAGAGAAGAGAGAGAGAGATCGACAAATAGGGAGCAGGTGGTATTAACATGTAAATATTTGCATCTATATATTGAAGTCAGGCCTGCGTTGGCTAATGGCAAATATTTATGTACGTATGTTCATAAATAAACACCCTCACACACACTTATATATATGCATATATATATGTGTGTGTGTGTGTGTGTACGTAATATATATATATAAATATATCGACGGTCCATCGACGTTCGTCAAATCGGACCGAGGAAACAATGTTTCCGTTGGTCTTTCCAATTGCTAATACTATCTATCGGTCGCAACTCCAGGTAGGAGTAACATGAAATAAAGTGTCTTGTCGAAGGACATAACACATCACCCGGTCCCGGAATCGAACGCACGCCTCATGATTGCGAATCCAATTCTCTAACCACTCAGCCACGCGCCATATATACGAGGGCAATCCCAAAAGTAAGGTCTCCTTCCGATATTGCAACTTTTCCGTTAAAATCCTGTGGATGGTGCTTCGGGAAACCTCAGGAACCAAAGTGCAGAGAGCATCCAGAGTGATCCACCGATCTTTACGCATGTTTTCCTCGGAAGGAGACCTTACTTTGGGGATTGCCAAGATTGAGCATCCCAGCGAAGCGCGCGCATGCTTGTTTGGGAGTGCAGGAAGCACCAATCACAACAGTGTTGCCAACAGTCGTACGAACAGTTTCTCTGCGTCCCCATCGCTTTGGAGACCTTACTTTTTTGATTACCCTCGTATATATGTCCTCAGATATGTGTTAATTTAACTTAATAACAAATGTTTAGATAATCCAATATGGAGAAAGCAAGCTTTGCTAAACATCAATTTTTGTACATATTATAAAGATCCTTTACATATATATATATATCAGGTGCGCTTGTCAAACCCTTTTTTCATCATTCTCCTTTAATATATATATATATAGTACAGTTGACGATGATAGACCCTGGGAAAACTGGAGCTAAATCGACACGCAGACAGATCCCCATTTCATTGGCTATTTGCTGGGGATTATGATGATTTCGAGGACAAGCTCATTCACCCAAGTGCCTCATGGATTGCAATGATACATGTCGAAACGGTAAAATGCGGTAAAATAGATACGATGAATCTTTTCGACTATACATATATACATACAAAGGCGGTGAATTGTCAGAGTCGTTATAACGTCGGATAGAATGCTTTGCGGTATTCGTTTCGGTTCTCTGCTCTCTGAGTTCAAATCCCGCCGAGGCTAACTTTGCCTTTATCCATTCAAGGTCGATAAAAAAAGTACCAGTCTAGTACTGGGGTCGATTCTTCGACTGTGGCTCTTTCTCACTTCCATTTACCCACTCTCTACCGTTCTCTGGAAGAATTCTGCTGGAAATAAGATGGGTTCTGCCAGGTTTAAAAGAAAAATGCCCTCGAAAAGCGCCTACGACTACCTCAGGAGTTACGAGTCTATCCATCCATCCATCCATACATACATACATACATACATACATAATTACATATAAATAGATATACGTGCATGTATGTGTGTGTGTGTGTACGTGTGTGTGTGTGTACACGTCATTTCTTTTGACTCTACAGGAATTTGAAGAAGACATAGCACCACATGGCGAGAAGAAGTAGGGGAAAAGGAAGAGAGGAAAGTGGGAACCATTTCAATCAAATGAAAATACCATTATTGTTATAAAACTACTCAGAACGCAAAGGAAAATGTAAACAAGCCATGTCAAAATAATAAAGAAAACTAATTAGGCGATCAAAACCGCATAAGGAAAACAATGCGGAATGTTATACTTGTAAAGGGTGAAACGGAAATGACAACTTTATGAATTTAACGCTACGTTATCTCAGCGTGAGCAGGAAGTGAATGACGAAAGAGAAAAAAAACGCCATTATTGTCATGCAAATTTTTTTTTCTTGGACATCGTACACGAAAATGAAAAGATATGTAAATTGCTTGAATAAATTTTCTCCAATACCCGAAGACAAACATGCAAAGCACCCTGGGATTCTTTTATGGCGTCCGATATAATAATAAGCTAGTGTTTATTCCAAAATTGAAAAAATATTTCTCTTAATAGATCCAAATGGATTAAGTCAACCATAAACTCCATTATGTTATATAGAAAGTACTCTCTAGAAGGTTCCAGAGTGTTATACCACTCAATGCTTCTCATTTGTGTTTTCGGCTATTGTATGTTTCTTTCCTTTCTGCATACTTTCATTCTTTTTGTTTTTTCTTTCTTTTTCTTTCTTGCTTTGTTATTATCTTTCCTGCCATTCGCCCAAGACATTTTTATTTTGTCCTATTTCTTCTTTTTGTTTCTGTTCTTGTTAATTTTCTTTCTTTCTTCATTTTATCCACATATTCGCCAGACATCCTATATCCTCTTCATGGCAGATGAAGCTTGAATAGCTAATATGCCCATAGCAGAAGACTTATCGGAATAGAGATATGTCATATATTATGTTTATATATGTATATATGTGAATATATGTATCTGTGTGTGACAGTGTTCGCGTGAGTGTTTATATATGTGTATGTGTATATGTTTGTATATGTATGTGTATTTAGGCACAGACGCGCGCACAATTACACACACACACACATACACACATACATACATACATGTGTGTGTGTAAGTGTGTGTGTGTGTGTGTGTCAGTATGTTTACTTATACATATTTACATATACATTTCTCGCAGATTCATTTATAAACTTCTAATGTTTGTACAGATAAGAATATATAATATATAAGTACGTACACACATACACACACACACACACACACATATATATATATATATATGTGTGTATATATATATATACATAGAGAGAGAGGGAGGGAAAGAAAGGAAGAATGAAAGAAAGAGAGAAAGAACGAAAGGAAGAAAGAAAGAAAGAAAGAAAGAAATGAAGAAAGAAAGAAAGAAAGAAAGAAAGAAGGAACGAAAAGAAGAAAGAAGAAAATAAAAAAGAAAGAAAGAAGGAAAGAAAGAAGGAAAAAAAGAAAGATAGACAGATAGATAGATAAATAGATAGATAGATAGATAGATAGATAGATAGATAGATAGATAGATAGATAGAAAGAAAGAAAGAAAGAAAGAAAGAAAGAAAGAAAGAAAGAAAGAAAGAAAGAAAAATAGGGAAAAAAAGAAGAAAGGGAAAAAGAAGGAAAGAAAGCAAGACGACAAATGACACCAAAAAAATGTAAGAAAGCCACTTTGTACAGATAATCCTGGATATGTTGTTATTAAACAGATAAAGAAGAAAGAGGTTTAAGAAATTAAAATTAAAACAATCTTAATAAGTATTAGAAAAATTAAAGATGTTATGAAGGAATTAGATTGAAAAGAAAGTAAGAGAGGTGAAAGATTAAAACATATAGAGCGATGTTGGGAAACAACTAATAGAATTGAGGTGGGGAAAAGAGGGTGAATGTAACGAGAGGCGGATAAGAGATATGGCGTCCTGGCAAAGAAAGGAGCGTGGTGTGAAATACCTTAGGTCAGGAAATAATTTGTCGATCGACTTTCGTCAAATCGGACCGAGGAAACAATGTTTCCGTTGGTCTTTTCAATTGCTAATACTATCTATCGGTCGCAAATCGAAGTAGAAGGAGCAACGTGAAATAAAGTGTCTTGCTCAAGGACATAACGCATCGCCCGGTCCAGGAATCGAACCGACAACCTCACGATTACGAATCCAGTTCTCTAACCAATCAGCCACATGCCTTCACATGGGTCAGGAAAAGAGGGTAAAATATAATAGGAAAGAGAAATTGTTGCTTAGAAAAACATTTCACACCCAAATTTGGAAGATTAGAACATTCGTGTCTGTCGGTCAGTCATAATGTTTAGGCAAACATACATACATATATGATGGCTGCCCCCTCGATATTGCACGAAAAAATAAAATAGAATTTAAAAAATAAAAAATAAAAAACAAACATATACATTGATAATTAACGATGCTGCGATCGGATTTGGCTTTTTAGCTCAGCCAATGATCTAAAATATCTTGCACAGAGTTGGCAACCATGATAAAAACATTCACTGGCAATAGCCGGCTATGGTAGGATTTCATGTACTTTTGCATGTTGTTTGAGCCCTCCTGCTGATCTACACTCTCTTCCACATGCTTGACAGGTATGATGAGTAGCATCTCTGACAGGAGCCTGGTAGTCAACCACTGGTCTCACTTTATGACTGCCAAGATGACTTTTGAGTACAGCTTTGCTGAGGCAGAGTCTTGCATAGACGCTGCATGTCAGCTCCATAGGAGGACCTTTGCTGTCTGGAAATGCAACAGCATTTACATACATACATGGTGGCTGCCAACTCGTTTTCGAGTACGGCCACTACTTTATATCCATGTAGGAGAACCCCTACCGATGCGCTGAACGAGTGTGACTTTTTAGTCCAGTCAGCGACTTGAAAACTCTGGTACAAACACTACACTTGTGACAATTATTGACACATAGTGCTGGGCCCATGGTACCATGTGACGACAAGTGCAGAGAGATCTCCAGATATAAGTAATGCCTGTGACGTGAAGCTTTTATAGTGAGCAAAGGCACTGCACAAAGCCAGTCCCACTCTCTTAACCAAGATGATATTTACCAAAAAGAAGAACAAGTCAACATCATTGGATACCATCAGAGTTACAGGTGTTATATCAGAGTTTTCCTTCTCCTAGAATTCTGCCTTGACAAAGGCTAAGGGGTCATCTCTCCCGGTGATTTTGGATGGCCATTGACTCTTAAGAGCTCCATTGCCCTTTGACAGGATTTGTTTTTAGTCCTGCAGGATGTCCAAAGTCACCCTCCTCACCAAGAAACCTTGGTTGGGTTGCCAGTTTAGTCGCCAACGACCAGACCATGGACAGGTTGCCCCCTCGTTATCGAGTATGGCCATTGCACGATATACGGTTATTAATAATTATTAATTAATTCTATCCTGCAATGCCTGTGCGTGAAGATATTTTTTAAAGTGAGGAAAGACTGTGCACTGAGCCAATCCCACTCTCTGAGCGACAGTAGCTATAACCCGAAAAGAAGAAAAGATCAACATCATCGGTAACTACTGAGCCGCAGGTTTTATATCGGAGTTATCCCAGTTTCCTGAGTTGCCTTCTCCTAGAAGAATACCCTGACAAAGGCTAGGGGTCCTTCACTCCCACTGGTTTAACCGCGCGATCGGGTGTCCAGCCCGACTATTTCTATGTCCCCGCGCATATACCTACACATGCACCCATGTATATACACATATACATATACATATGTACATGTGCATATACATATTTACACACTTTTGGATGGCCGTTGACTCTTATGAGTTCTTCCGCCCTTTTTCAGGTTATGTTTTTTGTCCTGCACGGTGTCCAAAATCACCCTCCTCACCAAGTAAAGATACATATATACATACATACATACACGCATACATACATGTAAAACATTCCAAAAATGTTGCATCTAATAACTGCATATACACATGTAGATACAAAGCGTATACACATGCACACATACAACTCAAAACATATACATCCACACATACAATAACATCCATACCTACATATGCATGCATGCAGACACGCATACATATCTACCTAGTTGATGTTGTGTAAATTCCAATGAGAGAGTCTTGTGTCTATGTTAGAAACCGACTCTCTCTCTATTGGTAAAACTTTGTGAAATTATAAAACCAGAAGAACATACATACATACACACATACATACATACATACATGGTGGCTGCCAACTCGTTTTCGAGTACGGCCACTACTTTACATCCATGTAGGATAACCCCTACCGAAGCGCTGAACGAGTGTGACTTTTTAGTCCAGCCAGCGACTTGAAACCTCTGGTACAAACACTACACCTGTGACAATCATTGACACATAGTGCTAGGCCCATGGTAGGACAATTATTGACACATAGTGCTGGGCCCATGTGAGGACAAGTGCAGAGAGATCTCCAGATATAAAGCAATGCCTGTGCCGTGAAGCTTTTATAGTGAGCAAAGGCACTGCACAAAGCCAGTCCCACTCTCTTAACCAAGATGCTATTTACCAAAAAGAAGAACAAGTCAACATCATACATACATACATACATACATACATACATACATACATACATACATACATACATACATACATACATAACACCTAAATGTGATAACAAGTGCAGACTCTGCAGAACTAACATCGAGGATATCACCCATGTCATCAGCAACTGCCCAAAGATGTCATCGCGGTACTATCTACCTATGAGGCATGATGTAGTGGCCAAAACACTGTACAATGCAGTTCGTAAAAAAGATAGCCCCGATAACAAACACATTAAAAGCTACAATAATGTGGAAGACATCCATGTACATAATATGAAAGAGTACTGGTGGAATGTTCCAGTAAAAACCCCAATAAAATGCAGGCATAACAGACCAGATATTATGATATGGGACAGGGAGTAGAAGACATGCACAGTAGTGGAAATTAGCTGCCCAGCAGATGCCAATATAATATCAAAGATTAGTGAAAAGGAGAATATTTATGCAGAACTGATGAGAAATCTGCAGATACTCCACCCTGATTACACCTTCAGATTTATGCCTGTGATTATTGGGGCACTGGGATATGTTAGTAACTGCCTGAATATAAATCTTGAGAAGCTAGGCTTCACAGGAACAGAAAGAACACAACTAGTTAGGAAATTACAAGTACAATCCATTAATGGAACAGTAAGAATATGTAAAACATTCCAAAAATTTTGCATCTAATAACTGCATATACACATGTACAGATACAAAGCATATACACATGCACACATACAACTCAAAACATACACATCCACACATACAATAACATCCATATCTACACATGCATGCATGCAGACATACATAAATATCTACCTAGTTGATGTTGTGTAAATTCCAATGAGAGAGTCTTATGTCTATGTTAGAAACCGACTCTCTCTCTATTGGTAAAACTTTGTGAAATTATAAAACCAGAAGAACATACATACATACATACATACATACATACATACATACATACATACATACATACATACATACATACATACATACATACATACATACATAAGCACAACCGGCCTGATATTGTAGTTTGGGACCACACATTGAAAACGTGTTCTGTTGTGGAGATCAGCTGCCCACTTGATGTAAACGTTGTCAGAAAAATACAGGAGAAGGAGGACATCTACGGACCATTGATGAGGAGCTTACAAATCCAGTATCCAAGATACACCTTTAGCTTCATACCCATCATTATTGGTGCTACGGGTTATATACCAACCCGCTTGGACCAAAGTATGACCGAACTTGGATTTGCGGACAAAAAGCGCAGCTCCCTAATTCATAGTCTACAAATGGCTGCGATAGCTGGCACCTTCAAAATATGCAAAACATTCTTGCGATTCAAGGGATGACAATTTCTTTTCTTTTACAACGTTGCCACCAGGAAGGTGGCCGGTCAAAAAAATATACTCGAAATTAAGAGAAAGAGAAAACATACATACATACATACATACATACATACATACATACATACATACATACATACATACATACATGAGGATTTCGGCGTCTTCACAGTCGATTGCCGTCTCTTATTGATTTTTGTTATCACCCCATCTACGTCCATGACTTCGTAGATAACTTTGTAGACCAACTGTAGATCTGCATGGTTTACGACACAGGGGACAGAGAGAGTTTTGCTTTCCACAGGACCGGTGGTGTTACCCTGTGGGATACAATCTTTATGCACCACCATGTCCTTTTTTTAATCGGAAACTAGTTCTACACACTTTGTTGTATATCATTCGCGTTGTTTCGCCAGGTCTTTGTTAAGAGGTGTTGCAGGTGTTTATCCTTTCATGTGACTTCAGGTGATTAATATAACCAGCCTTTGAGAGGAGTACACGCTGAGAGAAATTGCATATCCAACAACTGATGACTTCATTAAGACTATGAACACGTACATACATACATACATACATACATACATACATACATACATACATACATACATACATACATACATACATACATACATGGTGGCTGCCAACTCGTTTTCGAGTACGGCCACTACTTTATATCCATGTAGGAGAACCCCTACTGATGCGCTGAACGAGTGTGACTTTTTAGTCCAGCCAGGGACTTGAAAACTCTGGTACAAACACTACACTTGTGACAATTACTGACACATAGTGCTGGGCCCATTGTACCATGTCACGACAAGTGCAGAGAGATCTCCAGATATAAAGCAATGCCTGTGCCGTGAAGCTTTTATAGTGAGCAAAGGCACTGCACAAAGCCAGTCCCACTCTCTTAACCAAGATGATATTTACCAAAAAGAAGAACAAGTCTACATCATTGGATACCATCAGGGTTGCAGGTGTTATATCAGAGTTTTCCTTCTCCTAGAATTCTGCCTTGACAAAGGCTAAGGGGTAATCTCTCCCGGTGATTTTGGATGGCCATTGACTCTTAAGAGCTCCTTTGACCTTTGACAGGTTTTGTTTTTAGTCCTGCAGGATGTCCAAAGTCACCTTCCTCACCAAGAAACCTTGGTGGGGTTGCCAGTTTAGTCGCCAACGACCCGACCATGAGACAGGTTGTACTGGGATACATGTTACCAGTAGCACCAACTGGTGACCTGACATACATACATACATACATACATACATACATACATACATACATACATACATACATACATACATACATACATACATACATACATACGAAATTACGGGATGAGAAGCTTGCAAAAGAGACATGGATTATAGTGACAAATGCTTGTGCAATATGAATGCCAGTCTCTACGTCTCTGGACCATTGATGAGGAGTTTACAAATCCAGTATCCAAGATACACCTTTAGCTTCATACCCATCATTATTGGAGCTACGGGTTATATACCAACCCGCTTGGACCAAAGTATGACTGAACTTGGCTTTGCGGACAAAAAGCGCAGCTCCCTAATTCATAGTCTACAAATGGCTGCGATAGCTGGCACCTTCAAAATTTGCAAAACATTCTTGCGATTCAAGGGATGACAATTTCTTTTCCTTTACAACCTTGCCACCAGGAAGGTGGCCGGTCACAAAAATATACTCGAATTAAGAGAAAGAGATAACATACATACATACATACATACATGAATTCATGCATGCATACATACATACTTACACACACAGGCACACACAGGCACACACAAGCATACGCAGGCACATGCAGACATACATACGTATTTACCTAGTTGATGTTGTCTAACATCAACTGTCTTGTGCCTATGTTAGAAACCTTCTCTCTCTCTCGATATATGAAATTTATAAAATGATAAAATCAGAATATACATAAAATGACGATCGTTTTTGGTCAGTCCGATACTCGTGTGTAAATACTGCTTATATGAAGGCAACATAACATATATTGGAAAAGTTGAGTTACAGAATTTGGTAGGATTACATACGAATATATCTACATAAGTGTTTAAACATTACATATATTGTGACAACCTGAAAGAAAAGATTACCCAAGACATAAACAATTCTAAATTTAGTTCAGAAAAAACTGTGTCGAAACTTTTAAAGAAGGGCATCGTCTATTTTGAAAAATAAATACAAATATCAGTGAATAGACAAAATTATCATGATTAAACGTAGTAGTCTCCTTCGACCAATTCTTAACTACTATCATTGTATTCAATGGAGCTACAATCTTAACAAAGATCTATATGAAGCATATATACAATCTAATCCAAAAGATTTCGGATTTATGCAAAGGTTAAAACATTTGTGGAAGTCCAAATACCCAGAATTAAAATCATTAGATATCAATTGATGCATTTAACGGAACTGTCTGATTCAAATAAAGAGGCTGACACTACAAAGCCAACCATTGAAGGCAACTGCTAAATGGTTTATTTGCCAGAGATTCCAAGTCAGTCTACACTAGATTCAAAGTGAGATGCACACTCTCTGCAAAAGACAGAAGATCAGGTTGAGAGCTACGGAGGATCTGTATGGGAAAGAAATGGCGAATTTAACAAACAAGCTGTATGACTAAAAGAACTGGAGTAGGACTACTGTCAGCATATCCTGCAAAAGCAATACGAAATACGCAGTGCAGTACTGGAAACAGCTCTACAGAAAATGTCAAACAGGAAATCCCCTAGCCTAGGCCTAGACCTCATAATAGATTACTGTTGGAAGGATTTCACCAATTGTCGGTGAGATCCCATACGGTTGTATGGAAAAATGATCAAGAGGAGACAATAACTGTCCCAAGTTATCAACTGACACTACTCTCCTCGTCCATAAAATAATCAAACCACCTTTGCTAAACATTGCCGCCCAGTAGCCTGTCAGAATATCATCAAATAATTGTACACTGGAGGCCTCAATCACTTCTTGCAGGATTGTTGTGCTACCAACAACAGTATAACACCTGAGCAAGCCGGGAAAAAGAATGGGTTGTGGGGCTGTATAGAACAACTACTTATTAACAAAATGATCCAGGAAAAAACAGTAAAGAATCGCAGGAACTTGACTATAGCATGGTTAGACTACCAGACGTCTTTTGATAGTATACCACATGGGTGAATTATCAAAACTTTACAGTTAGCCCAAATCTCCAAACCATTAGAAGATGCTATCGAACCCCTGACCAATACTTGGTACACCAATTTTCTCCTTATGAGCAAATTAAATCTAATAGCAGTCACTATCAAAATAAATATTTCAGGGTGACAGATTGTCAGTGCTGCTTGTCATCCTTTTATTAAACCCCCTATCATAACTGCTCACAAAACATAGTTGCCATAGAAATAGATCCCATCTTTTCTTTGTCGATAACTTAAAATTGTATGGGCCAAATACCAACCTGATAAAAAACAAGGTATTTCCCAATTTTCTGCTGTCATTTGAACGAAATTTGGTGAGTCGAAATGTACATATTTTACAATAAAACGTACAAAAGTTGCGCCCGCCTCTGAAAACCTGCAAATGAACGACATAACGATACAACCTCTACATTCAGATAACTATTATAGGTATTTGGAACAGGATGAGAATGTCAGATATGACGGGTCCATAAATAAGGAGAGGAATAGGAATAAATTCTTCAGAAGAGTAAAGAGAATATAGAACTCTCAGCGTACAAAGAACACACGAAGTTTCTTTTTAGAAACATCTAATACAAATACAATGCCGAAAAATAATGGATAAATTAGTTTTTGATACTTAATGAGATAATATTTAAAATCAATCCGGGTATCCTAGGATTTGCTTTATGCAAATACTGAAAAACTATGGTGAAGAAATTAGATATTTACAATATCAAGAAGAGGAATTTCATTTTACTCTTCCTTTTGATAGCAAGAAACGGTTTAAAGACATAAGGGTGTCCTCATTCGCTGTCGGTTGTCTTCTGATAATTGTGACCATAATAATAGTTGATCCCAATAAACAATTGTTTCTACTTTTGGCACAAGGCCAGCAATTATTCCAGTACATTACTGGTACTTTATTTTATCGACCCCATAAGGATGAAGTTAACCTCGGCGGGATTTGAACTCAGACTGTAAGGGGCCATAACTCTATGCTGCAAAGCAATGCATCCGATCTGCAGTCGATTCCAATAAATAATAGTTGCGAAAATTGATTATTATAATTATCGTTATTATTGTGGAAATTTACGTTGGGACGACTACATTTCAAATTTCAAATTTGCCCAATGCTTCTTCAGTGAACCGGTTGTTTATAATTCTATCTAAAATCTTAAATCGAAAGTTGGGGATTGGGAAGAGGAAGGAACGGACAAAATTATTTTGAGAAAAAGCACGTGAGAGTGTTGGGGGAGAACGTAGGTACATGTGTGTGTGTTGTGTGTTGTGTGTGTGTTGTGTGTGTGTACTGTGTGTACTGTGTGTGCGTGTTTGTGTTGTGTGTGTGTGTGTACTCTGTGTATGTACTGTGTGTGTGTGTATTTGTTCCTGTTTGTCCCCTCTATCTTCCTTTCTGGTTTCCCTTTGGGATATGATCACGAAAACGGCAAGACGGGCTTTGTCCCTTATGAGATACAAGTCTATATTACCTTACGCCTTATCATTGTTCATCTACTAAACTATTTGTCCTTCTTGTATAATGTCACTAGAGCCCTTGCCATTTCCTTCCCTTTTCCGTTTTTTTTTTCTTTCTTAATTTTTCCTCTTTTACATTCTATTCTTTCTTCTCAATCTAAATTTTCTGTCTTCTTTTTCTATTAAATCATATTTACATCGGTTATTGTTTCTGGCTTGGTTTGTCTCAGTCGTAAGACTAACTCTGTTGCTTTTGTTTACATTGTCTTACAGTACATTTTTTGATGGGGTAGGATAAAGGTGATAATTGTGGTGGCAGTGCTCATTTTCGTTATGATGGTAGTGGAGGTGGTGGTGGTGGTGATGGTGGTGGTATTTGTGGGTCTATCAGAAATTATATTTTTATGGTGGTAGTTGTAATGTATTTATGTTCGCTGGTTTTAATATTTTATGAATTTTCACACATAGAGAAAGTGCCGGTCTCTAACATAGAAACAAGATTCTTTCATTGGAACTGAGACAACATTATCCAGGTAAATATATATGAATGTCTGTATATGTTTGTGTGTGTGCGTGTGTGCGTCTTTGTGTGATTGTGTGTGTGTGTGTGTGTGTGTGTGTGTGTGTGTGTGTGTGTGTGTGTGTGTGTGTGTGTGTGTGTGTGTGTGTGTGTACAGGTATGGATGTTATTGCATGTGTGAGTCTGTATATTTTGAGTACACGTGCATATGGTTCTGTATCTGTATATGTGTATATGCATTACATGCTGAATTTCTGAAATGATTTACATATTTTTACAGCTCTTTTAATGGACTGTAATTGCCATTTCCTAACTAGACATGCTTTTTCTGGTTCTGTGAAACCCACCTTCTCAAAATTTGAACCGATACAGTTCGTAACATTTCCAAGAGCCCCAATAATCACAAATACAAAGGTATATCTGCAGATTCCTTATTAGTTCATATAATTAGCATTATGTTGATATCTGATGGGCAGATGATTTTCACTACTGTCGATGCCTCCTTTTGTCTGTTCCATATACCTATGTCTGGTCTGTTTTGTTTTAATTTTATTGGGGATTTTATTGGGACATTCCACCAGTACTCTGTCTCATATTATGTTTGCATATGCCCTTCACATAACAAACTTTTTATATTTTTATTCTCAAGATTATGCTTTCTATGGATATCATTGAATAGTATTTTGGCCATTATATAACGCTTCATAATATCGTGATCACATCTTTAGAAAACTAATTATGATGTGGGTGCCATCTTCAATGTTCATTCAGCAAATTCTCCATTTGTTGTCACATCTAGGTGCTTTGGCTGCATCCCTAAATCTTTTAAAAATCAGATATTTTCTTATTTCCTGTTCATGGTTTGCAGAAGTATATCCTTCAAAGTGAGAGCTAATATACCGGTTGTTGATCCAAGATAGGCTACTTTACTTATCTATACTACATTACTCTCACTTTGAAGCGTTCTAGCAACATAACCATGCATATGTTTTGCTGATAAGCATGCATCGTTTCATTCATGTATTCGTTGCGGTATTGTAGTGCAATTTCTATGGATTTTATATTTTGGTTATCATGCAGGAATTATTTCTCAGGGAGCTCCTTCCCAACTTTCATGATGCTATCTGCTTCATGTAGACAGACTTGTTCAATAGGTACGCTTCTACGCTTGGTTCGTAGATGTTGTCGGGGGATATGTTGCCACACTCAAATGCTGTTTAGATTTTAAACCTGTCTCTCTGTTTAGGTTTTAAGTAAAGGCGGCTGTTGATGTCGAAATTCCCGATGCCCGTTAGAACTTTTCGGGCTTTAACATCAATGGCTCGGTTCTCATATAGCTTCTAGTCAATGTTGATGTCAACACGGGCACACCAAATACATTGAAGACCACTGATTTAAATTGCGAAAACCATATTTTTCTTACTCAGATGATATATTCCCTGGTTGCTTGTTCCATGTTGAAATTCCCTCATCAGATATTTTTTCATCTATCACTAAGTATCTGTAGCAGTCCTCGTCAGATACCGGTGAAACAGTCATGTCATTGATAAAGATGTTGCTTGATTGGCTGGTAGTTTTTCCCTCGCTTTACAATCAAAGAGTACTTTTATCCTGGTCACACTCCATCCCTATACTTTTCCAGAACGTCGTAACCAGGTCAAGGTTTTTCTTCATACCAATTATATTCTTGGCATACAGTTTCCCGTCATCCACTAAAACGCTCTGTCTTAGGTTTGTGTTTCTGACCTCCTTTGAACCAATTACGTATCCATATTTCCTCGGCGTGAAGGACAAGAGGTTTACTGACTGTATATATAGGATCACAGAGAGAGACAATCTCCTTGATATTTTATTTTATCAGTGACAATATAGTCCTCCTTTTTTAGTATTTAGCTTCAGGATAGTGGCCCAGGAAGAAGATAGGTTTTCTATGGCTCTGATTATGGTATCTGGGACTTTAGCAAGTTGAAAGGCCTCTAGTATACAAGAGTGGACAACAGAATCGAATGCTTTCCTGTAGTCCAGCTAGACTGTAACCAAGTTTCTCCTATGTCGCCGCACCTCTGACATCGCAAATTTGTTAATTAGGAGTTGCTCAGAAAACCTAAAACTCCTTTCTTACCAGCTATTTGCTCATCTGTGATCATATTGTTATTGCCACAGTGGTCTTGGAAGAATATGTTCAGACAGGCTTTATACACTTTATATATGAGGTTATAGCATACAATAGGTCGGTAGGCTTTTGCCAAGTGATTTTCTTTTTTTTTTGGGGGGGGGGGTCTGCTAATATCAACCGGCTTGGTATATATACATCTCCATTGAGAGATTGCTGGTAGAACTTGATAAGGTACATCGGATGGAAAGCCAGTGTTTTGTACCAGTAGCCAACAATCAAATCTCTCTTTGGTACTTTCTTACCTTGAAGTTTTCCTATCACAGTCTAAAGGGTATCATCATTGACGCTGTACGTTTTAGGGGCAATGCAAGAACAATAGTTCGTTCGGATCTCTTTTAACCACACTGCATCATGGTTGAATTTCTTTTCCTCGTCTCATATTTTTCTTTAGATGGAATCTATGTCTTTCTGGGACGGGACCTCAGTGACATTTATTAAATTGCCCCTCATATTTCTATAGACTGATATTTGGTTTTATTAATCATTTTCCTTTCAACCTCTCTCTTCTTAGATCGGTGTTTCTCGCTGCTGACAGTTCTCAATTCTTGTTTGAGGGCAATCAACTTGTATTGACGAGTTCTGCTTGTACTGACTCCAAACATCCTTTCTATTCTATTTTTCACTCTTTGATTTTTGATTTTGTTTATATGTGATAAGCATTGTAACATGGCCGATAGTTTTCCCTAGGTCAACGATCTTTTTTCTATTTTTAAAATATACGATGGCATTTCTGTGTTGTTGTTTTTTTTTACATCTCTATTTTCACCAAGATAATGTTTTACTGTCGTTGCTAGGGCATATAGATAAACGTTAATTTAAAAAATTGTAGGGTTTTTAATTTTTTATAAATATTCACCCCCAATTTCGTCGATAGCACGCAGAAATTCTTTAGTTAGCTTCTTGTTTAATATTGTTGTTTTAAGTTTTCTTTTTTCTTTTCGGAGGAGAGAAAGTTTCATACATAAATTAATCTATTTTTGGAAAGTTTTACTACAGATAAATTTTAACTCTGTATTCTTCAAATTTTGATGTTGATGGTTAACTTAACTGCGAGATATAGCAGTCGAATTAAAGTCTGTTGTGATATGTGGTGTAAAATTTGTCGCGAGCATGGTCGTTTCAAGAGTCTTTTCATGTATAACTGTTGTTTGCTGTTGATGGTCAGACTGGCTACGAGAAAATGTAGTAACATGGCTACCTGTTGTGAAACGTGTTGATTGTATGTCTGATCTAGGAGAATGCTCACTTGGTGTTGTTATTTATAACGGTTTCATTTTCATTATTGTTTTCAATAATATTTATGTTATTTTTACGTTCGACAAACGTTGCTTGTTGGCGTGATTGTTTGGCTGTCAAATAATTTAGCTCTGGGTGAAGTTTGTTCCAGTGTAATTTCATTCTGTTCATATAGCCAACAGAGGGATATTTTTTGCCATTTTATAACAATCAAATATGTCGTTATTCAGTTCGTAGCTCCAAGAAAAAAGCGATTTATAGTTTCGGTTCCTCCTTTAACTACAATTAAAGAGATTCTGTTTACCTTTCTCGTTGTTGTTTTTCTTCCATTCTTCACTAATGTTGTTGATGTTGTTGTGTCGAGCAACGTTGTTAGTAGCAGGTGAATTGAATTGTTAGACGGATATCTCTACAATTTCGAATAAAAGTTGTCTGTGTACATTATGTGCACATTATGTATTCCAGCCGACAGGCTGAGGCCATACTGGGGCACCACCGCAATGAATATCATCAAAAGAATGGCCAATTATTTAACAAGACTGGTAATTGTAGAAATTACTGTTAGAGATAGTATTCATCTTAGATTTTATTAATAATCTCCCACACCGTATTTGCGACTATTCGCATCAAAGTTATTGAGTATCATATATATGCATATATGTATATATGTATATAAATATGTATGTACGTATGTATGTCGAGTCACTCCTGAGTGCTACTGGTAACATGTAAGCCAGTACAACCTGTCGCATGGTCGGGTCGTCCGGCAAGCCCACCAAGTTTACTTGGTGAGGAGGGGGATTTTGGACACCCTGCAGGACAAAAAAACAAAACCTGACAAAGCGCAGAACAACTCATAAGAGTCAACGGCCATCCAAAAGTGTGTAAATATGTATATACACATGTACATATGTATGTATATGTATATGTGTATATACATGGGTGCATGTGTGTGTATATGTGTGGAGACATATAAATAGTCGGGCTGGACACACGATCGCGCGGTTAAACCACTTGGGAGTGAAGGACCCCTAGCCTTTGTCAGGGCATTCTTTTAGGAGAAGGCAACTCAGGAAACTGGGATAACCGCGATATAAAACCTGCGGCTCAGTAGTTACCGATGATGTTGATCTTTTCTTCGTTTCGGGTTATAGCTACTGTCGCTCAGAGAGTGGGATTGGCTCAGTGCACAGTCTTTCCTCACTTTAAAAAATATCTTCACGCACAGGCATTGCAGGATAGAATTAATTAATAATTATTAATAATGGTATATAGTGCAATGGCCATACACGATAACGAGGGAGCAGCCATCATGTATGTATGTAAATATGTATGTATGCATGTTAAACCACTGGAACTGAAGGAGCCCTAACCTTTGTCAGGGCATTCTTCTAGGAGAAGACAACTCAGGAAACTGGGATAACTCCGACATAAAACCTGCCGCTCAATGGTTACCGATGATGTTGATCTTTTCTTCTTTTCGGGTTATAGCTACTGTCGCTCAGAGAGTGGGATTGGCTCAGTGCACAGTCTTTGCTCACTTTAAAAAATTATTCACGCACAGGCATTGCACGATAGAATTAATTAATAATTATTAATAATGTTATATTATGCAATGGCCATACTTGATAACGAGGGGGCAGCCATCATGTATGTATGTATTGATGATCCTCCATATTGGAAGAGATTAAAGCTAGTGTTGAACACTGGTAAAGCACCTGGGAAATGTAATATAGTGACTGATATAGTGTAACAAGGTGGTCCTAAGGTAAAAGATCTGTTGCATAACATATACCAGGTGGGGTTGAAGACTGATATAGTGTAACAAGGTGGTCCTAAAGTAAAATATCTGTTGCATAACATATACCAGGTGGGGTTGAAGACTGATATAGTGTAACAAGGTGGTCCTAAAGTAAAATATCTGTTGCATAACATATAACAGGTGGGGTTGAAGACTGATATAGTGTAACAAGGTGGTCCTAAAGTAAAATATCTGTTGCATAACATATACCAGGTGGGGTTGAAGACTGATATAGTGTAACAAGGTGGTCCTAAGGTAAAAGATCTGTTGCATAACATATACCAGGTGGGGTTGAAGACTGATATAGTGTAACAAGGTGGTCCTAAGGTAAAAGATCTGTTGCATAACATATACCAGGTGGGGTTGAAGACTGATATAGTGTAACAAGGTGGTCCTAAGGTAAAAGATCTGTTGCATAACATATACCAGGTGGGGTTGAAGACTGATATAGTGTAACAAGGTGGTCCTAAGGTAAAAGATCTGTTGCATAACATATACCAGGTGGGGTTGAAGACTGATATAGTGTAACAAGGTGGTCCTAAGGTAAAAGATCTGTTGCATAACATATACCAGGTGGGGTTGAAGACTGATATAGTGTAACAAGGTGGTCCTAAGGTAAAAGATCTGTTGCATAACATATACCAGGTGGGGTTGAAGACTGATATAGTGTAACAAGGTGGTCCTAAGGTAAAAGATCTGTTGCATAACATATACCAGGTGGGGTTGAAGACTGATATAGTGTAACAAGGTGGTCCTAAAGTAAAAGATCTGTTGCATAACATATAACAGGTGGGGTTGAAGACTGATATAGTGTAACAAGGTGGTCCTAAGGTAAAAGATCTGTTGCATAACATATACCAGGTGGGGTTGAAGACTGATATAGTGTAACAAGGTGGTCCTAAAGTAAAATATCTGTTGCATAACATATACCAGGTGGGGTTGAAGACTGATATAGTGTAACAAGGTGGTCCTAAAGTAAAATATCTGTTGCATAACATATACCAGGTGGGGTTGAAGACTGATATAGTGTAACAAGGTGGTCCTAAAGTAAAATATCTGTTGCATAACATATACCAGGTGGGGTTGAAGACTGATATAGTGTAACAAGGTGGTCCTAAGGTAAAAGATCTGTTGCATAACATATAACAGGTGGGGTTGAAGACTGATATAGTGTAACAAGGTGGTCCTAAGGTAAAAGATCTGTTGCATAACATATAACAGGTGGGGTTGAAGACTGATATAGTGTAACAAGGTGGTCCTAAAGTAAAAGATCTGTTGCATAACATATACCAGGTGGGGTTGAAGACTGATATAGTGTAACAAGGTGGTCCTAAGGCAAAAGATCTGTTGCATAACATATACCAGGTGGGGTTGAAGACTGATATAGTGTAACAAGGTGGTCCTAAGGTAAAAGATCTGTTGCATAACATATACCAGGTGGGGTTGAAGACTGATATAGTGTAACAAGGTGGTCCTAAGGTAAAAGATCTGTTGCATAACATATACCAGGTGGGGTTGAAGACTGATATAGTGTAACAAGGTGGTCCTAAGGTAAAAGATCTGTTGCATAACATATACCAGGTGGGGTTGAAGACTGATATAGTGTAACAAGGTGGTCCTAAGGTAAAAGATCTGTTGCATAACATATACCAGGTGGGGTTGAAGACTGATATAGTGTAACAAGGTGGTCCTAAAGTAAAAGATCTGTTGCATAACATATAACAGGTGGGGTTGAAGACTGATATAGTGTAACAAGGTGGTCCTAAAGTAAAAGATCTGTTGCATAACATATAACAGGTGGGGTTGAAGACTGATATAGTGTAACAAGGTGGTCCTAAGGTAAAAGATCTGTTGCATAACATATACCAGGTGGGGTTGAAGACTGATATAGTGTAACAAGGTGGTCCTAAGGTAAAAGATCTGTTGCATAACATATAACAGGTGGGGTTGAAGACTGATATAGTGTAACAAGGTGGTCCTAAGGTAAAAGATCTGTTGCATAACATATAACAGGTGGGGTTGAAGACTGATATAGTGTAACAAGGTGGTCCTAAGGTAAAAGATCTGTTGCATAAAATATAACAGGTGGGGTTGAAGACTGATATAGTGTAACAAGGTGGTCTTAAGGTAAAAGATCTGTTGCATAACATATAACAGGTGGGGTTGAAGACTGATATAGTGTAACAAGGTGGTCCTAAGGTAAAAGATCTGTTGCATAACATATAACAGGTGGGGTTGAAGACTGATATAGTGTAACAAGGTGGTCCTAAAGTAAAAGATCTGTTGCATAACATATACCAGGTGGGGTTGAAGACTGATATAGTGTAACAAGGTGGTCCTAAGGCAAAAGATCTGTTGCATAACATATACCAGGTGGGGTTGAAGACTGATATAGTGTAACAAGGTGGTCCTAAGGTAAAAGATCTGTTGCATAACATATACCAGGTGGGGTTGAAGACTGATATAGTGTAACAAGGTGGTCCTAAGGTAAAAGATCTGTTGCATAACATATACCAGGTGGGGTTGAAGACTGATATAGTGTAACAAGGTGGTCCTAAGGTAAAAGATCTGTTGCATAACATATACCAGGTGGGGTTGAAGACTGATATAGTGTAACAAGGTGGTCCTAAGGTAAAAGATCTGTTGCATAACATATAACAGGTGGGGTTGAAGACTGATATAGTGTAACAAGGTGGTCCTAAAGTAAAAGATCTGTTGCATAACATATAACAGGTGGGGTTGAAGACTGATATAGTGTAACAAGGTGGTCCTAAGGTAAAAGATCTGTTGCATAACATATAACAGGTGGGGTTGAAGACTGATATAGTGTAACAAGGTGGTCCTAAGGTAAAAGATCTATTGCATAACATATAACAGGTGGGGTTGAAGACTGATATAGTGTAACAAGGTGGTCTTAAGGTAAAAGATCTGTTGCATAACATATAACAGGTGGGGTTGAAGACTGATATAGTGTAAGAAGGTGGTCTTAAGGTAAAAGATCTGTTGCATAACATATAACAGGTGGGGTTGAAGAATGCAGTCCCACAGGACTGGAAGGATGGAATTCTCATTTCCCTCTGTAATAAGAGACCCAAGGATGTGTGACAACTACCGACGGATCTCTTAAATATCAGTTGTCGGTAAAATATTTTCCAATATTCTTCTTAATCATCTGCTGATGCACATTGCACGTAATATTCTGCCAGAATCCCAGTGTAGTGTTTGTCCATATTGGGGCATTGCAGATATGATCTTCACTGCGTGGTAGATGTAGAAGTGCGAGGAGCAACAGCTTGATCTGTACAATTTATTTATTGATCTTATGAAGGCATTTGAACCCTAATTAAGAAAGCCATTTGTTGTATTCACATGTCCTGAGATGTTTACGGGGCTTATGAGAGCTTGTGTTTGGGTCAGTGGTGAGCTCCTAGTACCTTTCAGTTGAGACAGGTGTAAAGCAGGGTGACACGCTGGCGCCCACTTTGTTTATTTTATTCTTTGTAATTGTTTTGTTAAAAGCATTCATCAACACCAATATTGGCACACACACACACACACACACACACACACACACACACACACACACACACACACACACACACACACACACACACACACACACACACACACACACACGTGTGTGTGCCAATATTGTGTGTGTGTGTTATCGAACAACACAGTGTGTCCTCAATGAGATTAATGCAAGTTCCACAATAAGGGTGACCACAATTTTTTAATGTTAGTGTTATGTTTGTTGCTGAAAATTTGGCGCTAGTGAATAGCTTTTTAAGCGATTTCGGTTCTCTTTTGCTTTTGATTATTTTATATTTCGAGTGCTATTTCTATTCTTGGGTCTTGTCTCAAATGTGAGATGTTCTTGTGGTATGGCTCTGTATGTCTTGGATTGTGTGTTGAGATATAGAGTAAATTATTGGATGTATCTGAAGTTGTTTTTGTTTTTCGCAATTCTTCAATGTCTATTGCTTTGGCACGTTCTATTCCGTTGTCTATTAATAATGATGGATACTGTCTTCCGGATAGAATTCCTTTTAGTTGTTGGATTCTTTTATTCCGAGTTTCATGATTTAAGACAATTGTATAGATTCGACTTGTTCTCTTTGTGATTAAAATGTCCAGGAATGCAAGTTGGTTTGGAGTATATTCCATTGTGAATTGGATATTATTTTTGATGCTGTTAATTAGGGTTCTGAATTCATTGACAGCCTACTCGCTAAATCTGAATGCTACCGGTGTTCAAGAATTTGAAAAGAAGAAAAAGACCTAAGCTGAAGTGAAGCGAGCAACTAAATATATGAGGGATGTTTGTCCGCTCCCAGAACGGGGTTCGTAAGAGATTCTTAACTTTGACTTGTATGCATCTCAAACGTCGGGCCACTAAGCCATAGCAGACTCCATACTAAGAGAAATAACGCATTTGAGTACCCCGTATACCTTGATTTTGCATCTGGCATCTGCAGCAAAGTGTATCACTCTGCAGGTGGGTTAACACGGCACCATAAATCATCCCAAGCCGATCAAACAGCCAACGTACCTGCATTCTGTGTGGTGTAATATGTAAGTCAGTTCCTGGTTTCATGAGCCATCTAAGGTGACATACACGATAGCAACATAAATAACACGTTTTTGCCAATGTTTGGCTTTATGTCTAAAAAATATTCGTACTTGAATACGAGTTAGCTTCCACAATGTATGTATGTTCTTCTGGTTTTATAATTTCACAAAGTTTTACCAATAGAGAGAGAGTCGGTTTCTAACATAGACACAAGACTCTCTCATTGGAATTTACACAACATCAACTAGGTAGATATGTATGTATGCATGTATGTGGATGTGTATGTTTTGAGTTGTATGTGTGCATGTGTATACGCTTTGCATCTGTACATGTGTATATGCAGTTATTAGATGCAAACGTTTTGGAATGTTTTACATATTTTTACTGTGGATTGTACTTGTAATTTCCTAACTAGTTGTGTTCTTTCTGTTCCTGTGAAGCCTAGCTTCTCAAGATTTGTATTGAGGCAGTTACTAACATACCCCAGTGCCCCAATAACCACAGGCATAAATCTGAAGGTGTAATCAGGGTGGAGTATCTGCAGATTTCTGATCAGTTCTGCATAAATATTCTCCTTTTCACTAATCTTTGACATTATATTGGCTTCTGATGGGCAGCTAATTTCCACTACTGTGCATGATTTCTTCTCCCTGTCCCATATCATAATATCTGGTCTGTTATGCCTGCATTCTATTGAGGTTTTTACTGGAACATTCCACCAGTACTCTTTCATATTATGTACATGGATGTCTTCCACATTGTTGTAGCTTTTAATGTGTTTATTATCGGGGCTATCTTTTTTACGAACTGCACCGTACAGTATTTTGGCCATTACACCATGCATCATAGGTAGATAGTACCGCGATGACATCTTTGGACAGCTGCTGATGACATCGGTGATATCCTCGATGTTAGTTCTGCAGAGTCTGCACTTGTTATCACATCTAGGTGTTTTGCCTGCATCCCTATCTCTTTTGTGAATCAGGTATTTCGTGTTAATCTCCTGTTCTTGGATTGCAAAAGCGTATCCTTCAAAGTGGGAGCCAATATAGTGGTTGTTGGTCCAAGACAGACTACTTTCCGTATCTATATTACTCTCACTCTGGAGCTTCCTGGCAACATATCTATGCATGATTGTTTGCTGATAAGCATGCAGTTTTTCATCCATGTATTCACTGCGATACTGCTGAGCGACATCCCTGGATGTGAGTTTTTGATTATCACACAGGGAATATCTCTCGAGGAGTTCCTTCCCAACTCTCATGATCTTATCTATTTCATGCAGATAGACTTGCTCGAGAAACGGGCTCCTATGCTTCGAGGTTCGTAGCTGTTGTCGGAGAGATATGATGCGATATTCAAATGTGGTCTAGACTGATGTTAGGCCTCAGCCTCCCTGCTTACGTTTCAAGTAAAGACGGTCTATGTCACTGTTGATGTGGAGGTTTCCGGTGTTGTTTAGTATTTTTTGAGTTCCAACATCAACTGCTCGGATTTCGTCTATCGTCCAATTGAGTATTCCAAACGTTAGTGTTAGGACAGGCACAGCAAACACATTGTGAGCCACTGTTTTGTTTTGCGCAGAGAGTTCCAATGACCAGATCTTTCTTAATCCGGTGTAGTATTGCCTGGTTACGCGTTCTTTATTACAGATACCATTATAGGATATGTTCTCATCTACAGGTATCTGTAGCAGTCCTCATCAGATATCGGTGAAACAGTTAGGCCATTGATGACAATGTTGCTAGATTGGGTTGTTGTTTTTCCCCGCTTTACAGTCATGTATGGCATTTATCTTGGCCAAACTCCATTCCTATATCCTTTGAGAACGTTGTAACCAGATCAACATTTTTCTTCATCCCATCCATATTCTTGGCATAGAGTTTCAGATCGTCCACAAAGAAATTATCGGTTAGGTTCGTATTTCTGTCCTCCTATGAGCCAATGATGTATCCCTCACATTTCTTGAGCAGAAGGGACAAGGGGTTTAATGACAAGATGAATAATATCACAGAGAGACTGTCCCCTTGAAATATACCTCTGCAATATTTTATTTTATCAGTGACTCCTCTCTCTCTGTCTTTAACCTTAGGATAGTAGCCCAAGAAGAAGACAACCTCTCTATGGCTCTGACAATAATGTTTGGGCCTTTAGCAAGTTGGAGGGCCTCTATCATCCAAGAGTGGGGAACAGAATCAAAAGCTTTCCTGTAGTCCTGCCAGACTGTAGCCATATTCCTCCTAAGTTGTCGCACCTCCGACATCGCAGTTTTGTTGATTAGGAGTTGTTCAGCACATCCCCAAACCCCTTTCTTTCCAGCTGCTTGTTCATCTGTGATGATGTTATTATTTTCACAGTGATCTTGGAGGAATAGGTTCAGGCAGGCTGTATACATCCTATACATCAGGTTCTGGCATGCAATGGGTCGGTAGTTTTTTGCCAAGTGGGTGTCTTTGTTCTTGGGGACTAGTAATGTTTGTGCTAATGTCAACCATTCTGGTATAAGTGTATCTCCCTTAAGAACTTGTTGGTAGAGGTCAGTAAGATACCTCCGATAGAATATCAGTTTTTTGTACCAGTAGCCGACAATCATGTCTCTTCCTGGTGTTTTCTTATCTTGGAGTTTTCCTATCATAGTCTCAAGGGTACCCTCACTTATTTCGTATGTTTTTGTTGTAGTGTAGGAGCAATAGTTCTTTCGGATTTCTCTTAGCCACACTGCATCTTGGATGAAATTCTTCTTTTTCTCCATATTTTGCTCCAAAAGGAATCAATGTCTTTCAGGGATGGGGCCTCAGTGACACTTATTATTTTGCCCTTCATATCTCTATAGACTAATGTTTAGTTTCGTCTGAATCTTTTATTAAGCACTTGTATGTATGTATGTATGTTTCTCATTCTCTTAATTTCGAGTACATTTTTGACCGGCCACCTTCCTGGTAGTAAGGGTGTAAAAGAAAAGAAATTGTCATACCTTGAATCGCAAGAATGTTTTGCAAAGTTTTAAGGTGCCAGATATCGCGGCCATTTATAGTCCATGAATTAGGGAGCTGCGCTCTTTGTCCTCAAATCCAAGTTCAGAGTTCAGTTATACTTCGGTCCAAGCGGGTTAGTATATAGCCTGTAGCTCCAATAATGATGGGTATGAAGCTAAAAGTGTATCTTGGAAACTGGATCTGCAAATTCCTCATCAATGGCCCTAGATATCCTCCTTCTCTTGTATTTTTCTTACAACGTTGACATCAAGTGGGCAGCTGATCTCTACAACAGAGCACGTTTTCAATGTGTGGTCGTTTGTGTAGCAGATATTTGGTAGGGTTTTCTTGTATGTATGTATGTATGTATGTAGGTAGGTAGGTATGTAGGTATGTATGTATTATTGTATGTATATGAATGAATATATTTTTTTGTGGAGCGAGAGTGAAGTATTGTTGGAGATGTGGATGAGGGTAATGGTGGGTGTTGATAGTGGTGGTCGTCGTTTTGGAAGTGATGTGAGAAATGGTAGCAGTGGTCTTGATAATAATTGCGGTAGTCATGGTGATTTTGGGGCGCAGTAGTAGTGATGATGGGAG
>OZ024741.1:173004193-173039193 GCA_964016885.1 Eledone cirrhosa
TTGAATAAATGTATTTTCTTTATTCATTCGTGCTTGATCTGTACCAACATCTGGACAACGGTATAGTGAACAGACCTGGGATTTGAGGGTTTGTCCCTTCTACACAAATCTAAATGCTCACTAAAAGGTATCTGTCTTGTGGCGAGGAATCGCGATTGTTGGCGGTGAATTGTTATTCTCATTCTGGAGCCGAGTTTGGTTTGCCCCATATAGTCTTCGTTATGTTTGTGCTGATTTATAATTGTGTAGTGTGTCTTCAATGAGGTTAATGCAAGTTCCACAATAAGGGCGACCACAATTTTTTTATGTTAGTAAAGTTTGTTGTGGAAAATTTGGCGCTAGTGAATAGCTTTTTAAGAGATTTCGGTTGTCTTTTACTTTTGCTTATTTTATGTTTCGAGTGTTATTTTCATTCTTGGGTCTTGTCTCAATAGTGGGATGTTCTTGTGGTATGGCTCTGTATGTCTTGGATTGTGTGTTGAGATATAGAGTAAAGTATTGGATGTATCTGAAGTTGTTTTTGTTTTTCGTAAATCTTCAATGTCTATTGCTTTAGCACGTTCTATTCCGTTGTCTATTAATAATTGTTTCTACTTTTGGCACAAGGCCAGCAATTACCCAGTACATTACTGGTACTTTATTTTATCGACCCCATAAGGATGAAAGGCAACGTTGACCTCGGCGGGATTTGAACTCAGAATGGAAGGTGCCGTAATTCTATGCGTCAAAGCATGACGTCCGACCCTCTACCGATACTGCCAATCCACCAAAGATGGATACTGTCTTCCGGGTAGAATTCCTTTTAGTTGTTGGATTCTTTTATTCCGAGTTAAGATTCTATACAATTATCTTTTATTAAGACAATTGTATAGATTGGACTTGTTCTCTTTGTGATTAAAATGTCCAGGAATGCATGTTGGTTTGGAGTATATTCCATTGTGAATTGGATATTATTATTGATGCTGTTAATTAGGGTTTTGAATTCATTGAGTTGGTTGAGTGTGTGCGTCCATAGAATAGGGCAGTCATACAAGTAGGGTTTCCAGTTGTCTAGAAAATATTTGTGGAAATTCAAGTCATATTTTAATCTGGATTGTTCATATATCTGGACTTCCAGGTATACCGTGACTAAATTTGGGTACGTCAGAGCAACTTTTGTACCCATCGCACTACAGGATATTTCTTTAAAATCATTGCCATTGAAATAAAAAGAATGTTTGTAGAATAAATTTTAATCCCTCGGTGGTGAAACTTTTTTCTATTTTTTCCGGGATTGAATTAGGGAATATTTCGAGGAAGAAATCACGCCTAACAAAAATATTTATTGGCAAGGAAAATAAAGATAAGTTAATTGTACTGAATAAAACCAATAAATTAGATGCGAGGTACAAGTCAGCATAGCTATGCATTCCTCCACACCCCTTGTAAAACTTGTGAAACCGGCAGAGTCATAAATTATTGTAAATAAACCTACTTTAAGACTCCAATTGTATTTTCAACTCCTTTTTCCTGTTTTTACCCGAGTGGGAAATATAAAAAAACATTACTTTTGAATGTGTGTGTGTGTGTGTGTGTGTGTGTGTGTGTGTGTGTGTGTGTGTGTGTGTGTGTGTGTGTGTGTGTGTGTGTGTGTGTGTGTGTGTGTGTAATAATATTAGAAGATAGGAAACGAAAACAAGGCATATTAAACTTAGCACTAGTGGACATTGCTGAGTTTTTGAGTATCAGGTATTTGGAGGCCATGGATTTAGCGTAGTGTGAGTGGAGAATTTGGGCTCTCTCGTCTATAGTGTTAATCCAGAGTCGCGTGTCTAATGTAGGTAGTCTATTGTTAGGGTGTTTGGAAGGGTAGTCGATAGTTACAGTTATACTCTGGTATATGGTGTTAGCTATCTGCTGGATGCTTTCCATTGTGCTACATTCTAAATCATATTTGTTAGTACTCTCTTGTGGGGGTGTCCTTATTACTATATTAATGTCGTCTACATAACCAGAGTACATGATGAGGTCTATGGAGCTCTTATCAAGGAGATCTTTGAGTCTCTTTTCCCACCATACCATAAAAAGGTTGGCAACGTCACCAGCTATGCTGACGCCAATGGCTGCTTCCTCATTTTGGGTGTAGATCTTTTCGTTGAATTTGAATATGTGGCCCTTTAGGGTAGTTTTAATACTAACCCCTATTGCATGCGCGACCATTTTTCTTACCTGATCATTGTTTTGGGGGGGGTCCGTATGGCTTTGGTCCACCCAATCCACCTTCCCATGGGAGTCTTTTTTGCATCTCCACACATTTTTCCACAGCAAAATCAATGTTAATGGATGGGTATAGTGATACCACATCCAGACTGCCTATTATGCAGTTAGACAGGTTTTTGTTTTTGTTGCATTCATTAATTCTGCTGAGGTGGTCCTCTGTACTGTCACATACATCTGGGGGACATCTTGATGGGGCGTATAACCATTGGTCGTATAACCATATGGGGCGTATAACCATTGAGAGGAAGTAGGAGATCCTGTAGTTGCTAGCGATATTGGCTCCGCATACAGGTCTTGTTGGTGGTCCTGTTGTCGGGTCCTCGACTGTCTTATGGTCTTAGCGGAGCCCATACAAGGGTGGTATGTCATTGTTAGACGGTTGGAAGTTGTTGGCAGTGCGTCTGCTTGGCTTTAGGATGTCGGTCCACATCATCATGTGAGCGTTGAGGATCTTCTCTCTCCCTTCATGTATTTGTTGTGTAATTTCGATCGTGTTGGTGATGTGAGGTTGCATAGCCTTGATGTAGTTCGGCATTCTGTCTATTGACATCCTACCAGACTTATCTGTGGGTAGACACGCTACCTCACCATCCCTTGTGCGCTGCTTGAGGCTAACTAAGCCTTCTACAAGTTTCCTTCCAAGTTGTTGGACCTCTGGTCTGCTTTGTCACTCAGTATATCGGTCTACTATTTGTTTAATCGTATTTCTAGCTATGGTGAACTGTGCCTCTGTCTCATCATCTATTTGTTGTGGTATACTAACCTTTTTATTAAAGGGTAACCTCGTAGGATAAATTTTACTCATCTTATATGTTTTGTCAGCTGGGTTGAAGAATAGTTTCTCTAAGGGATTGTCATTATATCTATCGCCATAGTTGTGTGTGTTGCTATTATTGTTATTATGGTTGTTGTTGTTCCTACCATTAACATTATTGTTATTGTTAAATAAAAAATAAATAAATAAATAAATTAAATAAATAAATAAAGAAAGAAAGAAAGAATAAAGAAATAAAGAATAAAGTAATCATTAGTGTTATGATTGCTAGATGTTTTGTTGTTATTATTGTTAGATGTATTGTTGTTGTTTTCTCTATTGTTATTATTGTTGTTACTGTTATTTTTACCATTGTGGTTGTTACTTTTATTATTATGTTTCTTATTTGTTGTTGTTGTTGTTGTGTTTCTGTCTATCATTAATGTTGCTACTCGTATTATTTCCATTATTACTACTGTTGTTGTTGTTGTTGTTACTCGTATTATTTCCATTATTACTACTGTTGTTGTTGTTGTTACTCGTATTATTTCCATTATTACTACTGTTGTTGTTGTTGTGTCTATCATTAATGTTGCTACTCGTATTATTTGCATTATTACTACTGTGGTTGTTGTAGTTGTGTCTGTCGTTAATGTTTCCATTATTAAATGCACTGGTTAATAGCTGGCCTTGTGCCTAAAGTAGAAACAATTATTATTACTACTGTGGTTGTTGTTGTTCTGCCTATCGTTAATATTAGTACCACTATTATTATTACTATTTCTCACTCTCCTGCTATTGTCATTGTTATGACTATTACTATTACAGCTGTTATTTCTATACTCAGAGTTATTGTTTATATTACTATTATCGTTATTGTTGTTGTTGTCCGTATAGTTGTTGTTGTTGTTTACTTTTGCATTCCAACGTATTTTTGTGAAACACTTTTCCAGCTCCGTTTTACACTCGATTGGATTTATCTTTTTGTAGATAGCAAATTTCGGTGGGAGCTGTAGAGCTTGTTGTTCTTGTTCATTGATTAAAGTGTTCCCATAAATATTTATTGTATGGTCTTTGGTAAATTCTGCCGGTAATGCTACGTCTGTCATACGGACATTGTTGATGTTATCTGGGTATTTTTGTAAATTTTCTATTTTCCTTTCTTCGTGTTTTTTTCTTCTTCATCCATTCTAATTTCATATTGAAATGTCTATTGCATTCGTTTTGAGCATATTTTGTTTCATGTCGAATGATACTTATGAGTTCATCTATCTCGTTTGGTGTGGTGAGATTTTGAACTTCCTTAACGTTAACGCGTTTCTGTTCGTTAACTTTTGTATATGTTATTCTTTTCATATTTGTTTCTACTTTTGGCACCAGGCCAGCAATTATCCCAGAGCATTACTGGTACTTTATTTTATCGACCCTGTAAGGATGAAAGGCAAAGTTAACCTCGGTTGGATTTGAACTCAGATCATAAAGGGAGGTAACTCTATGCTTCAAAGCATGGCGCCCAACCGATACTGCCAATCCACCGCCCTTTTCATATTGACTGTTAATGTGTATTTTAGTCGTTCAGCTTGTGTTTTGTTTAATAAAAGGGTTTGTATATCACAACAAATAGATGACGAGACAGAGGCACAGTTCACCAAAGCTAGAAATAAGATTAAACAAATACTAAGAGACAAAGCAGACCAGAGGTCAAACAACTTGGAAGGAAACCTGTAGAAGGCTTAGTTAGCCTCAAGCAGCGCACAAGGGAGGGTGAGGTAGTGTGTTACCCACAGATAAGTCTAGTAGGATGTCAATAGACAGAATGCCGAACTACATCAAGGCTATGCAACCCCTACATCACCAACACGAGCGAAATTACATAACAAACACATGAGGGGAGAGAGAAGATCCTCAACGCTCACATGATGATGTGGACCGACATGCTAAAGCCAACAACTTCCAGGCGTCTAACAATGACATACCACCCTTCTATGGGCTCCGCAAAGACCATAAGACCTGTATGCGGAGCCAATATCGCTAGCAACTACAGGATCTCTTACTTCCTCTCAATGGTTATACGCCCCATAATCAAGATGTCCCCAGATGTATGTGACAGTACAGAGGACGTCCTCAGCAGAATCAATGAATGCAACAAAAACAAAAACCTGTCTAACTGCATAATAGGCAGTCTGGATGTGGTATCACTATACCCATCCATTAACATTGATTTTGCTGTGGAAAAATGTGTGGAGATGATCAGTGAGAGTGAGGTGGAGTTCAGCGACGTTGACACGGACGAACTGGGCCTCCTACTTAGACTTACCTATGACACCGACTACCTAGACAGCCATGGCCTTAGCCGTTTCTGCTCCAGTATACCCTTAAAGGGTAGACCAACCCACCCCCCACACACACACACACCATTATGGCAAAAAAGACTCCCATGGGAAGGTGGATTGGGTGGACTCCCTAAAACAATGATCAGGTAAGAAAAATGGTCGCGCATGCAATAGGGGTTAGTATTAAAACTACCCTAAAGGGCCACATATTCAAATTCAACGAAAAGATCTACACCCAAAATGAGGGAGCAGCCATTGGCGTCAGCATAGCTGGTGACGTTGCCAACCATTTTATGGTATGGTGGGAAAAGCGACTCAAAGATCTCCTTGATGAGATTTCCATAGACCTCATCATGTACTCTCGTTACGTAGTAGACGACATTAATATAGTAATAAGGACACCCCCACAAGAGAGTACTAACAAGTATGATTTAGAATGTAGCACAATGGAAAGCATCCAGCAGATAGCTAACTCCATACACCAGAGTATAACTGTAACTATCGACTACCCTTCCAAACACCCTAACAGTAGACTACCTGTATTAGACATGGAACTCTGGATTAATACTATAGACGAGAGGGCCCAAATTCTCCACTCACACTACGCTAAACCCATAGCCTCCAAATACCTGATACTCAAAATCTCAGCAATGTCCACTAGTGCTAAGTTTAATATTCTGATCGCAGACTTGGTACGAGTGATGGAGAACGTGTCCCGCATGTGCGACCCAACAGAAATGGAAAGACACGTCCAACACTTCATCAACTGCATGCATTTCTCTGGCTACAACCAAAGAGATAGAATCGGAGTATACAAAGGAGCCACGGAGAAGTATAAGACCCTCATAGAACTGGACATGAAAGGAATTTACCCATTATACAGGAGCAAATCATGGAATAGCTTAGATAGGACTAAACATAAGATAGGGAAAGCCACCTCATGGCACGACAACCAAAGATACCAGAGTGTCATGGTCGTGGACGCTACCCCTGGAAGGAAATTAGCTAACCAGTGTAGAAAGGCCCTGAGAAAGACCCACTTAAAGATTAAAGTGGTAGAAAAGCCAGGAACTACCATAAAATCCCTGATCAGCAAAACATACTTTTTTAAGAAAACCCACTGTACTAATAGGAAATGTGTTATATGTAAAGTAAACTCCCAGATAAACTGTAAAACACAAAACGTAGTCTATAGCATAAGATGTACAGAGGGTACTTGTAGAAACATGACAACAACATACATAGGCGAGACAGCTCGTAGCATAGGTGAAAGGATAGACCAACACTGGGGGAACAAAAGGACGAAAAAACGGTTCAGTACTATACGAACACGCCAGAAAACAACATGACGATAACATAGACAACATAGAAATTAAAATAATATCTAAACATAGAAATGACCCAGCAGATAGGCAAATCAGAGAGGCAAGCAGAATAGAGCTTAGAAGGCCAAAGCTAAACAGAAAAAATGAATTAAATAACAACACCCAAACAAACAATACTGACTTATGAGAAATATAAGTAAATAAATATATATATACAAGCACAATAACAACAAACACATATAAACACACACTAGTAAACTAAGATAGAATACAATAACCGAAACACAGTCACCTAATCAATAACACACACCAAACACTATACACACACGCAAAAGCATGCGCAAAGAAGACAAAAATAAATAAATAAATAAACAGACAAAATTAAAATGGCGTAGATATACAATACAACAGTAGGAACATAATAGTACCACTGATGATGTTGCAAATGTGCAACGAAAGAATTTTGTTAGACTATATATTTGTGTTTATATCTATATTATATCTGTATTTTTGACCGTTGGTCAGTCAATGGTAAACATTGAGGACAGAATGAATTAATTGTGGAGATATAAAAGATACAGATGCAAAAACCAACCAAACAGTGAGTGTGTTCTGATATTATTTCTGGCAATATTATTACAACAATATAACCCTCCCCAAGTATAACCCCGGAGTCTTACTGGTTCCTATTACCCACTCTACTACCCTAAGTATTGAGTACTTTGGTGCGTTATGGTCCACCTGGTTCCTTACCACATTTCCTTCGTTATATATATATATATATATGTCCGCGCCTTGCTTTCTGCCTTTGCACACGGCACTAGACAAGATTGTTACTTCTCTCATTCACTCTCATTCGGGAACAGTTTTGTATGGCGCCAGTTTGTGATTTGAACTCGAGAATTTTATATTCTCCGAGTCAGAAAAGCCTTCTGACGAAGATCTCTTTCTCAATGGAAATCCGCTTGGATTATCTGTTTATTTTGGGATCAGAAACCGCGGTAAAGGCACATATAGTAAGTACAGTAAACCTTTTGAAATTTATCTTAAAACTTTTTCTCTATTTGCTAAACCTTGATTTTATATATATATATATATATTAGAAAGATCGAGTATCGAAAAATCGGCGCACGAGTTCACGATAAACAAAATTCGAAATGAGCGGCAGAGGGCTCAATAATTCAGATGAATCAGAGCTATAACTATCGTTAAAATACCGTCACATATAGAACAAGTCTACAATCAACCATACGATAAAAAATCGATAAAGGAAGATTCGGGACAAACAGATAAAAAATATCAATAAAACAATACATCAATAATTTAAATGAATGTAAAATCATACCCGGACCCACTAGAAAGGTGTTAAATCTAGCTTCATGGGTTTCTGTAAATCCTTAGACTGTACTCTATCAGCTCACATATAAATATAAAAGCCTACTAGAGTAAGCGGAACGGAGTTTACTTTCTCAACGAGCTTTTTTCCTAGCGGAAAAGGGGCTAACTACCAGTGAAAAACGCACATGGCATTAGACAAGGGAGATAACCCCTATATCCGCGAAAACAATTCGAGGGAATGTGGAAATACACATATCGAATAAGAGTGCTCAATAGACATGTTAAAATAAAACAAAAGCTATTCATCACTCAATAGAATCGACAAAAAATGAGCAATAAAATTAACTGGTGGATAGCTATGTCCAGAGCTAAAAATATTAGAAAGATCGAGTATCGAAAAATCGGCGCACGAGTTCACGATAAACAAAATTCGAAATGAGCGGCAGAGGGCTCAATAATTCAGATGAATCAGAGCTATAACTATCGTTAAAATACCGTCACATATAGAACAAGTCTACAATCAACCATACGATAAAAAATCGATAAAGGAAGATTCGGGACAAACAGATAAAAAATATCAATAAAACAATACATCAATAATTTAAATGAATGTAAAATCATACCCGGACCCACTAGAAAGGTGTTAAATCTAGCTTCATGGGTTTCTGTAAATCCTTAGACTGTACTCTATCAGCTCACATATAAATATAAAAGCCTACTAGAGTAAGCGGAACGGAGTTTACTTTCTCAACGAGCTTTTTTCCTAGCGGAAAAGGGGCTAACTACCAGTGAGAAACGCACATGGCATTAGACAAGGGAGATAACCCCTATATCCGCGAAAACAATTCGAGGGAATGTGGAAATACACATATCGAATAAGAGTGCTCAATAGACATGTTAAAATAAAACAAAAGCTATTCATCACTCAATAGAATCGACAAAAAATGAGCAATAAAATTAACTGGTGGATAGCTATGTCCAGAGCTAAAAATATTAGAAAGATCGAGTATCGTATATATATATATATATATATACACATACATACATACATACATACATACATACATACATACATACATACATACATACATACATACATACATACATACATACATACATACATACATACAAAAGATACACAGCCTTAATGTGAGTGACAGACCATACAACACTAGAGTGAGTAAAGAACCCACTAAATTGGAATTGGAAGCGGTGAACGAAATAGCTGGCAATTATCTGAAGGCTATACGATCTAAAGGTGTAGAAACGACATTTGAAACGCTTAATATTTTGTTATATGTTTCAGCTGTCACATTGCTATCATATAACACACATCTAAAACCACGCAATCAAGATACAAACAAAAAGCCTGAACCAGCGTGGATGCGAAATTTAAAAACCAAAATTTTGTCCCTGAAACGAAGTATCTCACACATCGCAGTCGTTATGAAATGCAGCATAGAGAGCAACTTCACACGACACCAGGAAGACCTAAAAAAAAGTTAGAGAGACGATTTGGAGATACAAAATTTAAAACTTTGAACTCCAAATTACACCAGTTGAAATAACAACTCACAGCTACAACAGAAAGACTAAAATATAAGTCAACAGCACATAAACGACAAGCGCTAAATAGATTGTTTGACAGAGATCTTAAATCAGTTTATCGCAGCTTCGGTGGCAAAAGCTCAATCCCTGTAAATGACACCCCTTCAAAAGAACAGGTTGAGAGCTATTAGAGATCTGTATGGGAAACGGATGACGGTTTCAACAGTCAAACTAATTGGCTAAAAGAACTGGAACAGTACTACTGCCAACATGTCCAGACAAAACAATATGACATAGATGGGTCAATACTGGAAACAGCTCTACAGAAAATGGCAAATAGGAAATCACCAGGCCCAGGCCCATTACAAGATACTGGTTGAAGAATTTCACTTTCTATCGGCAAGATCTCATACGGCTGTTTACAGAAACCATTAAAGGCACACAAGAACTGCCCAGATGGTTATCAACTGCCACTACTCTCCTCATTCCCCAAAATAGCCAAACCACCCTTGCTAAAAATTACCGCCCAATAGCCTGCCAAAACATCATGTATAAATTATATACTGGGTGCCTTAACCTGTTCTTACAGGATCACTGTGCTACCAACAACATCATAACACCTGAGCAAGTTGGTGGAAAGAGGAAGGTGTGGGGTTGCATAGATCACCTACTAACTAATAAAATGATTCAAGAAAAAACAACAAAGAATCGCAGAAACATGACTGTGGTGTGGCTGGACTATCAAAAAAGCATTTGATAGTGTACCTCTTGGGTGGATTGTTAAGGCTTTACAGTTAGCCAAGATCCCACAACCACTGGTAGCTGCTGTTGAACGTCTGACCAAGAACTGGTACACCAATTTGATCCTTAGAGGTGAGAAGGAGCAAGTTAAGACTGATAAGATACATTACCAGAAGGGCATCTTTCAGGGTGATAGCTTGTCAGCGCTACTCTTCATTCTCTCACTAAATCCACTATCTTACCTACTCAGGAAACAAAGTGGACAAAGAAGTGGGTCCAGAAGTATCTCCCATCTTTTCTTTGTTGATGACCTGAAGTTGTATTTGGCCAAATATCAATGACATCAAGAAAAAATTGGACCTCATTACACAATTTTCAACAGACATCAAAATGAAATTTGGTGAGTCCAAGTGTGCATATTTGGCAGTAAAACGTGGAAGAGCTGGCCCTCCTCTAGAAATCTAGAGATGAACGGCCTGACAATACAACCTCTACAGTCAGGTGACAACTACAGATATCTTGGACAGGATGAGAATGTCAGATATGATGGACCCATAAATAAGGAGAGAACCAGAACTGAATACCTCAGAAGAGTAAAGAAAATATGGTCATCAGAACTGTCAGCGTACAACAAATACATTGCCCACAATACTTATGCTGTGCCAATTCTAACGCTAACATTTGGCCTGCTGAACTGGTCATTGCAAGAACTAAGTGAGATGGATGTTAGAACTCGCAAACTTCTCAGTGTTACTGGGAACTTTAATATCAATGGTGATGTGGATAGGCTATACCTCTCACGCAAGGAAGGTGTCCGGGGTCTAAAATCCATATTAACATCATATGAGACCCGGATAGTAACACTGAAGCAACACCTGCAACCGAGGAAAAAGGTTGGCAACCATCTTGCCCAGGTTTATGAGCATGAAAAAAAATATATCATTAGAATAGCGACTGATACTGATCTGGAGGAGAGATATGGAATAAAGCCTGATATAAATCTCTCACCCAGAGAAATCGGAAGATCCTATTCAATGTTCAAACAAGATCAAAAAATTGACCAATTTACAGAAAAAGTTGTGCATGGATACTTGAGACGTAAAACACAGACCATAGAGGGGATAAACCACTCAAAAAGCCTGGCATGGAGTTCCGACAAGTTTATGACATCACACCTTGAGGAATATCTCTATGCAATACAGGAACAAGAACTCCCTACCAAATATCTGCTACACAAAAGGGGAGGGCCATCAGCTGACAATAAATGTAGGCTATGTAAAACAAAGATCGAGGATGTAAGCCACATTGTTGCCAGCTGCGAAAGAATGTCATCTCGCTACTACCTACCCATGAGATACGATGGGATAGCTAGAACCATCTGGAACGCACTTCGGAAAACAAAATTAACAACAAACGAGGAAGAATATATTGAGACAGATGGCACTAAGGAATACTGGTGGAACCTGAAAATAAAAACTGCCACCAAATTAAAGCACAACCGGCCTGATATTGTTGTTTGGGACCATACATTGAAAACGTGTTCTGTTGTGGAGATCAGCTGCCCACTTGATGTAAACGTTGTCAGAAAAATACAGGAGAAGGAGGACATCTACGGACCATTGATTAGGAGTTTGCAAATCCAGTATCCAAGATACACTTTTAGCTTCATACCCATCATTATTGGAGCTACGGGTTATATACCAACCCGTTTGGACCAAAGTATGACTGAACTTGGATTTGCGGACAAAGAGCTCAGCTCCCTAATTCATAGTCTACAAATGGCTGCGATAGCTGGCACCTTCAAAATTTGCAAATCATTCTTGCGATTCAAGGGATGACAATTTCTTTTCTTTTACAACCTTGCCACCAGGAAGGTGGCCGGTCAAAAGAATATACTCGAAATTAATAGAAAGAGATAACATACATACATACATATATATATATATATATATATATATATATATATATAGAGAGAGAGAGAGAGAGAGAGAGAGAGAGAGAGAGAGAGAGAGAGAGAGAGAGAAACCTTGAAATTTGTATGAGTCCACAACACTTCTGGTAACATAACGCATGTTTATACCAAATTTGAAGAAAATCGGTTGCAAACTGTAGAAGTTATGTGGGTACGGACACACACATCATCAGTTTTATTTATATATATATATATATATATATATATATATATATATATAAATTTAACAGTGAGATTTAGTTAACGTGTTGAGCACTACTGAGGAACGATGCCAACCGTGACTAACCCCACTGAAAAGTTTCCTGAAATAGTCTTTTAAGACTATATAGTGCATTTGTAGATTTCCCCAAATTGAAAACTAAGTATTTCGTTCTTGATTTTATTTTGAGTTAAGATCGTATGGTTTTTTCCCCAGCTTACACAAAATCTGAGGATAAAATTTTTCTTCTTGACTTGTTTTGAATTAGGATGAATTATTTATCCCATATCTTACGTTAACAATTGTTCATCTTCAGGCTATAGTCACTTATATGTCTGAATTATTGTCGGCTTTTTGCTTACATTAATTTCTCTATTTTCATTTATATATATAGAGAGAGAGAGAGAGATGCGTGTGTGTATGCAAACATTGCAGCTTCGCCGGACACACATAACACACACACACACAATCACAGTACCTGTTGTGTGAAAGAGAGAAAGAAAGAGATGTAAGGTTTAGGGGGAGAGTTAAACAGTGCGTAAAGAATAAATAAATAAAAGTTAAAGTTATCGAACGCTGCTATCATTTTCTCCCCTCCCCAATCCCTCTCACTCTCTTTCTGTCTTTCTCAACCCTCTCTCTCTCTCTCTTTCTCTCTTTCTCTTTCTCTCTTTCTCTCTTTCTCTCTTTCTCTCTCTCTCTTTCTCTCTTTCTTTTCATACCCTCTCTCTCTCTTTCTCTCTTTCTCTCTTTCTCTCTCTCTCACTCTCTCATACACCCTCCCTCTTCCTCTACAGGATGGAGAACAATCAAGTACGTTCATTGTCGTCTGTTTTGTTTGAAATTTCTTTATGTATATTTCTAATAAGTTGTTGCCTCGTTTTGGAGGACTAAGTTGTGGGAAGAGGAAGGAGAATAGTGGGAGGGAGGATTTAACATACAGTAGTAGTATCTCCTCTTCCCCCTCTCTCACTGAAACGTCTTCTCTTTCCACTTCCATTGTAAAGATGTGTCCAGGGGTTCTATTATTGATTTTTATTGAAATCCAATTAGCCAGTCCTGCTTATGAATATTAGTTTAACATGTGTGTAAAGTTTCATCAGGATCGGATCACTGGTATAGACGCCAACTGGTTATACACAGATACATATATACACAGATACACAGACAGACAGAAATTGCCATTTATATAGTAGTTTCAAAAAGCCGGTATAATGCGCTTGAAATATAAAATATATAAAGGGAAAAGGGTGACAAATGAAACAAAACAATGTAATCTTTTCGCCGCCGCCAGTACATTTCTGTCACCACAGAGACGACGGAAAGGAAATCGGACAGTTAAATATCAAGGTGGGGGAGGGGCATTATCATCAACCAGAAGGAAACACAGATAAATAATAGATTGGAAATGCACGAAGCAGATTGGCTCCTATAACGACTTCATGCATGTTTAGTTCATACACGTAGACCAGTTAAGGAAGACCACATCGATCATTAGTTTTTATTTTGAACTGTTTTCGTTTCACATTTGAGAAAGAGGCAATAGCTCTGAAATATGCTGCATAAACATTACTTTGGTTGTTTCATTTGTCATCCTTCTCCTTTATATATTTCTACCGCATTGTATCGGCTTTTTGAAACTTATCAATCATTTATTCCATATCTCACAAGGCTTCGTATTAACAATACTAGTATATATATATATATATATATACGTTTATTTGTTTATATAAAATCAAAATAAAATAACATTGTAAAGATATTCATTATATTAGCCAAATCTTTTAAAACTCTAAAGATATTTATTTATTCATTGTATCAGCCAAATTTAACCAGTTTGTGTTTTATTTTATTTGTTTCTCTTTTTACAAACGATATCTCATGTAGATTATTTTCATATGTTTTACTGTATCAGCTCACCGCCTAATTAATCATTTGGCAGCCTTACAAACTTCTTTCAAGATGTTGATCAAAGTTCATAAATTGCTACTTCAATTCTACAACACGATGAAATATTTTCTGAAACATTTCACCTTTTCGAGCGCTTTCTTCCTTGATGTGTTCCTCATCGCCGAATTCATATGCTTGCTGTTGATGATGCTAACGAGATTGCTATCCCTCAACTCTTCATACAGTGAGTTCAATAATGCCTGCAAATCTGTCGAATCTGCTACACTAAAGCTTAGTTCTAAAAGAATTGACTGGAAAACTCTACAATATCATTTGAGCAATATTGTTTGATGTCACTCACAGCCATGATTCTCGAATATATTCAGCGGCATTTTTTTATGTTAAATTTATACCAGAAATCGACGAATGACATTAGGTTATCACTCTTAATAGCTTGTACAACTTGTTCAAAAGAGTTTGTTTTGATTTTTTAAATGAAAATTACAATGACACCAAGATTCATAGATTGCAAAATCAATGTCGTATCTGGAGGCAAAATATGATTTTAAAATTTTTATTCAATTATTTGTCGCACTTGGTTGGTCAGGCACTTCAACTAAAAGAAGCAAAAGTTTCAAGCCAAGGTTATTTTGTATGCCATATCCTTTTAATGATATTAATGGTAGACAGTAAAAGGTCCTGAACCAATTTTTAAAACGTGACCCCCTTTACTCACCCTTTTTTGTGCACTAAATGACAAGTAACACTTGCAGACTGTCAGAACTACCACTTGAGATCCTTTTGGGTTCACCGCATCATTCTCTCTTTTCAGTGTGAAGATAAGCTTATAGGTTTTCTTTTAATAGTGCAATTATGTTCTGGAATTTGGTTCTGATAGTAGGCTTCTGTCCATATTAAAAATAAGGGTTCTATTTTAATTATGTATTATATATTTAATTATGTATTATAAATTTATTTATCCATCTGGTCTCCAGACCTGATTAGATCTTCCTGAGTTTGTATACTATGAACAGTAAATGCATATTCTTTCTATGGTGAAGGTATGCCAAGACTAGAAACTACTCAGAGTTAGATAAGTGTTTTCCTAAATCCCATAGATACCACTCTATTTTTAACAGGCATTCAATCAAACTCTCTTACTCTACTACTATGAATATAGCATAAAATATTAATAGAGTTAATAATAGGAACTTAAAATTAAATCCAACCCAAATAAACCCTAATAGCAATAATAAAATTACTAGTAACAGTACTTATAATAATCATACCGTTCCTCTAGACAACAATTCTAGAAAATGTAACTGCAGAAACAGATTATGTTGCCCTCTACAGAATAATTGTCTAGATAAAAACTTAGTATACAAATGCACCATAAAAACTAGAGATAAATTATTTAACTATATAGGAGCCACTTCTACAAAAATTAAGGAACGCTGGTATATTCATAAACACACATTTAATAGATCAAACAAAAAATTCTCAACATCACTTTCACATTTAATTTGATCCTTAAAAGACAATAATATTGACTATTCGATCTCTTGGAGAACGATTTCGAAAGCACCCGCATACCGGAATATGGCTGTCTCAAGAATTTGTCAACTCTGTATTGAAGACATTTTTCACATAATTACCAATCATAAGAATGCTATAAACAAAAAGAAAGAATTATTTAATTCTTGTTTGCATCGACCATCCAAGACTTTTAAAAGTAGCTATAATCTATAGAAAATATTATATATAACCTCTATATCTTTCCCAGTTACATTTTATATGTCTTCGCTGTTTTTTGTGATGTTTTAATGATATTTTTAAAGGTATTTTTGATGTTTGTTGAACTTTTTTCTCATAGGCTTTATAGGTCTTTTAAATCCAAAGATACAAATATTTAATATCATCAAATTTATACATAGGTATAAGTAATGTTATCAAAATATATACATAAAATGTTTATCTTAGAACATATGAAATATATGATACTCTAAAATCATATATAAAATAATTTTTCCATATACTAGAATTAGATTATAAGTTGAAAGTAAATTCGAGACTAAACGATAAATATAACTATAACTTAACTCCTTAAACTAATAAAAATTAGAGTTATCTTTTCCTTTGAAAAGAAACATGTTTACATCTAATATCTACGTAACATTTAAACTTTACATAAATATTAAAATTTCGTAAATTTATTTCTATCTTGATACAAATATAGAATATACAAAATAATATACATCTTCTATACTAAAATAGAATTACTTCCATATTCTTAAGCCATATACTGAAAATGTAAACTTATCTTCGCCCAACATATCATAACTCTTCTTATATAAAGCTATCTATATCTATCTAAAATTATTTATCTATTAAATAAATAACATATATACTCACCAAAACTATTTATATATATACAATTAACCTGTAATAATATAATAAAATATACTTATAACTGCAATCTTCTTAATATTAAAACACACCAGTAGATAGACCCAACCTTATATATAAATATAAGATACCTTTCACATTTTAAATTAATATTCTCTCACTTTAACACATTTATTTATAATTCACACGTTATATTATAAATACTTCCAAAATTTATAATTAAATTATAAAATAAATAAAAATAAATATAATTATTTCATTCTCTCTACACACTTACAAATATGTTCCGGACAATTATATACGTACATTCCTATAAATATTCTGTTAATAACTTTAACATATTTTTTTCTTAAAATCTTTCCTTAAATATTCTTCCACCCTAATAATAACCCCTATTTCCTTTTCTTATTAAAAAAAATAATCCTAATAATTATTTAAATTTACCTAGCGTCTAAACATAACGAGCTTTTTCAGTTTTGAAGTTTTTCTTCACTATTCAATAGAACTCACAACATTAAGTTCTTGTCTGAATATGTCACTATCTGTAAACCACCTTTCGTATTATATCTGATGAGTGCGTACTAAAATGTTGGTACCCTTGAAATATATATAATAAAATAAATATGGTTTTATAAAGATAGCTTCCATTTATTAATATTATTGATATTATACTCCAGAAGAAATTCTGTTGAGTGCTTCTAATCTGTTATAAATTAAATTTGTTGAATAATCAACAAATTAAATAACTCATTGCTTATATATATATATATATATATATATATATAAAAGGGTATGGATATTCCAACAGGTACTATGTACCCACAGAAATATGCATGGTATTTATAATAGTTGTGGTTCGATGGTACTAATTTAAGATACCAGAACTATAAAAATGAGCGGAACAAGTAATCACCAAACAATCTTTTAAATAAATTTTAAAAAGATTTAAATATTCACCTGTTCTATTGCTGTTACCGACGGTTTCATTAATCAAAAGATTGGAAATTCAGAGAATTTCCAATGGAAAGAATTAGATCTTCAGACAGCTATTTCCATACTATAAGGGTATAAGGCTTCCTGCCCGTTGCATGGGGTCAGGCCGTTAAAGTGACCTACACACAAAAATAGGCCATAAGTAAAAGCGGGATATTATAAACTTGTTGATCATGCCGCTAAAAATAGCAGCGTGATACAACGTTTTGTTCTCTACATATAAGGAGAATAAATATAAAAGGTATGTTCCATTGGAAATTCTCTGAATTTCCAATCTTTTGATTAGTGAAACCGTCGGTAAGAGCAATAGAACTGGTGAATATTTAAATCGGATTTTAATTTATTTAAAAGATTGTTTGATGATTACTTGTTCCGCTCATTTTATATATATATATATATATATATATATATATATATATAAACGGTATATATATATTATGGGTATGGGATGAGTCTTGAAAGTGGGAAGTTTCATCTGTGGACTCATAGAATCATCAGATAAGACTAAATTTATAGTAGCAGAGACAGTATAAATATGGGAAGACTCGGAGTAGGGGAGTGGGGTGGATGGATGTTTTTTAATGTATACTCCCAGCTCTTGAATAATCGTATGTGTGTGTGTGTGTGTGTGTGTGTGTGTGTGTGTGTGTGTGTGTGTGTGTGTGTGTGTGTGTGTGTGCGTGCGTGTGTGTGTCGCTAGTTAAAATTCCAGATTTTTTCACACACAACCAACACCACCACCACCACCCCGCTTATTAAATTTTACTAATCTATATCCGGTGTAATTTTATTGTAAGTGATTCATATTGATACAGCAGCCTTATAAACACTACGTGTTAGATGACAACGTCATTCTTTTGTTCCAGCGGTAGCTAAGAGACAGCAATCCAACAAGAAATTCCATATTTACGAACGTACATTATACAATTACCGATTCCAGTGTTATGAGGATACGTTACAGGTGTTTATGACATGATAATGATAGTGGCTGGTGTAAAACGAATGAAACAGGCCAGTAGTTATCTGCTAGAGAAATCTTTTATAGATTAATGCTGCTTATGAAAAATACAATTTGTTTTCGCTCTTAACATTGTGGATACCTAAATGTATTCATGATTGAATAATAATATTATTATAATATCATATAATAAATATTCGGTTTGTTTGCAAGCAAACAGCCTCATGAACACCACGTGTTAGATGACAACGTCATCCTTTTGTTCCAGCTGTAGCTAAGAGAAAATATTCGACAATTGACAATTGACAATTGTTTCGGAATGTTTTTCTCATTGTCAACGTTGTGTAATCTGGTCGCTGCTACCCCTGGAACTGCTGAGAACACATAGTATTCTCAAATGTATATACATCGGCTGATTAGCCTCATTTACATACCGAGCGATTTTACGGCCGGCTTTATGGTGTTTAAGGTGATGTGATGATAAATAGGAGATAATTGTTTCTATATTTGGCACACGATCAGCAATTACCCTGTACATTACTGGTACTTTATTTTATGGACCCTGTAAGGCACAGTTAACTTCGGCGGGATTTTAACTCGGAACGTAAAGGGTCATAACTCTATGTTACAAAGCATGGTGTCTGACATTCGACCGATACTGGAGATAATGATAAACAAAATGAATAGAAAATAAAATTAGTGGTAGGTGAGTTCATATCAATTAATAAGGGTGGGATTGCGGTAAATGTTTATCAATTCAAATAACCTGGCACTACTTTCGTTGTCACAGACGAGGGTAATAGCACAAGTAATGGCATAGCTAGAGCGTGTGCCGCCCGTGACATACCCTTAAGTTTGCTGCTCTCTGGTCCCTCACATGCTCAAATATCAATAGATATATACATATATATATTAATTCTTTACACTTTTGGCACAAGGTCAGCAATTATCCCAGTTTATTACTGGTGCTCTATTTTATCGATCCCGTAAGGATCATAAAGGACCGTAACTCTATGCTACACAGCATGGCGTCCGACCCTCTACCGATACTGCCGGGGATGAATAACAGTTAACGGGTGGAAAAAATAAGATATTTAATGAATAGATGGCAGATAATGGTATTACTGCTATTAATTTCAATTGATATTTGAATAATTAATGCTTGAATATTTTGAAGAGTACATACACCAGGTCCGGACACAAGAGAACCGAATCACCACTGTCACTGCCTCCGTCTCTCCCACTTTCCCAATCTCTCACTATTCTGAGCAAATGCGGCCCATGTGCTGGCCGCCCCACGTGGACAGAATAGTTATGATGCTGGTGATGAGAAAGAAGACAGTGAGGATAGTGCATGTGATGATGATGATGGTGGTGGAGATAAAATAGCAAGAAATAGCATTTAATGAAATTAAATCGACACAAGTGCGTGACTGGTACTTTATTTTATCGATCCCGTAAGGATGAAAGTCAAAGTTAACCTCGGCAGGATTTGAATTCGGACCGTAAAGGGTCGTAACTCTATACTGCAAAGTATGGTGCCCGACTCTCTACCGATACTGCCAATCCACCCCCCTAGCATTTAATGAAATAATAAAATTAGTAAAATGGCAAAATATTATTTGGCAATGATAAGAAGTAATAAAGTGGTAGAGAATGAAAAATAGTACTGTCCTGTAGCAAGGTGTTTCAGTGACATTTACTTCTAGTTTTAATGAAGATTACAGTGATAACAAATTAGAAATAGTGGAGGCGATAGTGCTAAAGTAATTGAAATACAGACACGATGAATTAGTGATGGTGAAGAAAATATAGATGAGAATTTAATGTACTAGCAAAATGGCCCGGCGTTGCTCGGGATTCTAAACATAGATTCGCATGTTTATCCCTCCTTTATGAAACAGTACAGAGAAGTACGGAATACCTCGGCCTCGGGATGATGTCTACATTTTGTGCTTATAAAAAAATTCGTCGTATATTACCGGGATTTTTTTTTCGTGCGAAGAAAATCAATACTTTATCGCGAAATAAATACTTTTGTTTATATTTTGTTATTGCGTATGCAAAAATATCTGTACACGAATATATATATATATATATATATATATATATATATATATATAAAATAACAGATTAAAGTTTAAACAAAGAATCGCTGCTTTCCCCCTTAACGGTATCTTCTGAAACTAAAAAAAATCAATCTGTGAACGCAGAAGTAAATATTTCGAAAAACGTTACACACTATATATATACACACACTATATATACATATATATACACACACACATATAGCGTCATAATGTCGTAATGCAGACAGCCAGATATACAGACAGATATTATAAGGGCGCAACGTTATATCTATGTATCTATCTAAAAAGAAAGACTAGAATTATAGAGAGAGATCGCTAAATCGCCTAATGCGGTCCCTGGGGCATTGAAAATTTGAAATATGTTTTGTTCAAAACTCTCATACGACCAGAAGTATTACATGTGTAAACTTTGAAAACAATCGGTTGGGTGGTTCTTGAGTTTTAGGGAGTCAGACAGACAGACAGACAGACATTCTCTGTTTTAGATATATAGATAAAAATATGGGGCGGTGGTGGTCGTCGTGGTAGGGGGCAATAACCGAAGTATGTAAAGCTGAAAGATTTGCACTAGTTTTGCAAAAGAGATTTAGAAGAAGAAACGAATGTTGGATTACCCAGAGTCTGCAAATCTCTCGCGATTATAATAGTAATATACATAATATGTAGATTCCCGAGTTGTGTTGTGGAAGAGGGAGGTGGGTAATCACAATTACAAAAGGTACTCAATACATTGGTAGAGTATAGGCATTTTTTATTTATGTAGAAGTGACTTCTACGGCACTAGAAGTCTTTCATTCCTGATGATTTCATTCCTGATGATTTCATACGAATATATAAGCAAAAGAGATATTCAATTTGTTGGTAATTCAACAAATATAAATGTTTATAACTGATTCAGAGCACTCGGCAAGTTTTCTGGAGTATAATATTCAATGATATTTAATAAATGAAAACTATATATATAAAACCATATTTATTCTATTATATATATTTCAAGGGTACCAAAACTTTGGTACACTTTCATCAGATAAAATACAAAGTTTGTTTTATAAATGTTGACATATCCAAGAAAAGATACCTTAGCGGTTCAAGTTTTTCTTGGATAGTCTATCCAAGATAAACATATATATATAACTTGTATATATATATATAACTTGTATATATATATATAACTTGTATATATATATAACTTATATATATATAACTTATATATATATAACTTATATATATATATATATATATATATATATTATTATTATTATTATTTTTATTATTATTATTATTATTATTATTATTCTTTGAGTCTCAGTGATTGATGTTATTTAACTGGAAAGTTTGTTGAAATGAATATCAAGCTACTACCTGCAGCCTCAGATATTCAGGAGGTATCGGAGGGTTCTTGCTGTTCCCAGCAAGCATGCCTTTTGAAGTGTTCCAAAGAGCGGGGCTGGACTAATTTTCTTTAACCATACTTGGAAACTCTTTGAGATAGTACCTAGTGCGCCTAATACAATCGGGACGACTCTGACTTCTTGGCAGTTCCAAATCATTTTTACCTCCCACTTTAAGTCCTGGTATCGGTTAATTTTCTCCATCTCCTTTTCTTGCACTCTCATATCAAATGGGCAGGCTACATCTACAATCAGGCATGATCCTTTTTCCTTGTCCAAAACCACCAGGTCAGGTCTATTGTGTTCCAGTTTCTTATCCGTCTGTATCCTAAAATCCCATAGCACCTTCACCTGATCGTTTTCTATCACCGACTCTGGCTTATGATCATACCACTTGTCAGAATGTGGTAAATTGTTTACTTTGCATAGGTGCCTGTGGATCACCCTGCCCATCACATCATGTCTCCAGCCTTTATAGTGAGTCTGGGCTAGGTGTTTACACTCGGATACAATGTGAGCCACAGTCTCCTCTCTCTCTCCACAGATCCTACACAGTGGGCTTGCCCCCTCCTTGTAAATATGGTGTTTCAACCACTTCGTTCTGAGGTCCTGCTCTTGCGCAGCCATTAGCATTCCTTCTGTAGCCTTTTTAAGTTCTCCTCTTTTTAACCAGTTCCATGTCTGTGGATCTCTAAATTCAGTTTTCTCAAAGAAGGTACTATGAAGGGATTTTCCCTGAAGGCTGCTCTTTCTCCTTGATGTTATTTCCTCCTTGGACATCCCCTGGCCTACTGTCCCCTCCTTCAGTACAGTTCTGAGCATTGGCTCCTTACTATCAGTCACGTATTTGTATAGGTTGTTTTTCTCCATCTGAACACAGTCCTCTATGCTGATAAGACCTCTTCCACCCTCAGATCTCCTTAGGTAGAGTCTATCGACATCACTCCTCTTGTGGAACATGTTGTAGATAGTCAATAGCTTCCTAGTCTTCCTATCCATTTCTTTTTGTTCAGCAACATTCCATCTCAGAATTCCCGCACTGTACCTAATAATAGACACAGCTCGGGAATTTACTGCGCTTATGGCATTTCTGCTGTTCAGATGTGACTTCAATACGCTCCTTACTCTCCGAATGTATTCAGTTCTTAACAATTCCTTCATTTTTTTGTTCTTTATGCCATCAGCCTCCAGAACGCCCAAATACTTGTATCCTTCCTCAGAGTCAATTTCCTTTATCATCTCACCTGTTGGTATCTGGATTCCGTTACTTCTGCTCAACCTACCCCTCCTCATCACAATGACTCCACACTTACTAATACCAAACTGCATACATATATCACTGCTGAAAATGCGGACAGTGTCAACAAGCACATCCAACTCCTTCTCACTCTTCCCGAAGAGCTTAAGATCGTCCATGAAGAGGAGGTGATTGATGGTAAGCTCTCCCTTTCCCAACTTGTATCCTGCTCTCACTTTTCGCAGCATAATGGTCAAGGGCATCAGGGAAAGGACAAACAACAGAGGGGACAGGCTATCTCCCTGGAAGATACGTCTCTTGATCTTCACGCTTCCCAAGGATTCTCCAGTTGATGTCAACTCTGTCTCCCAGGACCCCATACTCCTGCCCAGCAACTGTCTGATGTTATCTGCCACCTTGAAGATCTCCAGGCTTTTGGTGATCCAAGAGTGAGGCACCATGTCAAATGCCTTTCTGTAGTCTATCCATCCCATGGCAAGATCAGTGTGTCTCCTCCTGCAATTCCCCATTACCATCTTATCAATAAGCAACTGGTCCTTTATACCACGTAACTTCTTTCGGCATCCTTTCTGTTCGTCCGGTAACAAGTTGTTTGTGTGGAGGTGATGGTAGATTTCCTCAGACACAATGCTCGTCAACAGTTTCCACATTACGGACAGACATGTGATAGGTCTATAGTTGATTATTATTATTATTATTATTATTATTATTATTGGCGACCTACGTAGTAAATCGTATCATCGTGAGCTCCGCAAAGGTTTGTTATTTCCGTTTGTTAAAAATTGCCATTTATAGAAAATTTTATTGTTAACTGTTTATAAGCACACATACATTGTTTTCCGAAAAGGACACCCAAAAAGATTGGGGCCTTGTGCCCAAAATTTTAACTTTTATTATTATCCAAAAATTTCTTTGAAAAAGAATGGCTAATTCCCCTCTGCACGAAGCAGCTGAAAGCCTTCCTCACAAAATAACACCTCACACCGACACCACCATTGTAAATGTTACTACGTTTGCCAACACAAAAAAAAATATAAGCAGTAGCAATATTTTAAATTTGTCTCAGGCAGACATTCATTTCCCGCCATTACCAATGACTGCAGGTGTTAAAGCCTCCACCACCACCACCACCGCGACAACCACAACCCCACCACCACCGCGACAACAGAAACAAAAGAAGAAAAAAATAAATTAACTCGTGATGTCGAAATGAAATCAAGCAAAATGGACTCTTCCGCACCAAAAGACGACTGACGTCACCACCACCACAACTGAAACTAAAATTAAGATTAACACAAATAACGATAGCAACAACAACAACAACAATGACATTATAAAACCGACCCTCAGTTTCGCCATCGTAGCAAAACAATTCGAAGCGTTCACGGTAACTCAAGAGGATTTAGAAAATGCCAAACAAATGGTAAAGAAAGATGGGTACAGGGTCAGCCTCACCCCCCCCCCCCACACACACCTAATAAAATGGAGCATCGGCGCCTATGCACCGTGTCGTATAGAACAATAAATGTAAAATCGCGCCGAGTGGAACGGGCATCCGAGTCCCAAATCCAAAAAGCTTTGGGACATGTGTGGGCAAGAAAAACCCACATCAGACGTGGGCAAAAGTATGGAACCGTGGATGTGTTCTTTGAAACACCAGAGGAGGCTAGAGAACACTCCATGGCCTAATTAAAAAGTGACGACTTCACACTCGTCCCAAGCTATTGTGGCCAGAGACTCGTAAAGATCAGGGTGACCCACGTTCCACCGGCCATCGAAATTCCCTGGCTAATAGCGGCTGTCCTCGCCGGCATCGAAGCCAACACGAAAATAATAGCAATAGCAAAAGAAAAGCAGGAAAACTGGTCCGGATCTGGGATGGAGCTCCTGATCCAAGCGGACCAAAAAAGCATTGAGGAGATCCCAGAGGTAATAGACCTCACTGACGGCAGCCACCTCACGGTAATTGTCGAGGGCAGAAGACCTAGGTGTGTCGTTTGTGATGAAGGAACCCACCTAAGGGCTTTCTGCCCTCAGGCTAAAAGGTTGAGGCTACCTCTCCTACCCACCCCAGTGACACAACCATCAACACCACCAGTAGCAGAGATGGCAGCAACAACTGTAGCAGCAACAACAGAAGCAACTATAACAGCAACAACCCCAGCAACAGTAGCAAAACCAACACCACTACCACCACCAGCAAAACCAACACCACCACCACCCAACGCTTCAGAACTAGCACCAGCGCCTACACCATCCACCGCACCACAACCAAAATTAACGGCTGTGGAGGATTTTCCACTCCCCGGCCTATCACAACTGGAGACAGATTGTGACGACGAGGAGTGGGAAACGATATCCGGAAAAAAAAAAGAAACCAAAAAAGAAAAAATTCTCTTCCTTCCCCCTCCAAAAACAAAATACAGAGGGAAACAAATAAACTAAGAAACAAAAAAGTTAGGACAGATATGCCACCATCCACACCAGCATCACCAACCCCATCAACCCAAACACCAACACCATCACCATCATTAACTCCAACACCACCATCACCTACACCACAAAAGTCACCAAAATGCGAAACAGAAACAAACCCACAACAAACGCAAACAAAACAAAACAACCAAAACGATACACACTACACAGTATTAAATTTGAACAACAAGCAATTATTACACTACATCCAACACAACACCAGCATCACAGAAAAAGACTACACAACAACCCCAAAATTCACACCACCTCCACACATACAAATCACTCGCATCACACAGAAAACGTACATGACACTAAAACAAAAATTCCCCAAAGACATCGGAGACTTCCGACAAGCACTCTCCAGGAGGATTTATAAGGACATCCTTCCTGAGGAGGCCACAAGCAGTGAAAAGGATGGAAAAACCGTCCTTCCCCTACGAGAAGTAAGGTAAGTGGTCTTTCCCATCTTTTCCACTCCTTTTCAACATGACCTCACTCAGAATAGGCAGCATAAATGCGCGTGGCTTGGGGTCGTCATGGAAGCAGGGCCACCTGCTCAACGACCTCAGGTCACTAAACATAGATGTAGTGGCCATCAGCGAGACCAGAATCTCCGAAGCACAGGCTTTCGCACCGATCTTCGGCGGCTACGATGTGTACGCATCTCCCAGCCGTCCGGGATCGGGGGGAGGAGTTGCTGTGCTTTTTCGGAGAGGTTTGGATCTTGCCATACGGGCCATCTTCCTGGACCCAGAAGGTAAGTTGGTGGTGCTGGACGTGACCAGCGGAGACGGGCAAGCTTTCAGGTTAGTGGCCGTCTATGCCCCGACAGGAGCAGGGCGGCCTGATTTCTTCCGGCGTCTGGAGACCTTTCTTGGAACGTCCCGCTCTTTAGTGTTAGTGGGCGACTGGAACGGGATCTTAGATGCACGCTGGGATTGTGTGGGATTAGTGGATAGGGAAGGAGGGTGCAAGAGTCTCACCAACCTGCTCAGACGTTTTGAACTGTCTGACAGGTACCGAATGGATTTCCCGAATGTACCAATGTGGACTTGGACAAATCGCATAGGGTCATCCAGATCATATCTAGATAGAGTATTTTGTAGGGAAATAGATAGGTCTACCATAGGCTGTCCACAATTCAAGATAGTCAGCTACACGGACCACAAATTCGTGATCTGTGTGCTTGACTTAGATAGGCTTCATAGACGAGGACCCGGCTACTGGAAGCTAAACGCGTCCTTACCAGCGCGCAAGGCCTACAGAGACCAGATTAGCGAACTAGTTAAGCGGGCGTTGACGGGGGCCATCGTCAACAACAAGTGGTGGTTTGCTCTGAAAAGAGCAATTAGAATAGAGTCCATTAGGTTTAGTAAGACTTTAGCAATAGAGAAAAATAGAGCAGAGGGAGAATTAGTTAGAAAATTAGATGAGGCGCTTAGCAAAGGCATCGCGACCGACGTACTTGCGGCGAAATTGGCCCTTGACCAATTCTTCAATGCAAAGCACGAAGGCTGCGTTGTCAGAGCTAGGGTGCCTGCTCTCAGACACGAGGGGACGAAAGCCGTTCAATGGGCCCGAGTGGCGGAGGCGCGTCGTGGCAACAAAGCCACGATCCGGTCTTTGGTGGACCACGACGGGCGCATGCTACTCGATCCCGGGCAAATGTGTGAAGCTTTTCAGCGACACTTCGCTCAACTGTTCGGTGGCAGTGGCGGGCCGGATCGAGGGATGGACTTTAGTGTCTACCTCGACGGACTGCCGCGGCTTTCGGCCACTGAGGCGGAGTGTTGCGAAAAGCCGATAACAATCGCTGAAGTACGGGACGCAATGACTAGTTGCACAAGGGGTAAATCGCCTGGTTTGGATGGTCTGCCCTATGAACTTTACGTACAAATGACAAACTTGTTCGGAGGCCTCTTGGCGGACGTCTACTGCAACTGGCAACAGAACGGGAGAATTCCCAGCTCTGTGAGCCGAGGAGCGGTGGCGCTGCTGAGAAAGGATCCGAACAAGGGGGATAACATAGATAATTTTAGGCCCATAACTCTGCTAAACACAGAGTTCAAGATTTTGGCCAAGGTGCTAGCAAAGAGGTTGGCGCTTGTCGTTGGTGGTCTGGTGGGAGAGGCACAGACATGCGCCATTCCCGACAGATCCATCCACGACAACCTCCACCTCATGCGATACATCGTAGAGAGGGTAGCTAGGGAACATGGCACGGGTGGGTCTTTGATCAATTTAGATCAGTCGAAAGCCTTCGATAGGGTCGACCATCGTTACCTAGCGGCAGTCCTGAGGGCGGCTGGCTTTGGGCCCGTCTTCAGAGGCTGGATCGCTGCCATGCACAGCGACATCTGCTCTGTAGTGAGAGTGAGCGGTCACCTTTCGGAACCGTTCAACATCATGCGCTCGGTCCGCCAAGGATGTCCCCTCTCGTCCCTATTGTACGTATTGACTCTCGAGCCATTACTGCACAAACTGGAGACGTTGAGGGGGGTCCCGCGCGAACTAGGATGCGGAAGATCCGTGTCAGCATATGCGGACGATGTCACCGTAGTGGTGTCGAACGCCAAACACATCGAGGCGATTGGCACTACACTAAGAGAATACGAAGCGGTGACAGGAGCAATGATCAACCAGGAAAAGTCAGTGGGCCTGCAGCTCGGCACCTGGAGAGGCAGGTCCATGCCGTCCAACAGCGTCGTCGGGCGCTGGACGGACGGACCGGTTAAATTGCTAGGGGTCTGGTTCGGTCCAGACCTCCAGACGGACAAAAACTGGGACGAGGTGACGAGCAGGGTGGCTTCTCTCACCCAGAAATGGGCCGAGAGGAAGCTATCCCTGAAAGGTCGAGCGGAGGTGGCGAATGCGTACATCGCATCCGTCATCTACTACCGCCTGACCGTCGTACCTTGTCCTAAGCCCCGCCTGACTGCGCTGGAGCGTTTGCTCTTTCGCTTCTTGTGGAAGGGACGCGCTCCGATGGTCAGGCGGTCCATCTGCTGTCAACACCCGCTACGTGGAGGGCTGGGCATGCCGTGGCTGATGATGCGCAGACACGCGCTAAAGCTACGACATCTCCACCTCTTCCTCGACGGTGATCAGGTGTGGTTGCCGTTTGCAAGACACGTTTTTCCCCAGCTCGTCTCCTTGACGGAGCTGCAATCCTGGGTCAAGCGAAGACCGAGAGGGAGCGCTTGGAGACTGGAATGTCTTCAGGCGCTCACAGCCCTCGACCAATCGGGCAATGTGATCGGTGGAAACTCCACCTTGGCGTTCTATAGGGGATTAGTGGAGGGGAAGAGCGACGACGTACTTGGAGAAACTCTAGGCGTCGACGAAAATCAACTAGCCAATCTCTTCGGAAGGACTTTCGGGCCGGGGCCTATGGACAACTTCCAGAAATCCCTGGCCTGGCAGTGCTACCGAGGAGCTTTGCCAGTTCGGGATAAACTCTACAGGCATGGAGGTGCCGTCAGCCGGGCATGTCCGAGATGCGCGCAGGGCGACGAAACCGTCCTGCACGCACTCGTCCAGTGTCCGAGCATTGCTCACTTGTGGGTTTATGTCGAACACCTGCTGTCACGTGTAGGACGGATCCAGCTATCAGCTGAGTCCATCGTGAGGATTGCCCCGCCCCCTTCCTTTAGCCTGGAAGGACAGGCAGTTTTTATCTGTCTGGTGGCCATGGCGAAAGAGATAGTATGGTGGACACGTTTGAAAGGGCTGAAGACAAGCACTTACCTCTTCGGTGATGCCCTGATTAACTTTTTCAAATTTCATTTGAAAAGGAAAATCAGGGTAGAGAGGGAAGTGCTCTCTTCCCAGCATTTTGTTGAAAGATGGGTGAGAGAAGCAAGTATGGCCCGAATGAGTATGTGTCTGTAAATTAAAGGTGGAAAACTGGGAGAGGGCAATTGCCCTGGTGGTCAGGGCCACTGTGGTCTTTTAATGGGCTTTCTCCACAAATGTCCCTTGGAAGTCTCCCCCCTATTGGGGAATTTTTCTTTGTTATTTTATTTCAACCTCTGTTTTTTTACACGCAGAAATGCCCATTTGTACCGTCCTGTATTGTCCTGTACTGTCCTTAATGTCTACTTTATGTGAACCCTTGTGGTTAATAAAAAAAACATTATTATTATTATTATTATTATTATTATTATTATTATTATTATTATTATAAGGCGGTGGATTGGCAGTATCGGTAGAGGGTCAGACGCCATGCTTTGACGCATTGAGTTACGACCCTTGCCATTCTGAGTTCAAATGGTTCAAATGCCGCCGAGGTTAACTTTGCCTTTCATCCTTACGGGGTCGATAAAATAAAGTACCAGTAATACACTGGCCTTGTTCCAAAAGTAGAAACAATTATTATTATTATTATAAACAAGTGGATTGGCAGTATCGGTAGAGGGTCGGACGCCATGCTTTCAAGCATAGTTACGTCCCTTTACGATCTGAGTTCAAATCCCGCCGAGGTTGACTTTGCCTTTCATCCTTACGGGGCCGATAAAATAAAGTACCAGTAATGCACTGGGTATTTGCTGGCCTTGTGCCTAAAGTAGAAACAATTATTATTATAAACAAGAAAGACGTGTGTATTTATATATATATTCATCTCAAGTATCCGGGTACTTTCCTATGCAATTTTTCTATACATATGTGTGCGTGTGTGTTGTGTGCGTGTGTGTGTGTGTGTGTGTGTGTGTGTGTGTGTGTGTGTGTGTGTGTGCGTGTGTGTATGTGCGTGTGTGTATGTGCGTGTGCGTGCGTGTGCGCGTGTGTGTGTGTGCGTGTGTGTACGTGTGTGCGTATGTGTGCGTGCGTGTGTGCGTGTGTGTTTAAGTATTATAATGGTTAATATGAATCTGGGTAGGAAAAAGCAACTGGAGATTCTTGAATATACTCCAACAGAACATTGTTTATAATGAAGACCCCCATCCTTCTGTCATTACAACCCTTTCAGTTTCAGAGCCATAATGTAGTGAATCTTATTAAACAGTTCAAGGAACTGAAATGCATTCAAATAAAATGCCACTCGACTCTACGACCTATATCTTAATATGATTAAATTCTTGGTTACGAAGAAACCTGTGAAAGGAGACAAGACAAAACAAAAATCTAATGAAACGCATACAAGTAATTCATAAACTTCAGTTTCAGTTTAATACAAGGATTCTATCAACATGTGTTAGACAACTCCTGCATGCTGTTGTTGATTATGTTAAAGCCACAGGCAATAGAATAGCTAAAATAAAAACTCACAAAAAGCCACGGGGAGATAATTAAAGAAGTAAATCCAATTATTGAATTTGATGATGTCGAGACTGTTAAATTCATTTTATATGGTATATCATCTAGGATACATAATTCTGGGAGAATATGGCTAAAATGAAATTTTAACGTAATATTAAAGTATTAGTCTTTATTTTTCAATAGTTATCTATATCGGAATCCTCTTTGTCCTTCATCCTATCTTATCGGAATCCGCTTTGTCATTTATCTATCTGAGGTTGTGATTTAACCGCACACAAGTCAATCCTGATCGAATATTCCTTATGATCTAAAACAGAGGTTCTGAAACTTGTGGGGCCATCGTGGGCACGAACCCGCCTAACCATATTTCCAGAGAGACCTACCAACCTACATGCATATTGTAAATAATATATCATAAATAAAGTCGTTATTTTGTATATAACAAATATAATATATACTTTGTATAAATAAATATATATTTTTTTTATTTTACTATATTTATATATAACACTAGATCACCCGTGACCAGTTGGGTCACGTTCTCTTCAAAATATTTTTTTTAAATCCTGTTCACTTTAAAATAATTTTTAAATAATACAAATATACACAGACATGTATATAATGTGAAATGGAACTGGAAAGCCCATATATATACGTGTGTGTATGTATATATATATAAATATTTGTGTGTGTATATCACCTTGACCACCTTGACCGACCAGTCTGTCGGTCGTCCATTCAGCGCCGCTGGTCACAGCACGTCGCCCATTCCTCTCTGGATCGTTCTTTCCACATCCATGTATTCCCAATCGTATTCTTAAAATCGTAACTCCACCCTCGTGGAGGCCTTCCGAGTGGTCGTTTCCGCTCGCGCGGGTACCACTCGGCAACTGCGCAGGTCCACTGATTATCGGTGAACCGAGCGACGTGTCCAGCCCATCTGAACTTGCTGCGCATATATTCCGTGATGACGTCCCTCACGCCGGACTTCTGTCTGATGACTTCGCCCCTGATGTGCTCTCTCAACGAGATTCCTAGCATTGATCTCTCCATGGCTCTTTGAGCCGTTACCAGTCTCTGCTGTTCTCTCTTCGTTGTAGCCCAAGTTTCACTGCCATATAACATTGCAGGTAAAACTGTGCTATTGAAGAGGTTGGCGCGGGTGGTCTTGTCCAACCTCCCCTTGAGCACATCCCTTATGCCGTTGAACGCCTTCCATCCGGCCCTTACTCTCCGCGAGATCTCCTTCTCAATGTCTCGGCGCATGTTCACTTCTTGTCCCAGGTAGACGTATTCCTCCACCTCCTCTATTTCATCACCGCCAACCACCATTCGACCTGTTGGTACGTTGTCGTACCGCATGAACTTCGTTTTCATGCGGTTCATCTTGAGGCCTACTGCAGAGCTTTTGATGTCGAGCTCCGTCAGCATGGTCTGAAGCTGATCCGTGGTTTCAGCGATGAGTACGATGTCATCAGCGAAACGGAGATGGGTAAGTATCTCGCCGTTGATGTTGACACCGCCTTGCTAGTCAATGCCTCTGATGATCTGCTCGAGACACGCGGTGAAAAGTTTTGGAGAGATCGTATCTCCTTGCTTCACTCCCTTCTCGACCGGCACTCGTACGGGTGATGACAGCAGAGCCTATGTCGGTGGTGCATCCGGAACTCGCCTCCCTGAGCAGTTGAACGTATTGCGCTTCGACTCCTTGCCTCTGCAGCGAGTTCAGCACTGCGTTGATTTCGACGCTGTCGAAGGCCTTCTAGAAGTCTACGAACGCGACGCAAAGAGGCATCTTGTACTCTTTTGCTCGCTCAAGCAGTTGTGTCAGAGTAAATATGTGGTCCATCGTGCTGTAATTTTTCCGGAAGCCGGCTTGTTCTCTCGGTTGCTGTTCATCCAAATGACGTGATAACCTGTTCAGGATTATCTTCGTGAACAGCTTGTTCACGTGAGACAGCAGGCATATGGGTCGGTAGTTCTTCAGATCTTCTCTATCACCCTTCTTGTATAGCAGGATGGTATTCGACTCTTTCCACTGCGAGGGTATTCTTCCCTCGTCCAGATAGTGTGTGAATCGCTCGGCGAGGATTTTCAAGAGCTGCTCTCAGTCTGACTTCAACACCTTCGATGTTATGCCGTCTTTCCCTGGCGCCTTTCCGCTTTCGACCTCACCGACAAGGATGGGTGGCACATTTTCTTCCTGTTGGAGTGACGGCAACGGCTGCACACTCCCGGCAGACTTGAAGAGCTTGGTGTAGAAGTCTTCGCAACCCTTTTCCACCTCACTCTTGTCGCTGACCGGTACTCCAGCTGTGTTTTTCAGGGTCGTCACCTCCGATCTGTACATTGTCATGTCCCTCTCGCATTTCTTGAGGCTCTTCTTTTCCTTTGCGGCCTTCAGGAGCTTCTCCATCCGGTATGCCTCGAAGTCTCTCTTCAGTTGTTGACGTATCACTCTGCTGAGAAGGGAATATTCAGGTGTCCTCTTCATATTCTTCATCTTCTTAAGTAACTTCATAGTTTCCTCCGAGACTCTTCCCTTCGGGCACACACCCTTAGCCTTCCTCAAGCACTCCTTCAGTTTCCTTATCAGTGATTTGTAGTCAGCGTCTATGCCGTCTCCTTGACGCCACTTTTCCTGCATAATGGCTTCCTGCAGCTGCGCCTCGTTGAAGACCCGGATGCGTTCTCCCTTCGACGCCAAATGCGGCGCCTTCTTCTCCCTCGTCCGGTCGATGACGACCCTCGCCCTCACCATACGATGATCACTGCCAGTGTTGAATGGCGTGATGACGGAGACGTCCTGCAGTATGCGTCGCTTGTCGACCAAGATGTAGTCAATCTCGTTTCGGTGCTCAGAATTTGGCGATACCCAGGTCCATCTCTTCTCGTTCTTCCTGAATAGACTGTTTCCGATGTAGAGCCGTCTCGCCTCCACCATGGTGACCAGACGCTCTCCTCTCTCATTTCGCTCTCCTAGGCCGAATCTTCCGACATACTCTTCCCCTTGCCGTCCCTGTCCGACCTTTGCGTTGAACTCTCCCATTACGACAGTGTAAGTGGACTTCACAGCTAGCACTTTGTCTAGCTGGCGATAGAATTCTTCCACCTCATCGTCGTCGCTGGCACTTGTGGGAGCGTAGGTCTGGAAGATCTTGAGGGTGACCTTCTCTAGAGAGGTTCACGTTCAGTACACCAATCCGTGACGATATGAACTGGCAAGAAGCGACCTTCGAAGCCCATTCCTTGCTTACGATGAACCCTATACCTCCGACCGATCTGGCACCCTCTGCTTTCCCGAGTCTCAAGGCGCATCCATCTTGCCATCGCGAACTCGCCTCCTTCTTCTGGTGGGTCTCGCACAGCCCTACAACGTCGCACCTAATCTTCTTCTTCTCCTCCATTAGGTGGTTCAGTCCTTGCCCCCCTTTTAAAGACCTGCAGTTGTAGGTGCATATGGCAAGGTTAGTCCTGTTCTTTGGCGGCCTTCGGGAACCTGTGATTCTTAGCAGCCTCTCGTCGCTCGGGTTGCACTCCGCCGTCGGGGAGTGGCCCAATTGACGCGCACGGTACTGAGGCCCTTTTCTTCGTGCTGTTTTAACCATAAGATCACGCCATCCCACTGGCTGGACGGGCACATATATATATACACACACCACTCATATGTATCTATCTATATATATATATATACATGCACAACAACACCACCAGCTCTCTTCCATTTTCCAGTCTCTGTCTCCTCTCTCTCTCTCTATGTCTCTCTTTCAATCTACTCTGTCACAACCACTATCTCTTCTTCTCTCTC
>OZ024741.1:173044193-173054193 GCA_964016885.1 Eledone cirrhosa
CCGAGTAGCTTCACCGGTCCTTCCGTCCAGCGTCCGACGACGCCATCGGAAGGCATCGGTTTGCCTCTCCACGATCCGAGTTGCAAACCGATGGACTTGTCCCGGTTCAGCTTCGCTCCTGTGAACCATTCGTATTCCTTCAGTAAGGTGCCGACTTCCTCGATTTGCGAGGTGTTCGATACCATTACTGTCACGTCGTCGGCGTAGGCCGACGCCGCTTTCCGCAATCCCGATTCCAGAGGGATGCCCTGCAATAGCTCCAACTTTCGCAGTAGTGGTTCTAGAGTCAGTACGTACAGAAGGGAGGGGAGAGGGCATCCCTGTCAGGTGGATCGCGTGATATGGAACAGCTCCGAGAGGTAGCCGTTCACCTTGACCCTTAAGCAGATGTTGCTGTTGTGCATTGCAGCAATCCAGCCCCTGAACACGGGTCCGAAGCCTGCCGCCTCGAGCACCGCATCCAGGTAACGATGGTTAACCCTATCGAAAGCCTTAGACTGATCCAAGTTGATCAGGGCCCCACCGAAGCCGGGTTTAGACCCTACCCTCTCTACGATGTATCGCATGAGGTGGAGGTTGTCGTGTATGGACCTGGTCGGGATTGCGCATGTCTGCGCTTCTCCCACCAGGTTTTCGACGACAAGCGTCAGCCTCTTTGCCAATACCTTGGCCAAAATCTGTAACTCTGTGTTTAGCAGAATTATGGGCCGGAAGTTGCCTATGTTATCCCCCTTATTCTCGTCCTTCCTGACTATTGTGACTACGCCCCTGGTCACAGAACTAGGAATTCTCCCTTTCTGCTGCCAGTTGTAGTAGACCGCTTCCAGGAGACCGGAGAACAAGTCCGGCATTGCTACGTAAAATTCGTAGGGTAGACCGTCGAGACCTGGAGATTTGCGTTTGCCGCATTGGCTCAGCGCGTCCCCTATCTCAGCGGCTGAAACGGTTTTTCGCAGAACTTCGCCTCGCTGTCCGAGAGTCGCGGTAGGCCGTCGAGGTATAGATAGATAGATAGATAGATAGATAGATAGATAGATAGATAGATAGATAGATAGATAGATAGATATGTTTCTTTATTAGCCACAGGGGCACAAAAGAAGGGGACAAATACAAAGGGGGAAGTTTACATACAATAAAAACGTGTAAAATATTATCACAAATGTAATTTAAAAATTAGTCGATTTTCCCCAATAGGGGGAGACAGTTCATATGGGTAACACATACCCCCGAAAAAAAATGTGCAACCCTCATCTCCAGGAGTACGAAGAGATAGATAGATAGTTAGATATGGTGGTTGAGAAAAGGGGAAGAGAGTAAAAGGCAGAGAAGGTGTTTAAGTAGTGATTGTTGAAAAGCAGAGACAGAGCCGATGTGTAATCAGAAAGTTTGCAGAGTGCATGTCCTGAGATTGTTGTGTTTAACAGAAATCCGTGCGCATTAGACGGTCATGAGTATTCATCCCAGGGAGACAGTTTACAAATAGGTTCCATATTATCTACGTGTGTTCACTTATTTTGTAACTGTGGTAGAATGACATTTACAACAGTTGACTAATTTGAGCAACGTCCTGATACCAATTATTGGCGATGTCGGACAAATATGTTGCCGAGACCCTCAAACGTCATCGTTAAGGTTTAGGCAAACATTTCTTGGGTCAAACACAGGATTTGATTTTAAGTGACAGATGTGTTTTAAGGTCGGTTGCATGTCAATTGAAGATAATGAGATTTCAGGGTGACCAAATCACTAGTAAAATGTGAGAAAATATGAGAAACCTTCACCACCGAATAAGTCATCAGTTCTACATGATTTAAATTAGTTAAGGAGGCTGAAAGAAGCTTCTTATGAAAAACATTGGCATGTATCGTGGAAATACGAAATTGAACCCCAAGACCTGTACATGCAACTCCACACTCTCCGAATTCGCCTAACCTCTGTGGTATTGCTAAGTTTCCCAAAATAAAATTGAAACTGAGCATACAGATACCTACACATGCTTCCAACCACACACCTGTAACTGTAAACATATATCTCTTCAAATACCAATAACTACGCATATTAACCTGCACAAACGTTTTATCCATACATAACTATATATAGTATACATAAACTTCATAACTAAGCAACTATTAATAACAATATCGACCGTTTGATAATCATTTCTTTAGAAATATAACACTGCAGTTGCATCACAAGCTTACACAGAAACCACTAAGAGGTCATTTGACCTACTAGAAATAACAGCTGATTACTAACTCGCTGTCTCCAATTCGGTTTTCGTGCCAACCCTTACCTATAGTCATGAATCTTGGGTAATTACCGAAAGAATACGATCGCGAATACAAGCGGTCGAAATGGGATTTCTCCGAAGAGTTTTTTGGAGTAACGTTACTCGATAAAGTGCGTAGCTGGGAGATCAGAGAGTCACACGAATTGGAAGATTACCTCTCCGATACTATGGGCATGTTGCTAGAATGTCCCAGGAAAGAATCGCTGGACAGATTTTAAGTCTCACCACTTTAAAAAAGAAAAAAGAGATTTTCTGATATACAAACTGTCTGACTGATCTCGGCTAGGTATGCTTGATCAGAGCTGAGCTGGAGGTAAACGACAGCAACAATAATATAGACAACAAATTTGCAAAATCGCTAGGGTCTTCTTCTTTTTCTTCTTCTTCTTCTTCTTCTTCTTCTTCTTCTTCTTCTTCTTCTTCTTCTTCTTCTTTTTCTTCTTCTTCTTCTTCTTCTTCTTCTTCTTCTTCTTCTTCTTCTTCTTCTTCTTCTTCTTCTTCTTCTTCTTCCTGAGAGGGCCGTGGGGGAAGAGTCCACAAACACTCCTTTCAGCGGCTCCTGTCAGAAGCAACCGTCTCCAACTGATCCGGCTGGATCCTCAAGCGAGACCAGCCAAGCTCATGGATGTTATCCAACCATCTTGCTTGGGGTCTCCTTGGTCTCCTGCTGGTTGGATTTACCCGTAAAATCTGTCCAGCGATTCTTTCCTGAGTCATTCTAACCACATGCCAATAGTATCGGAGCGGTGATCTTCCAATTCGGAAAAGTAGTGGCTGTACCAGGAGTGACTCTCTGATCTCCGTGCTACGCAATTTATCGAGTAACGTTACTCCAAAGACACTTCGGAGGAACCCCATTTCGCTCGCTTGTATTCGCGATCGTATTCATTCGGTCATTACCCAAGATTCACGAATACCAAATGGAAGATAGCGAGGTTTTAATCAGCATTCAGTAATCAGAAAATCGTTAGGATGCTGATCAAAATTACATGAGGTATTTATTCTTGCTTCTTTCCTTCTGGATTCAAATCCTACCGATTTTTCATCCTTCCAAAAACGATAAATAAAATACCAAACCATGGCGTTGGTTGCTATAACATCGAAAAAGATGCCTGACGGTATCAGACTGCCAAACTCGAAAAACACAAATGGGGTGTACCATGGAAAAAATACCCCCAAAACAGGCAGAAATGAGGCAAAATGGGGAGATTTTACTTAATGAAAGCTATACTCATTTTCACAAGAGAAAACATCTCTCATCCACCCCAAAGGCTATTGCAAATCTCCCCGTCGGTCAGAGAGAGTTGACAGGTCTGCGGTATTTTTATGGCTCACTGTGTTCCGAATTAAAATCCTCCCGTAGTTTACTTGTGTAGTAGACTTAATTTGTCACCAGATTTAACATTACCATCTGACTCTTGGATATCTTTATCGGAATACGCTGTTGCAAACATTTGTGACTACACATCTCTGACATACATATATATGTTAACTATATAAACATTCCTGACCTACCAACCTCTAAAAACTCAAACGGGGAGTACCAAGAAAAAGAAGTGCCCCAAAACGGCAGAAATGAGGCAAAATGGGGAGGTTTTACATAATGAAAGTTATACCCATTTTCACAAGAGAAGACATCTCTCACCAACCCCAAAGTGGGTTGGAGATTTCCCCGTCTGACGGGGAGAGTTAACAGTTCTGTCATTAAATATCGGTACTCACCCAGTTATATCTACACGCATCTGTGACAACATATCTCTGGTACTAATAAACAACAGTCACACGCAAAGACATAAAGCCATGTAGCTACACAACTACCCGCTTCTACACACAATCTATATACTACTAAAACTCTGTGATTGTGTGCTTGTCTGTAATTTAATACAACCAAAACGGCACATGATGGGAAAATACTTTGAAAGGAATTTGCCCCTGAAATGGGAATACAAATGGAATAAAACAAGTTTCGCGTAAACCGGGGCACGGGTTCCTCAGATACGGGGTTTTTTGGGGTACCATCATAAGTAGAGAGAAGAGATAGTGGTTGTGAATAGAGTAGATTGAAAGAGAGACATAGAGAGAGAATATGTATACACACACATATATATATACACATACATATAAATATATATATATATATATATATATATATATATATATATAGGAACCAGTAAGACCCCGACAGCTGAGCTCAAGCCGTTTCGACGGCTAATTCTGGACTAAATGAACATTTATCCTGGTATTTAAATAGCCGATCTTCTCAAGGGGTAATTCCATATATGGTCAAAGTGATTGTCAAAAATCAGTAGTAATTCTGTGGTTGCAAATTAGTAGGGGAGATGGTGGCTAAACCTGCCAGTAGGAGAAAGAGGGGAGGGGGTGGAGTAGACCCAATCAAGCGTTGGTAGTGCCAGCTACAGCTGGGCATGAGGTCAAAGAAGATACAGGGGAGGGGAGGGGGAGGAAGTCGGAACGGTAGGTAGAACAATGGGGGGTAAAAATAGGAAAGAAAAAATACTGAGAGTGAAGAAAAGCAAATAAGTGTAAAGAAAAAATTAAATTCTACGACCTAGGTGTCAGGCTATTGTTAGGCGAGAATAAAATAAAGAAAGAAAGAAAGAAGTAAATAAATAAATAAATAAATAAATAAGGAAATAAGTAAAAGAACTAGGTGGGACGAATTAGGCAAGGACCCTTTTAAGAGGTATAAGTACGTAAATGATACGGTGACTGGTCAACAAAAGGGGCCAAAATACTAAAGAGACTACCACGAAATAAACAATAAAGGTTTCCATCCCGGGCCAGCAACGACCCAGTGCAGCAAAGTGAACTTGTACGACATAATAATTCTGAGTCCCGGGAAAAATATATACTAATGCTAACTCTAAAAGATCTAAAACAAGCTACATGAAAGTTCGTACGAAATAAAGGTAGAATACGGAGAAATAAGTTCAGAATCCACCCCGCCCAGAAGAAAAGCGAAGCAAGAAATACTGAAACGAAAAAATAAGGCATAAGTGCCACTAAGAAATATAGAGGGCACAGAGAATAGTGGGAGCGGTCGGAAAAAGGGGGGCAAGTATCCGGGGTCTAAGCCAACTGCTATAAAGGGCGGAGTCCGCCAAATCTATCAAAGACTAGGGGAGGGGGGAGTGGGGGTACTAAGGCTACATGGGGCCAAAGGGCAGCCTCGGGTGGGCGAGAAAAGACGCCGACAAAGGAGAAGAGCTGGGGTAGAAGGACAAAGGAGAGAGGGGGGAAGGAAATAAAGGATGCGATAAAAGAATACAAAGAAGATCTTACGTCTTCCTTGGCAAGCAGGGGTTACCCATTGCAAAATCGGCAACTGGGGTGTTATAGCCCTAGTCTACCCCCCCCCCCCCCCCCCCGGGTCATTATGGGGTTTGAGGGCGAGGTAAGTCCTACGCAATCTATGTTTACATGCAGTAACCAGTTCATCTTTCTTGTTTAGGAGTTGGTCCGTCGAAAACAGCATTTGTAAAGTTTCCTCCGAGCATAAATTGCACGGACGGCGTCCTCCCGTGTAAGAATTGGCTCTGGACAGTAATCTCCAAGTGAGATCATAGGTGATGTTGTTGTCCTTGAGGTCCCATATGTGGCCCGAAAGTGTAGTGGCGTGACGCCGGGCCGGGTTTCGGAAGGTATGTCTATGTTGGTATAGCCGGGTCTTGAAGTCACATGCGGTAAGTCCTATATAGGCTTTGTTGGAGGTATCCGTCCTCACGTTGCACTGGTAGATCACATTACGGTCTCTGCATCTATTGTCGAGTGGGCAAATAGATCTATCCGGGCAGTTACACCTCCTGGTCGGTTCTCCACTGCTATTTAGGTTATTTCTGCCATCGGGGTTGAGTTTTTTGTTGTTAGAGGAGACGATGTTTTGTGCGAAGTTTGGTGTAGTGCTGTAAGAGAGTTTGATGGTATTTTTGTTAATTATGTTGTGGTAGCGGTGTTGTAATGGGAAGTGTTTTTCAATGAGCCTAAAGAATAGTTTCCCGATGGGAGTAGTCACCTCTGCGTTGTGGGGAGGATTGAACCATGTTACATTGCGTGAGCGGCGGTGTCTCCTGCTGGTTCCGCTAATGGGATCTGGACAGTAGGATATTTCCTCCCGGAAACCACTCCGCTTGAGGGCCTGGTTGTAATAAGGCGCATGTTCATCGAATATCCGCTCATTAGCTGACAAACGGGATATGCGGAGGGAGATGTTTTTGACCAGGTTGTTTGTGATGTTCCTAGGATGGTTTGATCGGCGGTGGATGTAGTGCAGATTGTCATTAGGTTTCCTGTATGGGTAGTACAGGTCGTTTTCGAGGTCGAGGGTTACGTCCAGGAAGTTTACTCGGGTCAGGGACGTTTGTAGGGTTATTTTAAATCCCCAGTCGCGGAAGAATCTGATTAATTGTTTCCGGACCCGATCTGTACTACTGGGGTTGTACCCTTTAAGGGTAAGGAGCCCATCATCACGGTACAATCCACCACCGAATGCAGGAAACATATCAGTGAGTTTGGCTATTAGGAATAATCCTATAAGATCAGTGACCTCCGCCGAATCCGTGGCGCCCATGCTGACGTCGAAGGGTGAGTCGGGAGCTCTTTTTATCCATTTAGAGTCGTCAAAGAGTAAGACTGTCTTCCTGGCGTGGAGGATGATTTTTCTTTCCTGGTCGGTGATGGGCACGAGTGTTTCGGCGAAGTCCAAGGCGGCAGTAAGTAGCGGTAAGGTGATTGAAGCATAGTAGCTCTCTATGTCGAACTGTATGAATTTAGTTTCTCGTTTATCCTCCATATTGCTGAACCAGGAGATTACTTCCTGGGTGTTGATCCATAGGCTAAGTCGGGTGTGTTGCTTGACTTTTGGTATCACGCGGTCTAGGATTTTTTTGCTGATTCTCCCTATGTCGGACTTCGTTGGGTTAATAAGCCTGATGGAGGGTTTACGGTCAAAATCGGATTTATGGTCCTTCAGTGTGAAGTATGGTGTCCGTGGGTCTAGAGGTTCCGTGCGGTCGGCGACCCCGAGGCTGGAGGTGATTTGTTGTCCATCTCGATTTATGTCCTCGATGCAAGAGTGGTTGGCCTTTTTATAGGTGGAGTTTAGGCTGCTCCTGATCAGTGTGTGGTATCTGTCAGGGTTGACAAAGTATAGGTTCCCAGTTTTATCCGAATGCACCATGATGTCATTTGTGTTATCATACTCTGTTAAGTTTTTTCTATGACAGATATTGCGACAACCACGACTTCGGCACCAAGGAGAGATTCGGATTTATTACCTACAAATCTCCGCCCCTGAACCCCTTGCTCGCACCCTTCGAGAATGACCTCTTCCAACTGGTCAAGAACATTAAATTTAAACCCAGACACAACCGATTCCTACAAAAACTCCGTAGCAACTTAACAGAGTATGATAACACAAATGACATCATGGTGCATTCGGATAAAACTGGGAACCTATACTTTGTCAACCCTGACAGATACCACACACTGATCAGGAGCAGCCTAAACTCCACCTATAAAAAGGCCAACCACTCTTGCATCGAGGACATAAATCGAGATGGACAACAAATCACCTCCAGCCTCGGGGTCGCCGACCGCACGGAACCTCTAGACCCACGGACACCATACTTCACACTGAAGGACCATAAATCCGATTTTGACCGTAAACCCTCCATCAGGCTTATTAACCCAACGAAGTCCGACATAGGGAGAATCAGCAAAAAAATCCTAGACCGCGTGATACCAAAAGTCAAGCAACACACCCGACTTAGCCTATGGATCAACACCCAGGAAGTAATCTCCTGGTTCAGCAATATGGAGGATAAACGAGAAACTAAATTCATACAGTTCGACATAGAGAGCTACTATGCTTCAATCACCTTACCGCTACTTACTGCCGCCTTGGACTTCGCCGAAACACTCGTGCCCATCACCGACCAGGAAAGAAAAATCATCCTCCACGCCAGGAAGACAGTCTTACTCTTTGACGACTCTAAATGGATAAAAAGAGCTCCCGACTCACCCTTCGACGTCAGCATGGGCGCCACGGATTCGGCGGAGGTCACTGATCTTATAGGATTATTCCTAATAGCCAAACTCACTGATATGTTTCCTGCATTCGGTGGTGGATTGTACCGTGATGATGGGCTCCTTACCCTTAAAGGGTACAACCCCAGTAGTACAGATCGGGTCCGGAAACAATTAATCAGATTCTTCCGCGACTGGGGATTTAAAATAACCCTACAAACGTCCCTGACCCGAGTAAACTTCCTGGACGTAACCCTCGACCTCGAAAACGACCTGTACTACCCATACAGGAAACCTAATGACAATCTGCACTACATCCACCGCCGATCAAACCATCCTAGGAACATCACAAACAACCTGGTCAAAAACATCTCCCTCCGCATATCCCGTTTGTCAGCTAATGAGCGGATATTCGATGAACATGCGCCTTATTACAACCAGGCCCTCAAGCGGAGTGGTTTCCGGGAGGAAATATCCTACTGTCCAGATCCCATTAGCGGAACCAGCAGGAGACACCGCCGCTCACGCAATGTAACATGGTTCAATCCTCCCCACAACGCAGAGGTGACTACTCCCATCGGGAAACTATTCTTTAGGCTCATTGAAAAACACTTCCCATTACAACACCGCTACCACAACATAATTAACAAAAATACCATCAAACTCTCTTACAGCACTACACCAAACTTCGCACAAAACATCGTCTCCTCTAACAACAAAAAACTCAACCCCGATGGCAGAAATAACCTAAATAGCAGTGGAGAACCGACCAGGAGGTGTAACTGCCCGGATAGATCTATTTGCCCACTCGACAATAGATGCAGAGACCGTAATGTGATCTACCAGTGCAACGTGAGGACGGATACCTCCAACAAAGCCTATATAGGACTTACCGCATGTGACTTCAAGACCCGGCTATACCAACATAGACATACCTTCCGAAACCCGGCCCGGCGTCACGCCACTACACTTTCGGGCCACATATGGGACCTCAAGGACAACAACATCACCTATGATCTCACTTGGAGATTACTGTCCAGAGCCAATTCTTACACGGGAGGACGCCGTCCGTGCAATTTATGCTCGGAGGAAACTTTACAAATGCTGTTTTCGACGGACCAACTCCTAAACAAGAAAGATGAACTGGTTACTGCATGTAAACATAGATTGCGTAGGACTTACCTCGCCCTCAAACCCCATAATGACCCGGGGGGGGGGGTAGACTAGGGCTATAACACCCCAGTTGCCGATTTTGCAATGGGTAACCCCTGCTTGCCAAGGAAGACGTAAGATCTTCTTTGTATTCTTTTATCGCATCCTTTATTTCCTTCCCCCCTCTCTCCTTTGTCCTTCTACCCCAGCTCTTCTCCTTTGTCGGCGTCTTTTCTCGCCCACCCGAGGCTGCCCTTTGGCCCCATGTAGCCTTAGTACCCCCACTCCCCCCTCCCCTAGTCTTTGATAGATTTGGCGGACTCCGCCCTTTATAGCAGTTGGCTTAGACCCCGGATACTTGCCCCCCTTTTTCCGACCGCTCCCACTATTCTCTGTGCCCTCTATATTTCTTAGTGGCACTTATGCCTTATTTTTTCGTTTCAGTATTTCTTGCTTCGCTTTTCTTCTGGGCGGGGTGGATTCTGAACTTATTTCTCCGTATTCTACCTTTAT
>OZ024741.1:173059193-173079193 GCA_964016885.1 Eledone cirrhosa
TTATCGACCCCGTAAGGATGAAAGGCAAAGTCAACCTCGGCGGGATTTGAACTCAGATCGTAAAGGGACGTAACTATGCTGGAAAGCATGGCGTCCGACCCTCCACCGATACTGCCAATCCACCGCCCATAATAATAATAATAATAATAATACTTTCTTTATTAATCATACAGGACGGCACAAATGGGCATTTCTGCGTGTAAAAAACAAAAACAGAGGATGTAACAAAAAATAACAATGAAAAATTCCCCATTAGGGGGGAGACTTCCGAGGAACATTTGTGGAGAAAGCCCATTAAAAGGCCACAGTGACTCTGACAACCAGGGCAATTGCCCTCTCCCAGTTTTCCACCTTTGATTTACAGACACATACTCAGAGTAGGCCCATTCACCCGGGCCATTCTTGCTTCTCTCACCCATCTTTCAACAAAATGCTGGGAAGAGAGCACCTCCCTCTCTACACTGATTTTCCTTTTCAAATGAAATTTGAAAAGGTTAATCAAAGCATGACCGAAGAGGTAAGTGCTCATCTTCAACCCTTTCAAACGTGTCCACCATACTATCTCTTTCGCTATGGCCACCAGACAGATAAAAACTGCCTGTCCTTCCCGGCTAAAGGAAGAGGGCGGGGCAATCCTCACGATGGACTCAGCTGATAGAACTGCCAGGCCAGGGATTTCTGGAAGTTGTCCATAGGCCCCGGCCCGAAAGTTCTTCCGAAGAGATTGGTTAGTTGATTTTCGTCGACGCCTAGAGTTTCCCCAAGTACGTCTTCGCTCTTCCCCTCCACTAATCCTCTATAGAACGCCGAGGTGGAGCTTCCACCGATCACATTGCCCGATTGGTCGAGGGCTGTGAGCGCCTGAAGACATTCCAGTCTTCAAGCGCTCCCTCTCGGTCTTCGCTTGACCCAGAACTGCAGCTCCGTCAAGGAGACGAGCTGGGGAAAGATGCGTCTAGTAAACGACGACAACACCTGATCACCGTCGAGGAAGAGGTGGAGATGTCGTAGCTTTAGCGCGTGTCTGCGCATCATCAGCCACGGCATGCCCAGCCCTCCACGTAGCGGGTGTTGACAGCATATGGACCGCCTGACCATCGGAGCGTGTCTCTTCCACAAAAAGCGAAAGAGCAAACGCTCCAGCGCAGTCAGGCGGGGCTTAGGACAAGGTACGACGGTCAGGCGGTAGTAGATGACGGACGCGATGTACGCGTTAGCCACCTCCGCTCGGCCTTTCAAGGATAGCTTCCTCTCCACCCATTTCTGGGTGAGAGAAGCCACCCTGCTCGTCACCTCGTCCCAGTTTTTGTCCGTCTGGAGGTCCGAACCGAACCAGACCCCTAGCAATTTAACCGGTCCGTCCGTCCAGCGCCCGACGACGCTGTTGGGCGGCATGGACCTGCCTCTCCAGGTGCCGAGCTGCAGGCCCACTGACTTTTCCTGGTTGATCATTGCTCTTGTCGCCGCTTCGTATTCTCTTAGTCCAGCGCCCGACGACGCTGTTGGACGGCATGGACCTGCCTCTCCAGGTGCCGAGCTGCAGGCCCACTGACTTTTCCTGGTTGATCATTGCTCTTGTCGCCGCTTCGTATTCTCTTAGTATAGTGCCGATCGCCTCGATGTGTTTGGCGTTCGACACCACTACGGTGACATCGTCCGCATATGCTGACACGGATCTTCCGCATCCTAGTTCGCGCGGGACCCCCCTCAACGTCTCCAGTTTGTGCAGTAATGGCTCGAGAGTCAATACGTACAAGAGGGACGAGAGGGGACATCCTTGGCGGATCGAGCGCATGATGTTGAACGGTTCCGAAAGGTGACCGTTCACTCTCACCACAGAGCAGATGTCGCTGTGCATGGAAGCGATCCAGCCTCTGAAGACGGGCCCAAAGCCAGCCGCCTTCAGGAATGCCGCTAGGTAACGATGGTCGACCCTATCGAAAGCTTTCGACTGATCTAAATTGATCAAGGACCCACCCGTGCCAGGTTCCCTAACTACCCTCTCTACGATGTATCGCATGAGGTAGAGGTTGTCGTGGATGTATCTGTCGGGAATAGCGCATGTCTGCGCCTCTCCCACCAGACCACCAACGACAAGCGCCAACCTCTTTGCTGGCACCTTGGCCAAAATCTTGAACTCTGTGTTTAGCAGAGTTATGGGCCTGAAATGATCTATGCTATCCCCCTTGTTCGGATCCTTTCTGAGCAGCGCCACCGCTCCTCGGCTCACAGAACTGGGAATTCTCCCGTTCTGTTGCCATTTGAAGTAGACGTCCGCCAAGAGGCCTCCGAACAAGTCTGGCATTTGTACGTAAAGTTGATAGGGCAGACCATCCAAACCAGGCGATTTACCCCTTGTGCAGCCAGTCATTTCCTCCAGTACTTCAGCGGCTGTTATCGGCTTTTCGCAACACTCCGCCTCAGTGGCCGAGAGCCACGGCAGTCCGTCGAGGTAGACACTGAAGTCCATCCGTCTATCCGGCCCGCCGCTGCCCCCGAACAGCTGTGCGAAGTGTCGCTGAAAAGCTTCACACATTTGCCCGGGATCGAGTAGCATGCACCCGTCGTGGTCCACCAAAGACCGGATCGTGGCTTTGTTGCCACGACGCGTCTCCGCCACTCGGGCCCATTGAACGGCTTTCGTCCCCTCGTGTCTGAGAGCACGCACCCTAGCTCTGAGAACGCAGCCTTCGTGCTTTGCATTGAAGAATTGGTTAAGGGCCCATTTCGCCGCAAGTACGTCGGTCGCAATGCCTTTGCTAAGCGCCTCGTCTAATTTTCTAACTAGTTCTCCCTCTGCTCTATTTTTCTCTATAGTTAAAGCCTTACTAAACCTAATGGACTCTATTCTAATCGCTCTTTTCAGAACAAACCATCACTTGTTGACGATGGCCCCCGTCAACGCCCGCTTAACTAGTTCGCTAATCCGGTTTCTGTAGGCCTTGCGCGCTGGTAAGGACGCGTTTAGCTTCCAGTAGCCGGGTCCTCGTCTATGAAGCCTATCTAAGTCAAGCACACAGATCACGAATTTGTGTTGCGTATAGCTGACTATCTTGAATTGTGGACAGCCTATGCTAGACCTATCTATTTCCCTACAAAATATTCTATCTAGATATGATCTGGATGACCCGACACGGTTTGTCCAAGTCCACATTGGCACATTCGGGAAATCCAATCGATACCTGTCAGACAGTTCAAAACGCCTGAGCAGGTTGGTGAGGCTCTTGCACCCTCCTCCCCTATCCGCTAATCCCACACAGTCCCAGCGTGCATCTAAGATCCCGTTCCAGTCGCCCACTAACACTAAAGAGCGGGACGTTCCAAGAAAGGTCTCCAGACGCCGGAAGAAATCAGGCCGCCCTGCTCCTGTCGGGGCATAGACGGCCGCTAGCCTGAAAGCTAGCCTGTCTCCGCTGGTCACGTCCAGCACCACCAACTTACCTTCTGGGTCCAGAAAGATGGCCCGCCTAGCAAGATCCAAACTTCTCCGAAAAAGCACAGAAACTCCTCCCCCGATCCAGGACGGCTGGGAGATGCGTACACATCGTAGCCGACGAAGATCGGTGAGATGGCCCGTGCTTCGGAGATTCTGGTCTCGCTGATGGCCACTACATCTATGTTTAGTGACCTGAGGTCGTTGAGCAGGTGGCCCTGCTTCCATGACGACCCCAAGCCACGCGCATTTATGCTGCTTATTCTGAGTGAGTCTTGTTGAAATGGAGTGGAAAAGATGGGAAAGACCACTTACCTTACTTCTCGTAGAGGAAGGATGGTTTCTCCATCCTTTTCACTGCTTGTGGCCTCTTCCAGAAGGATGTCCTTATAAATCCTCCTGGAGAGTGCTTGTCGGAAGTCTCTGATGTCTTTGAGGAATTTTTGTTTTAGTGTCGTGTACGTTTTCTGTGTGATGCGAGTGATTTGTATGTGTGGAGGTGGTGTGAACTTTTGGCGTGTTGTGTAGTCTTTTTCTGTGATGTTGGTGTTGTGTTGGATGTAGTGTAATAATTGGTTGTTGTTCAAATTTAATGCTGTGTGGTGTGTATCGTTTTAGTTGCTTTGTTTTATTTGCGTTTGTTGTGGGTTTGTTTCTGTTTCGCTTTTTGGTGACTTTTGCAGTGTTGGTGATGGTGGTGTTGGGGTTAATGATGGTGATGGTGTTGGTGTTTGTGGTGATGGGGTTGGTGATGCTGGTGTGGATGGTGGCATAGCTGTCCTAACTTTTTTGTTTGATAGTTTATTTGTTTCCCTCTGTATTTTGTTTTTATTGGGGGGAAGGAAGAGGATTTTTTTCTTTTTTGGCTTCTTTTCTTTTTTTCTTTTTTCCTGATACCGTTTCCCACTCCTCGTCGTCACAATCTGTCTCCAGTTGTGATAGGCCGGGGAGTGGAAAATCCTCCACAGGCGTTGGTTTTGGTTGTGGCGTGGTGGATGGTGTAGGCGCTGGTGCTAGTTCTGGCGTGTTGGGTGGTGGTGTTGGTTTCGCTACTGTTGCTGGGGTTGTTGCTGCTACAGTTGTTTCTGTTGTTGCTGCTACATTTGTTGCTGCCATTTCTGCTGCTGGTGGTGTTGATGGTTGATTCACTGGGGTGGGTAAGTGAGGTGGCCTCAACTTTTTAGCCTGAGGGCAGAAAGCCCTTAGGTGGGTTCCTTCACCACAAACGACACACCTAGGCCTTCTGCCCTCGACGATTACGGTGAGGTGGCTGCCGTCAGTGAGGTCGATTACCTCTGGGATCTCTCAATGCTTTTTTGGTCCGCTTGGATCAGGAACTCCATCCCAGATCCGGACCAGTTCTCCTGCTTTTCTTTTGCTATTTCTATTATTTTGGTGTTCGCCTCGATGCCGGCGAGGACGGCAACCATTAGCCAGGGAATTTCGATGGCCGGTGGAACGTGGGTCATCCTCATCTTTACGAGTCTCTGGCCACAATAGCTTGGGACGAGTGTGAAGTCGTCGCTTCTTAATGGGGCCATGGAGTGCTCTCTGGCCTCCTGTGGTGTTCCAAAGAACACGTCCACGGTTCCATATTTCTGCCCACGTCTGATGTGGGTTTTCTTTGCCCACACATGTCCCAAAGCTTTTTGGATTTGGGACTCGGATGCCCGTTCCACTCGGCGCGATTTTATGTTAATCGTCCGATAAGACACGGTGCATAGGCGCCGATGCTCCATTTTATTAGGTGGGGGTGAGGCTGACCCTGTACCCATCTTTCTTTACCATTCTCTTGGCTTCATCTAATTCCTCCTGAGTTACCTGGATTGTTTCGCATTTTTTGGCTGCTTTGGCAAACGACATGGTGTTGTTATTCTCATTGTTGTTGTAGCTGTTGTTGTTATTGTTATGTTTGTTATTGTCATTTTTAGTTTCAGTTGTGGTGGTGGTGGCGTCAGTGGTGTTCGGTGTGGAAGAGTCGATTCTGGGTGAATCCATTTCGATGTCACGAGATAATTTTTTTTGGGGGGGGGGGTCTGTTGTCGCTGTGGTGGTGGTAGGGGTGGCGGCTTCAACACCTGCAGTCATTGGTAATGGCGGGAAATGAATGTCTACATGAGACAAATTTAAATTATTGCTACTGCTTATATTTTTAGTGTTGGCAAACGTAGTAATATTTACAATGGTGGTGTTGGTGTGAGGTGTTAGTTTGTGAGGAAGGCTGTCAGCCTGGTGTAGCTGTGAGTCGTCCATGTTTTTTTCAAACTAATTTTTTGTTTGATAATTATAAACGTTTAAATTTTGGGCTCAAGGCCCTAATCTTTTTGAGTGTCCTTTTCCGAAAGCAAATTTTGTGACCTTATAAACAGTTAACAACAAATATTTTCCTTAAATGGCAATTTTAAACAAACGAAAACAACAAACCTTTGCGGAGCTCACGATGATACGATTTCCTACGTAGGTCACCAACAATAATGATGATTTTATTTATTAGCCACAAGGGCCGACATGTAGGGGACAATACAAAGACAGGGACAGTGGGGGTTTACAATAAGGTCGAGTAAAAGTGCACAATGGCAAGACTAATTTAACAATGAAGATATAAAAAATATAAAATAAACTATACATAAATATAACAAAATAAATTCCCCGATAGGGGGTGGACGACCCATGGGTGACTCAGGTACCCCCACCAATCCTGAACCACCCTGCGCTTCTAGGGCACCCAGGGAGAGCACCCGTCTCCTCAAGTTAGCTAGCCCCTAGGCGCATGGTCAGAGTAGGCCCATTCACCCGAGCCATTCTCGCCACATTCATCCACCTTTTAGCAAATGTACTGGGGAGAAGCACTTCTCTCCCCATCCTCACTTTCCTTTCCAGGTGAAACTTGAAAAAGTTGATGAGGGATTAGCCGAAGAGAAAAGTGTGGCCATTAACCTTGACCACCGAGCAGGTGCCGCTGTGCATTGCAGCGATCCAGCTTCTGAAGACAAGGCCGAAGCCAGCCGCTTTGAAGTCAAACTCCAGATACCGATGGACGTCCCCATCGAATGCTTTCATTTGATCTAAATTGATCATTTCCCCACCGAAGCCAGGTTTACACCCTACCATCTTTATGATGTATCGCATGAGGTGGAAATTGTCGTGTATGGACCTGGCTGGGATTGCGCAAGTTTGCGCCTCCCCAACCAAATCCTCGACGACAAGCTAACATCTTGGCCAAAATCTTAAACTCTGTGTTGAGCAGAGTTATGGGCCTGAAGTTGTCTAATGTATCCCTCTTGTTCCCGTCTTTCCTTATCAGCGTCACCACTCCCCGGCTCACAGAACTTGGAATACTCCCATTCTGCTGCCAATTGCAGTAGAGTGCTTCGAGGAGCTCGGAGAAAAAGTCTGGCATATTTACGTAAAGCTCGTAGGGCAGGCTATCCAAACCAGGTGACTTGCGCCTCATGCAGCCGACAAGGGCCTCCGGAATTTCGGCTGAAGTAATCGGCCTTTCGCAGCGCTCAGCGTCGACCGTCGAGATGCGCGGCAAGCCGTCAAGGTAGGGACTGAAATCCGCTACTCTCTCTGACTCGCCACTTCCCCGAACAAACGAGCAAAGTGCTGGCGAAAGGCCTCACACATCCGCTTGGAATCGCTTATCTCGTGTCCGTCTCGGTCCGCCAAAGACCGAATTGTGTTTTTTTTTTACCACGCTGCGCCTCCGCCACGCGAGCCCATCGAACAGCTTTGGTTCCCTCTTTTCTCAGAGCACGAGCCTTAGCTCTGACAATGCAACCTTCGTGTTTCGCATTGAAGAAATGGTCCAATGCCATTCTCGCCGCTAGCACGTCAGTTGCAATGCCATTACAAATAGCGTCGTCTAACTTATCTACCAGCTCCCCCTCCTTTCTATTTTCTCTAACGCTAGTTCTTTACTGAACTCTATCGAAGTTACTCTAATCTCTCTTTTGAGCGCCCCCTAACCACCACCACCACCACCACCACCATCTGTTGTTGATGATTCCCCACTGTCAACTTTTGCTTAACTAAATTGTTGACCTGGTCCCTGTAAGCCTTACGTGCCGGAAATGACATGTCCAGCTTCCAGCAACCAGGTCCTAACCTACGCGTCTTATCTAGGTCGACCATACAGATCACAAATTTGTGATCTGAATAGGCGACCGTTTTAAAACGTGGACAGCTTACACTATATCTATGTATTTTCCTAATGAAGATCCTCTCTATATACGATCTAGATGACCCCATGCGGTTGGTCCATGTCCATACTGGCGCATTGGGGCAATCTAGTCGATACCTGTCAGACAGTTGGAACTGGCTGATTAGATGCTTGGGGCTTTTGCACCCTCCGCTTTTATCAGCTACTTCCACACAATCCCAGCGTTCGTCTAAGATTCCGTTTCAGTCCCCCGCTAACAGTAAAGAGCGAGACGTACCCAGAAAGGTCTCCAGGTGCCTAAAGAAGTCCGGTAGTTCGGCCCCTGTAGGGGCGTAGACGACGAGCATTCTAAAGGCACCACCTTCGCTACTGCTCACATCCAAGACCACCAACGTACCGTCCGGCTCCGGAAGATCGACGTTACCTCGAGGGTCCAGTCCTTTCCTAAACAGCACAGCCACCCCACCTCCCATTCCCGGCCTGCTAACAGATGCGAAGATCTGATAGTCGTCGAAAATGGGGGCTAGTGCGCGCGTGTCGGAAATTCTGGTCTCGCTGACGGCAATCACATACATTTCCAGCGCCCTGAGGTCGTTGAGCAGGCGACCCTGCTTCCAGGGTGACCCCAGGCCGCGAACATTTAAACTTCCTACTCTTAATATGGCCATGTTGGCAAGCTAAAAGAGAGAGGCAAGGTTTACTTACCTCCCTGGGTCTTGTGAAGGTCGGGTGGTTCGACCTCCATGGTTGGTGGGGTTTCTTTTGGGAACCTCTTTAAAAGTCTCGATGTGGATTTCACATTCGGGGTTCTCACGTCTTGAGGAAAGCTCTCCCGAATTTCTTTGAAGGAATCGAGTGACATTCGAACCAGAAGCAAATCTTCTGGCACGCAAAATGTGCTCATTTCAAAGATCTCCCCCTCTGTTTGAATGTCCTCGCTTCGTGCTAAGAGAGCCATCAGTTTATCGTTGGCCTTTCTGACAAGCACGAAGTTTTATTTGTTTTTGTTTCGGTGACTGTGGTGGTGATGGTTTTGATGGTGTTGTTTTGGATGTGTCTGTGTTTGTTGTAGGTGTGGTGTCTGCAATTTCAGGTATTTGTGTGTTTATTTGTACTTGTGTTTGTTTAGGTTGTTTGCGTTTCGGGGATTGTGGGGGTGGTGTCGATGTTGCTGTTGGTGCTGATGTTATTGGGGAAGTGTTTGCGTTAGTGGTGTCTGTATTTTTTATTGTGTATGTTTTTGTGTTTTATTGGGGCTTTTTTGTGAGTTTTCTCTGTTTTTTTGTTGTTTTTTTTGCACTTTTGGGTTTTCCTTCATCTTCGCTGCTGGAAGACAAAGGGTATGTGGCTGTGAGTGTCTCTGTGTCTGTGTGTGCGTTTATTGTTTTGTCTATGTATATAATTGGGGGGGGGTAGGGTGAGTGGGAGAGCTTTCCTCGTTTTCCCCTTGGATTAGTTTCGGTGTTGGTGATGATCCGGCTGGTTTTGATGTTGGTGTTGTTTTTGGTGGTGGTGGTGCAGCTTTCAGTGCTGACACTGGCGTTGGCAACAAAGGAGGTTTGCGACCTCCTGCATTTTGCACTGAGGGCAGAAGGCTTGCAGATGCGTTGCTTCCCCGCAGACGAAGCAGTTCGGCCTTCTTCCCTCAGTGATTAGTTGGATTGTTGTCCCGTCCTGCAGGCGGGAAAAATCCGGGATGTTGTTGATGTCCTCTGGTTTCATTTGAAGAAGAATCTCCACATCCATTCCGGACCAGTCTTCTCTCTCTGTCCTTTTGATATCCAGGAGGGTAGTGTCTGTCCCCTCCTCGATTACGCATCCCAGGAGCCACCAAATGTTTATTCCTGGTGGGATCCTGGGAATGCAGACCTTTACTGTTTTTTTGCCCATGTAGGACGGGTGCATGATAATGCGTTCCGTTCTGCAGGGGGTCACCGAGTGCTTAATAGCAAGGGCCTCGGTTTTGAACAGTACCGAGATGGTACCGAACTGTTTGGCCCTTGCTTTATACTCTATGTCACTTACGATGCACTCTAAAGCAGCCTCAACCTCTGCTTGGCTGGCAAGTTCCACTTTGCGTGTCTGCACTGAAATGCATCGAAAGTACACCGTCCTCCTTTGCATGGCCGCTATTGCCCCGTCCGGGATGGTCAGGTTTGCCCATGACTTCTCCCGTTTAATTAACGCCTGGGCCAACTGTTCGTCTTTATCGCTAATATCAATATTCAATAAGCGCTTTGTTTTTGCTGTTGCTGCAGCAAAGGTGGTGCCTCTGTTGCTCTTGTTGTTGGTGTTGTCGTCCTTGCTGTTGTTGTTGGCGTTGTTGTTGTTTTGTTTGGTGTTGCTGTTGCCAATGTGTTTACATTGAAGCTGTCGGTGTTATTGTCGTTGTTGTTCTGAGTTGTTGTTGTGGTGGTGGTGGTGGTGGTGATGTCGTTTTGAGATGATACTGCTCCTAACACAGAAGGGAGCGGTTGTGATGGTAGCTTTCGTGTTTTGCCTTCACACTCAGTGGAATGGTCGACAGACATGTCTGTAGTAGTCGTAATTGTGGTGAGATCTACAGTGGCTGCTTTTGAACTTTTGACCTGAATGTTGTTTACCGTTTCAAGGTCGAAAATTTCCATTTTTTTTTTTTTTTTTGGTGGGGAAGCGATTTTTTTCGAAGTTTTTTAAAATAAATCTGAATATTCGGGCTTAAAACCGGAATATTGAGAGGTCTCCCTTCCTGGAAACCAAGGTAGATATTTCGTTAACGACAAGAAAATACAAAAAAAAATGATACTTTAAAACAGCTTAAAGTTACGAACCTTTTCCCCCGCAGACTTGTACGTCCAGATGCTCGGCACCGCTCTCAAGGAATACGAAGCGGTGACAGGAGCAAAGATAAACCAGGAAAAGTCGGTGGGCTTGCAGCTCGGCACCTGGAGAGGCAAGTCCATGCCGTCCGACAGCGTCGTGGTGCGTTGGACAGACTGACCGGTTAAATTGCTCGGGGTCTGGTTCGGACCGGATCTCCAAGTGGAGAAAAACTGGAGCGAGGTGACGAGCAGGGTGGCCTCTCTCAACCAGAAATGGGCCGAGAGGAAGCTGTCCCTGAAAGGCCGGACGGAGGTGGAGAATGCGTACATCGCATCCGTCATCTGCTACCACCTCACCGTCGTCCCTTTCCCCGGCCCAACTCTCACCAAAATGGAGCGCCTTCTCTTCCGTTTCTTGTGGAAGGGACGCGCTCCCATGGTCAGACAATCTATCTGCTGTCAATACCCGTTGCGTGGAGGACTGGGCATGCCATGGCTGATGATGTGCAAACATGCGCTGAGGCTGCGACATCTCTGGTGCTTCCTTGACGGTGAACAGGTGTGGTCGCCGTTCGCCAGGCAGGAAAAGACCGAGGGATAGCGCTTGGAAACTGGAATGTCTCCAGGCGCTCACTGCCCTCTGTCAGCTGGGCACCAGTATCGGTGGAACATCCACCTCGGCGTTCTATAGAGGACTAGTGGAGGGGAGCAGCGACGACGTTCTTGGAGAGATCCTGGGCGTCGAAGAAAATCAGTTGTTTGCTCTCTTCCGGAGAACTTTCAGCCCAGGGCCTATGGGTAACTTCCAGAAATCCCTGGCCTGGCAGTGCTAACGGGGAGCTTTGCCGGTTCGAGATAAGCTCTACAGGTACGGAAGTGCCGTCAGCCTAGCCTGTCCGAGATGCGCGCAGAGCGGCGAAACCGTCGTGCACGCACTCGTTCAGTGTCCGAGCATTGCTGACTTGTGGAGCTATATCGAACAGTTGCTGTCGCGTGTAGGACCGAACCGGTTATCGACTGAGTCCATTGTGCAGATGGTCTCGCCGTCTTCCTTCGAGGAAGTAGGGCAGGCGGTTTTCATCTGCCTAGTGGCCATGGCGAAATAGATTGTGTGGTGGACAAGGTTGAAAGGGTTAAAGACAGATACTTTCCTCTTCGGCGAATCCCTAATTAACTTTTTCAAGTTTCACTTGAAGAGAAAAATCAGGGTGGAGAGGCAAGTGCTGCCTTCTAGCAAGTTTTTTGAAAGGTGGGTGAATGTAGCGAGAATCGCTCGAGTGGACGGGACCGCTCTGAATATACGCCTGTAGTTTGAGAGATGGAAAATTTGAGAGAGGGCGCTTGCCCTGGTGGTCAGGGTGGCCGTGGTCTTTTGTGTGGTTTTCGCCACAAGTAACCCTCGGAGGTTTCCCCCTATTGGGGAATTTTTTCATTGTTTCAATTTTCATTTTTATTGTTTATATATATATATATGTTTCTATGTCTTTTTTTCCTTTCTTATATAAATAATAAAAATATTTACACGCACAAAATCCATATCGTACCGTCCTGTACCGTCCTGTGCCGTCTGTAATGTTTTTTCTTGATGTCAGCCCGTGTGGCCAATAAAGAAGTCATTATTATTATTATTGTTGTTGTTTTTCAAATTTCTTTTGAAAAGGAAAATCAGGGTGGAGAGGAAAGTACTCTCTTTCCAGCATTTTGTTGAAAGATGGGTGAGAGAGGCAAGCATGGCCCGAGTGAATGGCTTACTCTGAGTATGCGCCTGTAAATTGAAGGTGGAAAACTGGGAGAAGGCACTTGCCTTGCCGGTCAGGGTCACCATGGCTTTTTTAATGGGCTTTCTCCATGAGTGTCCCTCGGAAGTCTCCCCCTATTGGGGAATTTTCCTTTGTTTCTTTTTTGTCATTTCTTTGTTTTTTCTTTACACGCTGAATGCCCATTTGTCCCGTCCTGTACCGTCCTGTGCTGTCCTTAATATTATACTTTATGGGAAAAAAACATGGCGGAACCACGCAGCCCCAACTTTGAGTTTGCCGTCGTGCGACAGCGAGTCAAACGTTGAGGCTAATAACGCTGCCCCCTCCCCCCACCCACCCGCAACAATTTTATAATGTAACAACACATCAGGCAATATTGCCAACACCAACAACATCAACAACACCAACAACAGTGAGAACACTAATATAAACAAAAATGGCAACACCAACAACAGCAGCAACAACGCCAACAACAGTAAAAACACAGTCGTGAGCAAGATCGACAACAGTACCAGCAACAACGACAGCAACACCAACAACAACAACTGCAATAATGACAGCAACACCAACAACAACAACAACAGCAAGAACGACAACAATATCAACAACAATGACAACCACAACATCAACAACAACAACAACAATAACAAAAGCAGCAGTAACGACGAAACCACACAACAGGCAGGAGCCGCCCAAGCTACATCATTCGTGAAGGCTGCCAAAAATGTTGAACGAGTACGTGTCAGTGACACGGAGATGAGGCAGGCCAAGATGTTGGTAAAAAAAAAACCGGACACAGGGTCAGCCTCACCCACCCACCAGATCTCATGAAAAACCGACGTCTGTGTAAGGTCTCGTACCGTACACTTGCACTCAAATGGCGCAGGAGGAACGGGCGACCGAGTCACAGACCCAAAGAGTTGTGGGTGCCGTCTGGGCACAGAAAACCTACGTAGTCCGAGGATCAAAGTATGGCACGGTGGATGTTCTCTTCGCTACACCCGAAGAAGCCAGAGTACACACCAGTACGCTACTCCGCAGTGACGAAATAGTGATGGTGCCCACATACTGCGGCCAGAGAGTCGCGAGGATCCGAGTGACCCAGGTTCCGCCCTCAGTGGAGATCGCTTGGCTGATGGTGGCCGTCCTCGCTGACGTCGAGGGGTCAACAACAATCCTAAACGTCATTCGTATAAGACAGGAAAACTGGTCAGGTTCGAGGATTGTGCTAATCATCCAAGCAGACCACGAGAGCATAGAGGCCATTTCCGATGTGATCGACCTAGACGACGGCAGCCATTTATCCATCTATCGAAGGTAGACGCCCAAGGTGTCACGGGTGCGGACACAAAGTACATCTTAAGGTCTTCTGCCCCAAACTCACCAAGGCGGGCACGCGCTCCCTCCTTCTCCCCACGCCGTGCCCCGCGACTGGAGTGGCCAAACCACCAGAGGCCACAGTAGCGGAAAAACTACCAGTACCAGCGACACGAACGACAAAAACACCACCTCCACCACCAACAGCGCCATCAAGACCAATGGAGAGCATGCCCCTTCCCGATGTCGCTAAATCGGACAGAAAGTGTGATGACGCTAAAGAGTGTTAAACCATCGCAACGAAAAAAAAAAAGGGAAAGAGCTCCCTACCTTCGCCCACCAAAAAAGGGGGAAAAAACAAGAAATGATAAATTCAATGACACCACCGCCATCGCCATCAACAGCCGCACCCCCACATCCACTTACACCAACATGGAAGGTCGCGCTCTTTAGTGTTTGTGGGCGACTGGAACGGGATTTTGGATGCACGCTGGGACTGTGTGGGACTAACAGATAGGGGAGGAGAGTGTAAAAGCCATGCAAACCTGTTCAGACGTTTTCAACTGTCAGACAGGTACCGTCTGGATCGTATCTAGATAGGTGAGAAAGAGAGTAACAACGGTGCAGGCATGGCTGTGTGGTTAAGAAACTTCTTCACAACTCTGTGGTTTCAGATTGGTTCCCATTTATTATCAAATGATGTTGTTGTTTAATGGCTAAGACGTAGAAGGAAGCTGATACTTGAAGAATGCTACCATCGTCACCTCTAGTATTATTGACGAAATGGTAGAAGCATTAGACCGTCGGATGAAATATCTTGCTATATTTATTTTACCTACTTGCATTCTATGCCCTGAGGTCAACTTTGTGTAGTGTGGTGGAATGGTGATAATTTTTCTGTCTGTTTGAGCTCTGCGTTTAAATCTCGACGCAACTTAATCCGGTAGACTTAATCCGTTTCCTGATTTAATGCCACTAGTTGAGGATACTTTTCCCTTCTTTTCCACCAGTCTCGGAGATTCTGAAAAAGGTCAAGGATGCTGCTCTTCGTCATTACAAAGCGATAAAATATATCTTCTTTATACACACATATTAATCTGTATAGAGCCTTGCTCTATAATTATTTTACAGTTTTTGTATTAATAGAGAACGTGTTAGTAATTATTCAATGTTCATAGAATTTAGTGAATGAATTATACATCTTAATATGTAAAAGGGAAGCTATGTATGTTCCAAGTTGTAGGACATAGTTTTACACCTTAATAGCTGAAATTTAGCATGGAAGCTCACTGTATCAAGGAGGTCACAGGCTATGTGACATTTGCGGATATTTGCTCTATTTAGATTCAAATAAGGAATATAAGAATGCTGTATATTCCCAAGTATTGAGATAGACACAGGAGAAATGTTATCGATAAGAAAAACGATTAATTTAGAAAGTAGAATTTGATTTGAAGGCTACCACAATGTGAAATGAGGATTACGGTTTAAGAACGAGAAAAATAGGCAGCTGCGAATTAGTTTCCTTAATTAATCTTTTAATGAAGGTATTTTATCCCTAAATATAAGGTCCTATAAAGAACTGCAAGGTATCATCCAAACAACTTAGTTTTTGTCATATTTTAAACATTTACCGTCCAATTCACATTTGAAATAAAACACTATTTTCTACATTTTACACGATGTTTCAAACAAATTACATCACCTTCTTAATTCCCTTAGAACTAGGCACGACTATTAGTTGTTCTATATAGTATGAATTAATTCAAGAGTTTTATAGTGTTTACCCATAATATTTTTCCTTTACATTTTCACATGTCGCAAAATAAAAGTACCGTAGAGAAACAAATAAAATTCTATCGTTTATGTTCTCACGAAATGCATGAAGATCACAGCTTCAAATATCATTTCCCATTAAACTATTGAACATCTGTGATATGTTGAAGTGAAACAACAACAACAACAACAATACAACAATAACAAAAAACCACAACAAAACCACACGCAAAAAAAACAGCAAAGAAAAAGCAGAAAAACAAACGGAAAAGAAACGAAAATTAAACCTATATTGACTAAAAGAAAACGATAGCAGCGACGTTAGCTCTCCGGACAAAATAAACACCAGAATAGAATGGTTCCGCATTCAATTTCTTTAGTATAAATTCCCTTCTAGTAGTGGGAGTGTTTTTGTACCATCCCGAATCAATACAAAGCAAAAGTGAAAAAAATTAACAAAAAACGCAATAAAAGCCAAAACAAAACAGTAATATAATTGGGCTCTTTTCATCGACTTTACACTTCCGGCGTTAAACATTTACCTTGCGCCTTTTAAAAATTAATCAATATAGAGTACATTTTATTGATTTTTAAATATTTTATACACCGACCACACATACAGTCACACACACACATATATACATATGTATATACATATATATGTGTGTGTGTGTGTGTGTGTGTGTGTGTGTGTGTGTGTGTGTGTGTGTAAAAGGCACACGCCAATTGGCAGAGTTATTAGAGCGCCGCCAGAGATGCCTCACAGTATCTGTTTCGGCACATTGCATTCTGAGTTTACATCCCTTACAATTCTCCCTTTATGTCTTTTACTGATGATATCATCACAGAACCAGCTTTGTTTCCTTCTTTAATATTTCATTTGGGAGTCTCTCATACGAATTCTTAGAAAGGAAACATAAAAAAAAAGGAACTTTCGTCAAATGTTTCCGTTGGTCTTTCCAATTGCTGATACTATCTATCGGTCGCAACTCCAGGTAGAAGGAGCAACGTGAAATAAAGTGTCTTGCTCAAGGACATAACGCATCACCTGGTCCAGGAATCGAACTTACAACCTTACGATTGCGAATCCAATTCTCTAACCACTCAGCCACACGCCTTCACTAGAGGAAACATAACTAGTACCGTAAAAGTAATTAATTTAATAAATGAAAACATATAGGGTCCCGACTCTTTATATATATATATATATACATATGATGGATTCCCCTGACGAGAACACGAGATGTGTATCCAGCTGTTGGATCAACTAAACTACCTGTTCATAGAATTAACATGAAAAGTCGCAGAAGTTATAATAGAGGTCAGTTTGGTGTTGTAGATGTTCCTTGGTTTTTGCAGTCTGATATTAAATATCTACATTACTGTACACTTTATTTTGGTCCGAATCCTTTGCCAGGATTTCATCTGACTCCCTGTCTAAAACCATTCTCCAAGACATAATTGAAAAAAGGCGAAGAAGAGTCAGACAAAGAAATTTTTGATCCTCAAGTTTGCTGGTTTCGGTCCCGTCTTCAGAGGCTGAATCTCTTCAATGCACAACATAGCGTAGATAAATGTATACAAGAGCATTTCGGTGGTCCGAGTAAATTGCTAACTATTGGAATCGTTTCAGATCCCGTGCTCGGTTCGTGAAGGGTGCCCCTCCCTGCCCACTCGCGTCCTTTCTATATGTACTGACTCTTGAGTCACTACTGCGGCTACTGAAGGTATTTAAGGGAATCCTGCTCCAACAGAGATCTAGAAAAGCTTCATCAGCATATCTGGACGATGTCACAGTGACAGTGTCGAAAACCTCGGAAATCGGGGTGGTCTGCAATATTTAAAAGAGTACGAAACGTTAATTATACCGGACCAGCCGGTTGGTTTGCAGCTTGTCACCTGCAAAGGCAAGTCCCTGCCGTTTAGTAGCCTCGTGGGACGCTGGATGGACGGACTGGTTAAGTTGCTTGGGAGTCACGTTTGATCCGAACCCGCAGGTGGATAGGAACTGGGATGAGGTAACGACCCTAACCCTAACCCTAACCCTAACCCTAACCCTAATCCTAACCCTAACCCTCAGAAATGGGCGAGAGGAAGCTACCCTGGAAAAGATTGGACACGTCACAATACTATGAGTTATCTGGGCATGATTGAGGACAGAAAACTGTGGTAACTGTTGGCATCAAGAGTTGCACTACAATTACTGGCTGCACCAATTACGGGAACTTGATTAATTGATTCACTACATAAGAATTTCTAAATAGATTTCCTAAGTGTACATTTCTATTTTGTAATTTTGTTTCGTCGATTCATAGCATACATACCGTCTCATCTCCTTATAATATATAACCAGCAATTTATCTGTCTGTCTGTCCGACGCGTAGAGAGAGAGTGAGAGTGAAAGAAAGAGACAGACTACAAGAGGGGGATAGCGGGAGGGAGAGAGAGACACGCTGAAAGAGGGGAAGGAAAGCTATGTCTTGCTGTCTGCATTACGATACATATATATATATACACACACACACTTAGCGCGTCATAATGACGTAATGCTGACAGCCAGACATACAGACAGATATTATAAGGGCGCAACGTTATATCTATGTATCTATCTAAAAAGAAAGACTAAGAATTATATAGAGAGAACGCTAAATCGCCTAATGCGGTCCCTAGGGCATTGAAAATTTGAAATAATTTTTGCTCAAAACACTCACAGGACCATAAGTATTACATGTCTAAAGTTTGAAAACAATCGGTTGGATGGTTCTCAAGTTTTAGTGAGCTGACAGACAGAGAGACAGACATTCTCTGTTTTAGATATATAGACTAGCAGAAAACCGCCCAACGCGTGGTTTTCTGCTAGTCTCTTCATATAAAATTTAAGATGACCCAAATCATTATAAATGATGGACACATACTTAGTGATCACTTCATCGGTGAATAGGATAAGAGGACGAAACATTAGGATTAATATTGGAAGCAATTGTAATTAGATATTTAACTTAATACCGACTAGTATAGATTGAGTTGATCCATAGCGTAGATAAATGTATAGCTGCTCACACACATTCACACACGCTCACGTGCACATACACACAAATATCCCCACGCACGTAAACACACAAATAATATATACATATATATATAGATAGATAGATAGATAGATAGATAGATAGATAGATAGATAGATAGATAGATAGATAGATAGATAGATTTCTTTATTAGCCACAGGGGCACAAAAGAAGGGGACAAATACAAAGGGGGAAGTTTACATACAATAAAAGCGTGTAAAATGTTATCACAAATGGAATTTAAAAAGTTAGTCGATTTTCCCCAATAGAGGGAGACAGTTTATATGGGTAACACATACCCCCGAAAAAAAATGTGCAACCCTCATCTCCAGGAGTACGAAGAGTTTGTACTCCTTTCCTCTCCTCCTCCTTTTCCTCAACCTACAGGCTGATATAGAGAGAAGGCCCATTCACTCGGGCCATTCTCGCCACTTTCACCCACCTTTCATAAAACTTGCTGGGGTACAGCACCTCTCTCTCCATCCTGATTCTTCTTCCAAAGTGGTATTTGAAAAAAAGAATCAGTTGTTGGCCGGAGAGAAAGGTGTCTGACCTCAGCCCTTTCAACCTTGTCCACCATACAATCTCTTTCGCCATAGCTATCACACAAAGGAAAACCGCCTCTCCTTCGTTTTTGAAGGAGAGTGGCGGTTTGATCATGACAATGGACTCGGTGGTCAACTGGATTGGTCCCACCCGCGACTATAGTCGTTCTACATAGCCCCACAGGTCAGTGACACCCGGGCAGTGTATGAATGCGTGCGCGACGGTTTCTTCGTCTCGCACGCACCTCGGACAGATCTTTTTTTAGATAGATAGATAGATAGATAGATAGATAGATAGATAGATAGATAGATAGATAGATAGATTTCTTTATTAGCCACAGGGGCACAAAAGAAGGGGACAAATACAAAGGGAGAAGTTTACATACAATAAAAACGTGTAAAATGTTATCACAGATGGAATTTAAAAGTTAGTCGATTTTCCCCAATAGAGGGAGACAGTTTATATGGGTAACACATACCCCCGAAAAAAATGTGCAACCCTCATCTCCAGGAGTACGAAGAGCTTGTACTCCTTTCCTCTCCTCCTCCTTTTCCTCAATCTACAGGAGATAGATAGATAGATACAGATATATATATATAATAAATGTAATCTGAGTTTTTCGAATATTAGTAATAACATTCGATTCGTTTGCAATTATGCAAACAAGCCTCAATTTTATAGCCATGTCAGTAGAATGAACACTTCATTCTTGCTCTTGTGTTGGCATGTGAACAGATATATATATATATATATATATATATATAAATGATATAGATATTCCAGTAGGTACTAAGTACCCACGAAAATATATATGGTGTCTATAATAGTGGTTGTTCCATGGTACTAATTTGAAATACCAGAACTGTAAATATGAGCGGAACAAGTAAACATTAAACAATCTTTTAATTAAATTAAAATACGATTTAAATATTTACCTCTTCTATCTGAAGAGCTATATTTTTCCATTGGAGATTCTCTGAAATTCCAATCTTTTGATTAACGAAACCGTCGGTCATGGCACTAGAAGAGGTAAATATTTAAATCGTATTTTAATTGATTTAAAAGATTGTTTAATGTTTACTTGTTCCGCTCATATATATATATATATATATATATATATATATGTGTGTGTGT
>OZ024741.1:173081693-173094193 GCA_964016885.1 Eledone cirrhosa
ATCAATGCCATTCTTCCGCACAGCTGCAATTAGAATCAAAATGGCTTATAGCACAGGCGATAAACAGCTCAATCTTAGATTTTCTAAACACAAAATGTACTTATTTGATCGCTTTGTAACCTAGTTTTATTTCCAACGCCCTACCATTCAAACAAACACACAAACAACATGAACACACATGTAAAGAAACACGGACGCATATACATACGTCGAAACACATACACATCTACATATTTCCCTTCATTTACATAACTCATAACTACGCCGAAAAGCAGATGAATTATATTGAATGTAATCACGTGACTCACAGCGGCCTGTTATGCTCTGAAAAGCCACAAAAGGAAATAAGTTTGATTGGTTGAAATTACTCTATATCTATTATAGAATAATGTAACTTAATTTAGCTAATTACTTCAAGACTTATTTGTAGACCTGTGTCGTTATTATAGTTTTCATAATAAGAGAAAGCAGATAAGCTCTTAGCATTAATCTTCATTAATGATGTGACTACTTCTCTTCGTCCTATTTCGGACATTTTATCGTAGTTTTGTCGTTTCTGTTATTTCCCATATGTAATAAACATTGCGTTTCATTATGACTAGATATGTCATAATGAAACGCAATGGTGGATTGGCAGTATCAGTAGAGGGTCGGACGCCATGCTTTCCAGCATAGTTACGTCCCTTTACGTTCTGAGTTCAAATCCCACCGAGGTTGACTTTGCCTTTCATCCTTACGGGGTCGATAAAATAAAGTACCAGTAATGCACTGGGTAATTGGTGGCCTTGTGCCTAAAGTAGAAACAATTATGACTAGATATGTCTGCATACTATGTATACATGCATTCATAAACACACGTATACGTATATATATATGTGTGTGCATGTATATATATATATATATATTTATTTGTGCGAACTCGCTATCATCGATATAGTATATATGTCTTGTTAAATAGTTGTATGTATATTGTGATAGATAAATGAATAACGAGAATCACACAGACAAACTGTCAGAGCGACAAAAATAGATTGACAGATATATATAGATACAAATATGTAGGTGCATACTTATACACACACACACATACACACAAGCACGCATACACCTGTATATATATATATCATGTGCACATGCACACACACACACACACACGTACACGTATATATATATATATACATACATATATATATATATAGAGAGAGAGAGAGGTGCGGGGGGGGGGAGAAGAAGAAGAAGAAGAAGAAGAAGAAGAAACTTGGTAAAGTGTATTTAGAAATAAAATGAAATCTCTTCTTCAGTTGTCTGATGGAGATCGCAGACATTTCAACGCATTAAAGACAATATGGCTAACTCCAGTGTGTCAATAACTTGTATATATATATATATATATATATATATATATATATATATATATATGCAAAAGTTCTATTTAAATTGTTGGGATACAACAAGCAAATATTTTTATAACTGATATAAAGCACTCGACAAATATTTGGAGTAGATATACGATATGAATAAATGGAAACTATATTTATAAAACCATATTATATATATATATATATATATATATATGTAGGAGGTGAGTTTTATTGTAGTACAATAAAGCAATGCAGATATCGGATAAGAAGCACTCTACAGTTTGTAGGACTGGAGTATACATAATATATAAGATCAAAAGATGGTTAAATGAGTTCCATGTATTTTATTATGCGCATTTCAAAAACAAATATCATCATGCAATAACATTTGTGTTTTCATCAGATAAAATAGGAGGACATGATATGAAGGTTAAAAAACACTTGTGGATAGTGCAGTTTTAAATCAACATATGATATGTTGATTTAAAACTGCACTATCCACAAGTGTTTTTTAACCTTCATATCATGTCCTCCTATTTTATCTGATGAAAACACAAATGTTATTGCATGATGATATTTGTTTTTGAAATGCGCATAATAAAATACATGGAACTCATTTAACCATCTTTTGATCTTATATATATATATATATATATATATATATATATATATATATTGCGTGAGTGTGATTTCATATTACGAAAAATGAGATCTCGATATGTAAACATAGAGCTAATTGATATATATTAATGTATGACATTAAAGAGAGCCTGTATAAGTTACCCGCTTGAATAATCAGCGTGAATGACCTTGACACTAAGGTTAGACTCACGGCCTTGGTTTTCCGACGTCTTATATGCTGTGACAGTGTGCTGCTACTCATTCAACAAACTCCTTATACAACCTTTTTTCCGTACTGTCTATTTTCATGTCACACACAGTAGAGAATGTTCCTCCCAGATACATGGGAATTCCATATATATTGTATTCGTAGTCTGTTGTGGATTTCCCATCTTAGGTATTATGTTGGTGCTAATGTATGTATAAATGTGTGTGTATACACGCACATATGTGTACACACTCTCACACATACATGTCGACACAAACACACACAGAGACACACATACACACGTACAAACACACACATACACACATACACACACGCACACACATAGATATAACTAAGACCATATCACACATTAATCTAATCTAAACCCGATTTAGCTCAACACACCGATAAACCTGAAGAAAGGGAGAAAAAAATACTTCAGTCTCAGCGATTAAATAACCACTGAACAACATGAAACATACGGCTATGAATGGAATAAAACAAGAAAAATGACATTAAATTGAGGCATATATATTTTGGGGATACAGCTGAGGTAAAGGGTATTCAAGCCACCTCAAAACTAAAGTCCTTAGTCTTATTGAAAACACTCGTTACGACAAACCCATCGTTCCTTTCTATAGTGACATCTAAATAATTGTTTCTACTTTTGGCACAAGGCCAGCAATTACGCAGTAGATTACTGGTACTTTATTTTATCGACCCCATAAGGATGAAAGGCAAAGTTAACCTCGGCGGGATTTGAACTCAGAATGGCAAGGGCCGTAACTCTATACGTCAAAGCATGGCGTCCGACCCTCTACCGATACTGCCAATCCACCGCCCTTTTGTGACATCTAAATAATAAATCTTATTTACATCTCAAATACTTCTGTTCGCCTCCAAACTATTAGAATAAATTCTATGCAGTAAATTCTTGAAGTTTTCTTAGTTCGGAAAAAAAATGTATCTGCAACACCCACCCAACTGTTCAATGGGGCTTATCCTTTTTAACTTTCGCAACTCTTCTAAAAAAATAAATAAATAAATAAATAAATAAATAAATAAAATTCGTAAGAGAATAAATACAAATATGCTGGGAGCAAACTACAGGACCCCATTTGCTCATAATACAGAGATGGGGGGGGGGGCGAAAGAGATGGAGGCGATGACAGTGGGAGTTCGGCTCTTCCGTGGCGAACACTTTCTCTACTTATCGCTCTAACATTCATATGCCGTAGAAGGATTTTCATTGTTTGCGTAATGTTGACAACAAGGCTCACTAGAACAGATTCTCTCAGCAACTTAAACCTTTCTTAACCTGATTGAATACACTACAGGCAAATGTAAAATATGTTTTATTAAATTTAAAACCAGTCTGTTTCAGGTCGATCTTCGTTCAACATGTGTAGTCGTTATACTTTATTCAAGACACAAAGCCTTTCTCGATCTTAAGTAAAACATCTTTATATTTCGTTCCGAATACCAGGTCGATTATCCTGCCCATCCCTTCCTCAACCAAATCCGAACCCAAACTAGTATATAGAGAAATCGTAAACTCATAGTTTTAACAAGCTTTACCTTCCCTAATCCAATAAAAAAAACTCAGCACTCGTTCCTATATTCCATTATTGTTATAAACTGCATCGCAATACTTAACAAAGGTCTCTTTAAACACAGATAATAACTTCTAAACGAAACTGGCCAACTGTCTATTTCTGCACTTTCTGGCTCCTGCTATAAATCTTCATTTTATGCATCTTAGGAATCCAGAAAAAAATGAGAATACACATATTCTTCCCTTCTACCCAACAGCCTCTAAAGCCATCCAATTCAAGCATAAATCCTACAACCAGTGAACCGATGTCTTCTGACACCAACCTCTAAGTCAAAGTTATGATCACTATCACATTCTAATTTGCTAGCCAAAAACCGTCCGATAGTATTTCTTACAAATTATCACGGAATTACCTGCCGCCTTATCCGTCGGTGCGATAATGTACTTTTACAGAACTCATTGCCCTAGCACGTTTATTAAGTATAGACGTCTCACCCACCACTCGAGCCAACTTCCTTATCATAATTTTAACGAAGCTACTGAATCTTACCTTCCAGCACCCAAAGGCCTCTTTTGTAACACCATATATTATGCCTAACTTACATACGAAGTCATGTATGCGTTTACAAGTGATTATGAGTATCTGTGTATATTAGAATGTATATTGATATGCATGTATGTATATGAGAAATTATATATATATATATATTATATATATATATATATATATATATATATATATATATATATATATATATATATATATATATATATATATATATATATATATATATATATATATATATATATATATATATATATTTATATATATATACATACATATATATGTATATATATAGAGAGAGTATATATATATACATACATATGTATATATATATATATAAAATATAAATATTTACACATACACCAATTAAACAAAGCCAGAGGTATATATGTGTTTTGGCAACTTTTCACGATGTGGCTCAATGAAGAATTAATAAATTAAATAATCAGAGCAAAATACTATAGAGTAAAGCATGTCCAGAGAATTATTTGATATTATATATACATCATCTCTATTCCCAATCAGCATAATTAACCACACAAAAAATCAATTAGACCGGGCTATAAGAATAAAAGGCATCTATGAAGAAACAGTAAATAAATATACCATTGCGGCGTCTTCGCGCACAACCGCTATAGAATATTTACCCAACATTTCAACAGCACGTGGAAATTAATTAAATATACGGTCAACCATACATAATTAGGTAAAAATTAATGTTAGAAATGCTTATACACATACCAGGATTAAATCACTAAATGCCGACCCTAGGGTTTCTCTCACTTTTGAGATACCTTATTAAGGAAATACTCGAGTTTTAGAGCTCTTCAGGGGACAAACTGAAGAGCTCTAAAACTCGAGTATTTCTAACATTAATTTTTACCTAATTATGTATGGTTGACTGTATATTTAATTAATTTCCACGTGCTGTTGAAATGTTGGGTAAATATTCTATAGCAGTTGTGCGCGAAGACGCCGCAATGGTATATTTATTTACTGTTTCTTCATAGATGCCTTTTATTCTTATAGCCCGGTCTAATTGATTTTTTGTGTGGTTAATTATGCTGATTGGGAGTAGAGATGATGTATATATATTATCAAATAATTCTCTGGACATGCTTTACTCTATAGTATATATATATATATATATATATATATATATATATATATAAACATGCATACTTATGTATACATAAAAGTGTGTGTGTGTGTGTATATACACCTGTGTATGTACACGTGCCTGTATGTACACATGTGCGTATGTATATACGTGTGAGTGCGTATGCACGTGTGAATGTGTATATACGTGTGTGTTGAAAACACCGGAGAAATCTTGTTTTAAATGTAATGAAGAAATCAGGTAAGAAGATATAAACTGCTTTAGATGACTCATGGTTTATGTAATATTATTTGTTGGTTGTAGATAAAACAGATGTTTCCCTTCATCTTATCATTTCCCGCATAATTTGTATTTTTCATCATCATCGTCCTTCTTCTTCTTCTTCTTCTTCTTCTTCTTCTTCTTCTTCTTCTTCTTCTTCTTCTTCTTCTTCTTCTTCTTTTTCTTCTTCTTTTCCTCCTCGCTCCGTGGAATTTGGATTTCTTACCAAGCATAACCAAAGAGAAAAAAGAAACGTTTTCGCTGTAATACAATTTTTCCAGGGAATCAGCCTGGAACACTTTAGCTGACTCCCCATAACCCGGATGATACCCGGAATGTTTTTTGCTATGAAAAAAAAAAAACACACCCGCAAAAAAAGAATCCAATGGCAGAGAATACAAACAAAAAGAAAATTACATAACAGGAATTACTCATCGAAAACGGACAAAATAATGGTTTTTTGTTTGGTAGTCAATACGATACGGTTAACAACAATAGCAACAACAAAGACCATCACAAAAACAGCCATGCACACATACTTTTTGCCAAATGAAAAAGATGCTATGTCAAGCAACAAGATGAGAATAAAAGCTTTCCGTTTTGTTTTGTTTTTTCGCTAACGCTAATATTAACAATCAGATGGTGGACATGAACCATCTGACTGAAAAATATTTGCTTGGCAGAATTATGTAATCAGTGAGCACGTTTTTGGCAGCAATCTTCATCTAAAAATGATATAGGAGGAAGATTATGTATCTCTGTATCGCTACAGGTTTTCTTAAGCTTTTAAGAAAACAATTGAATATAGTTTGGGCCGTTTTGTAGGACGATATCTCTAACGGTGATTATAATCTTAGTTTTTAAAACTGTGACCAGGGCCTAGAATCTAGTGTAACTTGTGCATCATACATGCAGCTAGTGCATCATACATTTGCACATAGATTTGTGTCACATTATATGGGATGATACAACACAAGGATTACGCTGAAGGACGTTTGTAATGACATTGGCACTTAGCACATCATCATACTGTGGAAGAGGACAGAGAGGTGATTGTACCACCACAAAGTCGACACAGAGGAGATATATCTTCTCCATAAACTAATTTTCTAATGTTATTCGTATAAATTGCTTGATTTTGTGCTGCAACTATTGTACACTCTCTTTCCTTTTTCAAAATACCCCTTCTTTAGCCAATCCCACAATTTCATTCCTCTCACATCATATGTTGCATTTCTGAACTGCCCATGTAATGCTTTGCCTTCATATGCAGTTTCATGTTCACTATACACATTTTCTTTACTTTTGTCACCATTGATAGCTCCTAAAAGACCTGCTCTATTCACAGCTTCCTCTCTGGGCGCGTGTAAATATTACTCTAACCCTTCCATTTCTATTCTAACACAATCTATCCCATTTGCTCTTTTCATATATAATATCAATAATAATAATAATAATAATAATCGTTTCTACTTTAGGCACAAGGCCAGCAATTACCCAGTACATTACTGGTACTTTATTTTATCGACCCCGCAAGGATGAAAGGCAAAGTTAACCTCGGCGGGATTTGAACTCAGACTGTAAAGGGACGTAACCATGCTAGAAAGCATGGCGTCCAACCATCTACCGATACTGCCAAACCACCACCAATAATAATAATAATAATGATTTCTTTATTGGCCACAATGGTTGACATCAAGAAAAACATTACAGACGGCACAGGGCGGTACAGGACGGTACGATGTGGGTTTTGTGCGTGTAAAGATTTTTATTGTTTATATAAAAAAAGAAAAAAAAAGGACATAGAAACATATATATATATAAACAATAAAAATGAAAATTGAAACAATGAAAAATTCCCCAATAGGGGGGAACCTCCGAGGGTTACTCGTGGCGAAAACCACACAAAAGACCACGGCCACCCTGACCACCAGGGCAAGTGCCCTCTCTCAATTTTTCCATCTCTCAAACTACAGGCGTATATTCAGAGCAGTCCCGTTCACTCGGACCATTCTCGCTACATTCACCCACCTTTCAACAAACTTGCTAGAAGGCAGCACTTGACTCTCCACCCTGATTTTCCTCTTTAAGTTAAGTGAAACTTGAAAAAGTTAATTAGGGTTTCGCCGAAGAGGAAAGTATCTGTCTTTAACCCTTTCAACCTTGTCCACAATACAATCTCTTTCGCCATGGCCACCAGGCAGATGAAAACAGCCTGCCCTTCCTCCTCGAAGGAAGACGGCGAGACCATCTGCACAATGGACTCAGTCGATAACCGGATCAGTCCTACACGCGACAGCAACTGTTCGACATAGCTCCACAAGTCAGCAATGCTCGGGCACTGAACGAGTGCGTGCACGACGGTTTCGTCGCTCTGTGCGCATCTCGGACAGGCTCGGCTGACGGCACTTCGGTGCCTGTAGAGCTTATCTCGAACCGGCAGCGCTCCCCGGTAGCACTGCCAGGCCAGGGATTTTTGGAAGTTATCCTTAGGCCCTGGGCTGAAAGTTCTCCGGAAGAGAGCAAACAGCTGATCTTCTTCGACGCCCAGGATCTCTCCGAGAACGTCGTCGCTCTTCCCCTCCACTAGTCCTCTATAGAACGCCAAGGTGGATGTTCCACCGATACTGGTGCCCAGCTGACAGATGGCAGTGAGCGCCTGAAGACATTCCAGTTTCCAAGCGCTATCCCTCGGTCTTTTTCTGACCCAGGACTGCAGCTCCGTCAAAGAGACGAGCTGTGGGAAAACGTGCCTGGTGAACAGCGACCACACCTGTTCACCGTCAAGGAAGCACCAGAGATGTCGCAGCCTCAGCGCATGTTTGCACATCATCAGCCATGGCATGCCCAGTCCTCCACGCAACGGGTGTTGACAGCAGATGGATCGTCTGACCATGGGAGCGCGTCCTCTCCACAAAAAGCGGAAGAGGAGGCACTCCATTTTGGTGAGAGTTGGGCCGGAGCAAGGGACGACGGTGAGGCGGTAGCAGATGACGGATGCGATGTACGCATTCGCCACCTCCGCCCGGCTTTTCAGGGACAGCTTCCTCTCGGCCCATTTCTGGGTGAGGGAGGCCACCTTGCTCGCCACCTCATTCCAGTTTTTCTCCTTCTGGAGGTCCGGTCCGAACCAGACCCCGAGCAATTTAACCAGTCCGTCCGTCCAACGTCCCACGACGCTGTCGGACGACATGGACTTGCCTCTCCATGTGCCGAGCTGCAAGCCCACCGACTTTTCCTGGTTTATCTTTGCTCCTGTCACCGCTTCGTATTCCTTGAGAGCGGTGCCGAGCATCTGGACGTGTCCGGTGCTCGAGACCACCACGGTGACGTCGTCGGCATAAGCCGACTCGGATTTCCCGCATCGTTGTTCGCGTGGGAGGCCCCTCATCGCCCCCAGTTTATGAAGTAACGTACAAGAGGGACGAGAGGGGACAACCCTGGCGGACCGAGCGCATGATGGTGAACGGCTGCGGCAGGTGACCGTTCACCCTCACAACTGAACAGATGTCGCTGTACATCGCAGCGATCCAACCTCTGAAAACGGGCCCGAAACCGGCTGCCTCGAGGACCGCCGCCAGATACTGATGGTCGACCCTATCGAATGCTTTGGATTGATCCAAGTTGATCAGGGCTCACCCGTGCCAGGTTCTTTAACCACCCTCTCTATGATGTACCGCATGAGGTGGAGGTTGTCGTGTATGGATCTGTCCGGAATGGCGCATGTCCGCGCCTCTCCCACCAGACCCTTGACGACAAGCGCCAACCTCGTTGCTAACACCTTGGCAAAAATCTTGAACTCTGCGTTTAGCAGGGTTATGGGCCTGAAGTTATCGATAACATCCCCCTTGTTCGGGTCTTTTCTCAGCAGCGCCACCGCTCCCCGGCTCACAAAACTGGGAATGCTCCTGTTCTGCTGCCAGTTGCAGTAGACGTCTGCCAAGAAGTCACCGAACAAGTCTGGCATAAATGCATAAAGCTCGTAGGACAGACCATCCAAACCTCGCGATTTACCACTCGTGCAGTTAGCCATCGCTTCCCGTATTTCACCGGCTGTTATTGGCTTTTCGCAACACTGTGCTGCTCTTCGCAACACTGTGCTGGACGATTTATTAGATATAAAGTTTGTTTTTTTCTTCTAGATTCTATCACCTTTTCAATAGTGAATGATTTATCATTTCAGAGTACTCTACAGGTCACTTTGCCGTTGTTTAGACCTCAAATGTAATCGAGAGAAGATATTCTAGAAGCGAGATCATGGAGTTTTATTCTGTAATAGTGTATTTTGATCTACAGCCCCCAATATATAATTGCTTTTTCAGAGGTGAAAATTTGAGTTGAGTGAGATATACCTCTTGTTTCAAGTTATTTCGTGTGACTGCGTAATGTCTTCGTTTGTTGTCTCTCTATAGATTTTTAAACTGTGAGAAATTAAATTGAGAAATAATATATTTCTTTCTAGTTTTTACTAAGACTACATTCTCAAAACTGACTTTCCCATTCTTAAAACAGTAGGGTATAAGTTTAGGTAGATTTAGATGCTATTTGTAACAAGTCTTTCCTTGTCTTTGTGAATAAATACATTCGTTGATTCGTATAAATACATATTTCCTTGACTTGTGGTTTTATTGACTCGTTGCCATTATATTTTTACTGACATTGCTGGAGGTAAAGATTAACACTTTTCGTAGAAAACATATTCGCAATATATTTCGAAAAAAATATATAAAAATATGTGGTGTAAAATGGAAGCGATAATGGAAGGTATAGTAAAATAGTAAATATTTACTCGTTCCTGCCAGCCATTTTCTTATCTTATTTTATTTTATATATATATATTTATCTTCTCGCTTTTCATAATTCAAAGATATCTGGTTCAAAAGATTTTGGAACATTTCCAAGCTATCACAAGTAATGATAGATGATATATTAGAATGGATTGACCTTCAAGTTTAAGTTTATTTTTTCCTTCTTTCTTTCTACAGTTATTCAAAATAATTTTCCGAAAGGCTTAGCTTATTACGTGACCTATTTATCATTGAATCAACAAATTAGCGTTTATTTCCCACCTAGTTTAGCTTCAGCCGCCGTCAAGTGCAGAATATATTAAAAAATAGACTGTGTTATTTAGTCTCTGTTCAATGAAGCACTTTGTACTTTTAGTTGAAAGATGAATGTATGATTGAGGAAATGAATGCAATGAATATTCAGGCGTAGATGTGAAGTTGAGCGCTACCATGTGTGTGTAGTTAATTTCGCTTTCCCACTACCTAATTTCGGATTCTATCGAATGATATGGCACCTTCAACATGTGCTTTGTACGATATTCTAGGGTCCACCAAAACGTTGGGAGTGAAATTTTGTAGATGAATATATATGTATATATATATATATATATATATATATATATATATATATATATGTGTGTGTGTGTGTGTGTATGTGAGTGTGTATATATATATATATATATATATATATATATATATATATATATATATATATATATATATATATATGGATGTGTGTGTGTGTGTGTGTGTGTGTGTGTGAGTGTGTATATATATATATATATATATAAAGAATGAGATGGAAGGCAATGGTTTACGATGGACTATTCAGTGCTGATACTAATGATTGTTTTGACATAAAATCCAGTAAATACCCACCTAGAATTAAAGACATGGCCAACTTCGAATTAGACCTTGTTAATTTAATTAGTGATATCAGATTTCGTAAGTACAATAATAATTTTCAAACTAAACTGTCTAACGATATTTCTAATTTTAAAATTTCTAGAAACACTTTTGTTCTTTCCGATAAAACTAAAAATCTCTTTGAAGTTAATAGTATTTTGTATAACCAACTTTTAACTAATAGTATCACCAACAAATATAAATTAACTAATAATAATACCTACAATACTATTAATAAAGAAGCTAAAGAACTAGCTAGTTCTTTAAAAATAGACAACCGGATTGAAGGCCTAGCTAAACGTAAATCATATATTACCCTTAAAGACCATAAATTAGACTATACTAATCGACCTAGTTGTAGATTGATTAACCCGGCTAAATCCGAAGTTGGCCTTGCAAGTAAAAAAAATCTTAAGAAAAATACACAATGGTTAAATACATCCTCTGTTATTTCTTGGTTTAATAATATACAAGGTAAAAATAAATGTAGATTTACCCAATTTGATATTGTTGATTTTTACCCCTCTATTACTGTTTCCTTATTAGCCTTAGACTTTGCAAGACCCTTCATTAATATTTCTAAATTAGAAGAAGACATTATCTTTCATGCTAGAAAAACTTTACTCTTTACTAATGAAAGTATTTGGGTTAAAAAGTCAAACCCTGAAAACTCTTTTGATGTTGCAATGGGTTCATATGACAGTGCGGATGTGTATGACTTAGTAGGATTATTCCTTCTCCACACCCTCAAAGAGAAATTTCCTTCCCATAATATCGGTTTATACCGTGACGACGGATTGGCAGTTTCTCATACCACCAACGGCCATAACCTTGATAAATTCCGTAAAGATTTAATCAATACTTTTGCTAATCTTAACCTTAAAATTACTATAGATACGAACCTTACCAATGCTAACTTTCTTGACATTAATCTTGATCTAATTACTGCCTCTTTTAAACCTTATCATAAACCTAACGAAAATCTTAGATATATACACAAAGAGTCTTGCCATCCCCCTATAGTTTTTAAAAATCTTATTCCCAACATTAGCCTTAGGATTTCTACCTTATCTTCGTCTCTAGACATTTTTAATAAAGCCGCCCCTTATTATAATA
>OZ024741.1:173116693-173134193 GCA_964016885.1 Eledone cirrhosa
TTAACGCTCAATCCTCTATAAATATATTTTTTATTGTCGAAAGGAATATAGTAGGAGTACACTTCCGTAGTCATCTCCTTGTCTCTCGTGTACTGTGGTTTTTACGAGAGAGTGACACTATATTCATACGTAATTTACCATTGGTCTGTTTAACCTTATTGCATATGAAAATGTTGCTATTGAGAGGTACGACGTAGTTCCACTACATCACCCTCTCCTTAGACTGGAAAGCAGTCGATAAAAATGAGGAGAAAATGTCCGCAAAGGTAACATAAGTCATCCAAAGCAAATACAAAAATGAAGAAAAAAGAGAAAAAAAGAATAGAACTGTTTTACAAAATTTCTTGGGTCAATGAACATGACGACCACTACGAGTTGCCGTGGTGTATGTTGAAGGTAAAGGAGCGTTTGTATGTGATTGTGGTGTTTGCGGTAGTGTCTGTATTGACACATTGTAGGAGGGGGGAGTATAAAGCTTTGGTGTGAGAGCATCTGTGTAGGCCCGCTTTAGTCTGTCAATAGAGACTGTGTCTTTATGCCCATTAAAGTCAATGGTGAAATGTTTGTTTGTACGTGCAAGTACGCGATAGGGTCCAGAATAAGGTGGAGTGAGAGGACTTCTCACTGCGTCATATCTGACAAAAACATGGGTCCACGAGGCAATGTCCCTCGGAACCGAAGATTTAATGGCTTGTTGCCTAATGTCCATAGGAGGCAGGACTTGAAAATACGAACGCAAACGAGTCACATAGAGTGTAGGATCCTGAGTAGAAAGGTCGACTGGGGCAAGAATCTGCCCTGGCAAAGATAAAGTAGTGCCGTACAAAAGCTTGGCTGAAGAGAATCCAAGGTCGTCTTTAATTGAAGTGCGGATACCGAGTAGTGCTATGGGGACGTAGTCGATCCAATGTAGAGTATCCGCACGCAATGCGGCCTTTAACTGGCGATGAAAACGCTCTACCATTCCATTAGATGCAGGATGGTAACATACATACATACATAGACACGCACACATACATACGTACACACATACATGCATACATACATACATACACACATACATAGACACACACATACGTACGTACATGCATACATACGTACATATATACATATATATGTAAGTATGTATGTATATATGTATGTTTGTATGTATATATGCATGTATGCATATATACATACAAACATACATATATACATACATACTTAAATACATACACACATACATACACACATACATACACACACACACATACATACATACATGCATGCATATGTACATACATACATACACACATACATACATACATACATACATACATACATACATACATACATACATACATATATGCATACATGCATATATAATACATACATACATACATACATACATACATACATACATACATACATACATACATACATACATACATACATACATACATACATACATACACACACATACATACATACATGCATACGTACATACATACATACATACATACACACATACATATAAATATCTCTCTTGCTGAACGTATTAAAACGACAATGTTTAATTTAAAAAAAAAAAAATAATGAAATATTACGTGTTATTGACGAAATAGGGGATGAATATTTACGACGGATAAAACCCCCAACATTTTGGCAAATCAACGCCTGTTTATATGCCCTAGCAACGACAGTGAAGCATTATCTTGGTGTTAGCAGAGATATTAACAAGAATAGAACACCACCAAAAATACCATCATAAATAACTAAAATAGAAAAAAAGATTGCTGACCTACGAAAAAACATAGGATATGTGACAATGCTCCTTACATGCAAACAAACACAAAAAAAAATCACTCCTCGCCAACAAAGAGTGAAAAATAAAATAGAGACGATGTTTGGTAACAGTAGAACCAGAACTCTCCAATATAAGCTTATCACCCTCAAACAAGAATTGAGAGCTGTTAGCGAAAAATGCCGATACCTGAAGAAGATAGATGAGAGAGAAAAGTGCTTAATAAAAGATTCAGGCGAAACCAAACATCAGTCTATAGAGATATGAAGGGCAAAATAATAAGTGTCATTTATTATCCCAGAAAGACATAGATTCCTTTTGGAGCAAAATATGGGGTGAAAAGAAGAATTTCAACCAAGATGCAGTGTGGCTAAGAGAAATCCGAAAGAACTATTGCCCCTACACTACAACAAAACATACGAAATAAGTGAGGGTACCCTTGAGACTGTGATAGGAAAACTCCAAGATAAGAAAACACCAGGAAGAAACATGATTGTCGGCTACTGGTACAAAAAACTGATATTCTATCGGAGGTATCTTACTGACCTCTACCAACAAGTTCTTAAGCGAGATACACTTATACTAGAATGGTTGACATTAACACAAACATTACTGGTCCCCAAGAACAAAGACACCCACTTGGCAAAAAACTACCGACCCATTGCATGCCAGAACCTGATGTATAGGATGTATATAGCCTGCCTGAACCTATTGCTCCAAGATAACTGTGAAAATAATAACATCATCACAGATGAACAAGCAGCTGGAAAGAAAGGGGTTTGGGGATGTGCTGAACAACTCCTAATCAACAAAACTGCGATGTCGGAGGTGCGACAACTTAGGAGGAATATGGCTACAGTCTGGCTGGACTACAGGAAAGCTTTCTGTTCCCCACTCTTGGATGATAGAGGCCCTCCAACTTGCTAAAGTCCCAGACATTATATAGAGAGGCTGTCTTCTTGGGCTACTATCCTAAGGTTAAAGACAGAGAGGGAGGACTCTATTTGCACTGATAAAATAAAATATTGCAGGGGTATATTTCAGGGGGACAGTCTCTCTGTGATATTATTCATCTTGTCATTAAACCCCTTGTCCTTTCTGCTCAAGAAATGTGAGGGATACATCATTGGCTCACAGGAGGACAGAAATACGAACCTAACCCATAATTTCTTTGTGGACGATCTGAAACTCGATGCCAAGAATATGGATGAGATGAAGAAAAATTTTGACCTGGTTACAACGTTCTCAAAGGATATAGGAATGGAGTTTGGCCAAGATAAATGCTCAATAATGACTGTAAAGCGGGGAAAAACAACAACCCAATCTAGCAACATTGTCATCAATGGCCTAACTGTTTCACCGATATCTGATGAGGACTGCTACAGATACCTGTAGATGAGAACATATCCTATAATGGTATCTGTAATAAAGAACGCGTAACCAGGCAATACTACACCGGATTAAGAAAGATCTAGTCATCGGAACTCTCTGCGCAAACAAAAACAGTGGCTCACAATGTGTTTGCTGTGCCTGTCCTAACACCAACGTTTGGAATACTCAATTGGATGAGAGACGAAATCCGAGCAGTTGATGTTGGAACTCGAAAAATACTGAACAACACCGGAAACCTCCACATTAACAGTGACATAGACCGCCTTTACTTGAAACGTAAGCAGGGAGGCAGAAGCCTAACATCAGTCCAGACAACATTTGAATGTCGCATCATATCTCTCCGACAACATCTACGAACCTTGAAGCGTAGGAGCCCGTTTCTCGAGCAAGTCTATCTGCATGAAACAGATAAGATCATGAGAGCTGGGAAGGAACTTCTCGAGAGATATTCTCTGTGTGATAATCAAAAACTCACACCCAGGGAAGTCGCTCAGCAGTATCGCAGTGAATCCATGGATGAAAAACTGCATGCTTATCAGCAAAAAATCATGCATGGGTATGTTGCCAGGAAGCTCCAGAGTGAGAGTAATATAGATACGGAAAGTAGTCTGTCTTGGACCAACAACCGCTATATTGGCTCCCACTTTGAAGGATACGCTTTTGCAATCCAAGAACAGGAGATTAACACGAAATACCTGATTCACAAAAGAGATAGGGATGCAGGCAAAACACCTAGATGTGATAGCAAGTGCAGACTCTTCAGAACTAACATCGAGGATATCACCCATGTCATCAGCAGCTGTCCAAAGATGTCATCGCGGTACTATCTACCTATGAGGCATGATGTAGTGGCCAAAAGACTGTACAATGCAGTTCGTAAAAAATATAGCTCAGATAATAAACGCATTAAAAGCTACAGCAATGTGGAAGACATACATGTACATAATATGAAAGAGTACTGGTGGAATGTTCCAGTAAAAACCCCAATAAGACGCAGGCATAACAGACCAGATATTATGATATGGGACAGGGAGAAGAAAGCATGCACAGTAGTGGAAATTAGCTGCCCAGCAGATGCCACTATAATATCAAAGATTAGCGAAAAGGAGAATATTTATGCAGAACTGATGAGAAATCTGCAGATACTCCACTCTGATTACACCTTCAGATCTATGCACAGTGTAACATATTTCTCGTTCCCCGATTCTAAGTGTAATTTCCTGGTTTGCTATATCCCATTAGTGTGAAAAGATACTATTATTTAAATAGAAGTTTGGGTTTCTGGTCAGAAGTTTGATATTTCATAATTTTCATATTTTTCAAGAAAAAACATTTTTTTTTTTAATTTATCAGTTCATATAATTAAATCAACAGAGTATATATTTATTTTATTACACAAGCTTATCAAAAGCAAACAAGTAAAAACTAATCTATATATATAAAACTGTGGTTGTCTGTCTGTCTATCGATTTTTGGCACACATCTCCTCTTAGAATCTCTCACGGAATTGCACCGAAATTGCTATACTTGTACATTGAGCCCTAGCGAAGACATCGGAAAAAAAATATTTCAAATTGACCCACCCTATGTGACGAAATCGAATATAATGTATCGATTTTTGAGCGTAAGTTATCAGTTATTTCCCTTTGTTCTGTTTACATTGAGCGTCTTACGTAAAAAATTACGCTGGCTTTCTCAGCGTTTAAAATGACATTAACACAATACACGAACAGTTGTCGAGCCAGCAAAATATTGACCTGCAAAATTCATCAGTTCGAACACTAAGCTTCCGTTTTGCTTCATTTCCATTTAAAAGCATTTTAAAACAATATTTTTACTTGAAAACAAGTCTATTTAAAGACTACGTAAAACAAGCAAATATTTCGTCGTTAGGCGTGCAGACAGACAGTCGTGCAGACAGACAGTCGTGCAGAGAGGTGATATACGCGTGCAGACAGACAGTCGTGCAGAGAGGTGATATAGGCGTGCAGACAGACAGTCGTGCAGAGAGGTGATATAGGCGTGCAGACAGACAGTCGTGCAGAGAGGTGATATAGGCGTGCAGACAGACAGTCGTGCAGAGAGGTGATATAGGCGTGCAGACAGACATAACTGATAATTTGGTTACGCTAATGTTTTTCTCTGCGTTGCAGTGTTTACATTTTCGATCTTTGTTAATAAATAACCAGTGCAGTTTCTATCCCCAGCATCCTCTTTTGTTATAACATTCGGGTTATCGTTATGTTTTCTTAACTTCATAAGGCATATTGTTGGTTGAGGGAATATTAATCAAAAACACCACATGCAAGTCTGCACAGTAGACACTACAGTTTTTAAGCCAAAAAAGAAACTTAACATTGTAACTTTAACACAGCTACTGAGCGACCCCGAGCAACGCCGGGCTTTACTGCTAGTAACACTTATAAAGCAACTTATACACGTCAGAAATGACTGGATTTCCTGGATTTGCGGTTGTAGTCCATGTCGCATTCCCGCACTAGCCCCCCAGATATAGTCCCCCATCATTTTTTCATTGTAGTGGCCCTGGTACCTCCGCTCTATCTCTTTCACATCTTGGTGGAATCGTTCGCCTTGTTCTTCTGAGTAGGTGCCCATATTGTCCTTGAATTTTTCCAGGTGAGCGTCCAGCATATGGAGTTTAAGCGACATCCTGCATCCCATGGCACCATAAGCCTATATCAGATCCTGCACCAGTTGCTGGTAGTTTTCAGCTCTGTAGTTGTCCAGGAAGCCCCTAACAACTGCCTTGAAACAGTTCCATACTGTTCTCTCAATCCTATTGAGCTTATTGGAGAACGCGGTAGACTCTAACACCTTCTTTATCTGAGGTCCAACAAAAATTCCACCTTTGATTTTGGCCTCAGATAACTTGGGGAAGAACTCAAGAAGGTACTTAAAAGCGGCTGATTCTTGGTTGAGAGCCTTCACAAACTGCTTCATCAACCCCAACTTAATGTGCAGTGCGGCAGGAGCATAACCCTGGGATCAACCAGTGGCTCCCACATGACGTTCTGGGTCCCAACTACAAATTCTGTTCGCTGCTCCCAGTTCTTTCTTTTGTAGTGGTCAGAGGTGGCTCTGATGTCCCAAAGGCAGAGGAAGCATTGGAATTTGATAAAGCCTCCTTGGAGTCCAAGCAGGAAAGCTACCATCTTCAAGTCTCCAATGATTCCCCAATTGTACTGGTTGTATTGCAGAGAAGAGGACTTTCACACTGTAGTAATCTTCCTTCAGGCAGACTGAATGAGCTAGGAGCAGTGTCGGGAACTTGTTTCCATTATGGAGGAGGACAGCCTTCAAACTTGTGATGGAGCTGTCTATAAATAGCCGCCATTCCTTGGGCACAAACGACACCCCAATAACGTCAAACAGTCCAGGCATGCCATGGCAGAAGCAGAGGCCATCCCTAAGAGTGTAAAAGTGTGAGAAAGGTTCGTGTCGACTTCTCTGACTTGTCACCTGCACTTCCTCCTTGACCAAGTTCCACTGCTTCATCCTGGAGACGAATGCTTAAAACACAACTTACCTTTTATTCAGAGTGCGAAAATCCAGTATCAATAAATCTCTTTAACCTACTTTTTAACAATTTTACACTTTATTGCACTTTTATAATTTTATTTAGGTATTACTCTTTATTTTATAATTTTAATTTAACCTGAAACATATATTTTAAAAAATCATTTAACATAAGCAAATTAAACTTACATACAACGTAAAATCCAGCATACAAATAATTCTAGTGAATAGCTTAGAATTTTTACAAACCCAAAGGTTTAACTGTTTAATAGCACTTTTTTTATTTATTTAGGACCTAAGCAACACAAAAAAGTGATTACAAGCCAGGAACAGAGAAAAATATTTTTTTGTTACACGGTGTTATTGGGGCACTGGGGTATGTTAGTAACTGCCTCAATACAAATCTTGAGAAGCTAAGCTTCACAGGAACAGAAAGAACACAACTAGTTAGGAAATTACAAGTACAATCCATTTTAATGGAACAGTAAAAATATGTAAAACATTCCAAAAATGTTGCATCTAATAACTGCATATACACATGTACAGATGCAAAGCATATACACATGCACACATACAACTCAAAACATACACATCCACACTTACAATAACATCCATATCTACACATGCATACATAATCTACCTAGTTGATGTGTAAGTTCCAATGAGAGAGTCTTGTGTCTATGTTAGAAACCGACTCTCTCTCTATTGGTAAAACTTTGTGAAATTATAAAACCAGAAGAACATACATACATACATTACATACATACATACATACATACATACATACATACATACATACATACATACATACATACATACATACATACATACATTACATATTCCTTTTTGCTTCTCACAATTGAGTCATTGGAGTGTGGCAAGGCTGAAGCCCATTTAATGGCTTTTAGTCCATAAATACTGTCTGCTAGCAGCTCCCATGGAGATGCAACGGAAGGAAGCTCCAACAGAGCGTTAAGTCAGATCGATATGTGGCCAACGACATTTTGAATAACTGACCCGTTATTGATTCTACATTAAACAGCAATGGACACATAAATTTATCGATCTTACTATTATAGCTGTCATTGTTCACTCTCCAATGTAACATATGTGTAGGCGTACATATGCAACATATATATATATATGTGTGTGTGTATATATGTGTGTGTATATATATGTATATAAGTGTATATGTATGTAAGTATATATGTATATATGCATACTTGTATGTTTGTATGTAGATATATCTATTTATAAAGAGTTATGTTGATATATATGTGTATATGTGTGTCTATGTATATAAGTTTATATGTATATATGTATGTATATATGTATATATGTTTGTATGTATGTAAGTATATATGTATGTAAGTATATTTGTATGTATGTATGTATGTATATAGACATATCTATTTATAAAGAGTGACGTGAATATATATGGATGTAAATATGCGTGGTCTGGAATTGGTTAGTATCGCCATTTTCACACATTTTATTTCACCACAATCGATAATCAGGAATCAGGAATCCAAAGCAGGTATTTATTTCTATAAAAAAAAATTGTTGTTATATCTTCAACAAAATTCTATTTTCTTCAATTGTCAAAAGAATAGCAAAAAAATATGACAGAAAAATCGAGACGTCTAATTAAACAATAGTTTGAATGAGTGAAAATTATTCAAGTACGTGAAAAAATTCAGAAAGAATAGTTATTTGAAATCCTCTCGAATTAGAATATATAACTGGTCAAAGTAACAAGAATTATAACTCTTCTTAGATTTGCTTTCTATTTGCTTTTGGTTATTTATTTATTACTATCATTATTTGGGGAACTCAAGGGTGGTGAATTGGCAGTATCGATGGAGGGTCGACGCCATGCTTTGCAGCATAGAGTTACGGCCCTTTATGATCTGAATTCAAATCCTGCCAAGGTTAACTTTGCCTTTCATCCTTGCGGGGTCGGTAAAATAAAGTACCAGTCACTTACTAGGGTCGATTTAATCGACTTTCTCCTCCCTCCAAATTACTGGCTTTGTGCCTATATAAGAAACCATTATTTCGGGAACTCAAGGGCGGTGGATTGGCAGTATCAGTAGAGGGTCGGACGCCATTCTTTGACGCATAGAGTTATGGCCCTTTATGATCTGAGTTCAAATCCCGCCGAGGTTAACTTTGCCTTTCATCCTTACGGGGTCGATAAAATAAAGTAACAGTAATACACTGAGGCAATTGCTGGCCTTGTGCCAAAAGTAGAAACAATTATTTGGGGAACTCTGTTGCTTGTATTTTTTTTTTTTTATGGTTATTAATATTTTTACTCGATTTTTGTGTAAAATCCCCGCTGTTCCCTTCTATTGTATTGTCCCCTATATGTTGGCCCTTGTGGCCAATAAATAAAACAATTCTTATTATTACTAGTAGAAAACCAACCCTTCGGGTGGTTTTCTGCTAGCATGTGTAATGTGCATATTGATATTATATGCAAGTATATATGCATGTAGATATGATACATCAAATAAAATCGTAATTGACAATATACACAGAAATTGAACGGAGACTGCGTTACACTGTCTTCTGTAATCAGTAACGTAATTCATGATACATTAAAAAAAAAGACGATATTATATATAAACTGCATTAGGAGAAAATTAGTTGACGTGCCTTTCGTTATAGTCAAGTAGATCATAACTTATGCAGAATTACATAGCAAGGCCGATGTGACTTCAGCTTCATATACCACCGTCTCCGCATTTCGGTGTTGGTTGCGTTGCTATGATTGGGATCATTGGCATCAAACAACTCTATATTATACGTTTTGGCCGTCAATATATGATTTTACACTTTTGTCAATGTTCTAAGCGATTTTGACTGATTACCTATTGAAGATCTTCTTGTGTTTGTGGCTGATAGGGAAGCGTTTATCCTAATGTTAAAGCTAACATAGGTAAAACGTCCTTAGCCCTAATAGACAAACATGGAAGTGAGCCTATATCTGACCTGTCCAACAGCTGAACATAACAGCTTAATCTCTCTCAAATCAAACATGAAAATCTTTTAAAAACAAAAGCTACTAATAATTGTTTCTACTTTAGGCACAAGGCCAGCAAATACCCAGTTCATTACTGGTACTTTATTTTATCGACCCCGTAAGGATGAAAGGCAAAGTCAACCTCGGCGGGATTTGAACTCAGATCGTAAAGGGACGTAACTATGCTAGAAAGCATGGCGTCCGAATAATATAATAAAGAAAGGCTAGATAATATTTTTCTATTCGGTACTTATTTTTGTTATTTAATTTAATTTAGCGATAATAAAATGAGTTCTATAAGAATGGGAATATATAGAAAACAGTAGCTATTCAGTCTATTCAGATAACCCAAATAAGGTGATTGATTTTCAGTAGAGTTTCTGCATATATTCAATAGAGTTTCATATAAATAAGCAACATTTTTATTATTTATTAATGCCTTTGCAATGACATGTAATCTATATATGTATATATGTATGTATGTATGTATGTATGTATGTATGTATGTATGTATGTATTTATGTATGTATGTAGGTAGGTAGGTAGGTAGGTAGGTAGGTAGGTAGGTAGGTAGGTATTGTGTGTATGTATATATGTATGTATGTATGTATATATGTATGTATGTATGTATGTGTGTGTGTGAATGTGTTGTCTGTATGTTTCCATCTTATATTCAGAAGCTACAAAACAAACATCCATAAGACCATATTTATTTATTACTACTTGACATCTCTGAGAGAAGGTTTGTTTAACAATTATTTTGATATATAATACACACACACACACACACACACACACACACACACACACACACACACACACACACACACACACACACACACACACACACACACACACACACACACACACATACATATATATATATATATATATATATATATATATAAATGAAGAATTAGGAATTAGAAATAGAAGTTAGGACTATCCATCATCAGTTGTCTACTAGACACCATAGGTATTTCTTCGCATTACAGACAATATACCTCCGCCTAGGGCGATACAATAACTAAAATAAGTTATTGGGATAAAAAGAGTTGGGTGGAGAAAGAGAAGGACATGTAAACAGACATGAATGGTGAGGCAACGTAAAGAGAGGAACAAATGAAAAAATCAAGTCAATAATTCATTTCGAACATAAGAACAGGCGAATTTTGACGAGGAGTACAAAGACACATCTTAATCGTACGGATGTGAGCGAGAAGAAAGACCGCGTACAGTGTGGAACGATGGAGGAAGTGAGAAAGAGGGTGAGTAGCAGAGAGTGAGTGAGTGAAAGTGCTAGCTTTCTAGTTGACTGACAGGCTAACTGAATGAATGGATAGATAGATAGATAGATAGATAGATAGATAGATAGATAGATAGATAGATAGATAGATAGATAGATAGATAGATAGATAGATAGATAGATAGATAGAGAGATTTCTTTATTTACCACAAGGGCACACAAGAAAAGGTGACAATACAAAGACACATGCCGGATATTTTACATACAGCCATGTAAAAATATTGGAACAAACAATTATAACAATCGAAATTCCCAATAGGGGGGAGGCTCCACAAATGGGTTGTTTAATACCCCGTCGATAGAACAACCCACAACTTCAGGAGCATGTTGTGCAAGTGCTCCCTTCTTCCTTTTGTTCTCTTCTTTAACCTACAGGCTTATAAACAGAGAAGGCCCAATCACTCGGGCCATTTTCGTTTCATTCACCCACCTTTCAGTAAATTTACTGGGGTGCAGTGCCTCTCTCTCCACTCTGATTCTCCTTCTAAAGTGATACTTAAAGAAGAGAATCAATTGTTGTCCGGAGAGAAAGAAAGGCATCTGTCCTCAGTCCTCTCAATCGCGTCCACCATATAACCTATTTCACCATAGCCACTGTACAGAGGAAAACCGCCTCTCTTTCGTTTTTGAAAGAGGCTGGCGGTTTGCTCCTTACTATGGACTCGGAAGTCAACTGGATTTGTCCCATACGCGACAGCAGTTGTTCTGCATAGTTCCACAGGTCGCTTACGCCGGGGCAGTGTACAATTGCGTGCAAGACAATTTCAGTGTCCTGCTCGCATCTTGGACACGTCCTCTTGGAAAGATCCCTGCCGGGGCGTCCGTGCCTGTAGATCTTATCTCGAACGGGTAGAGCTCCTCGGTAGCACTGCAAGGCCAGGGACCTCTGGAAGTTGTCCATGGGTCCCGAGCGGAAAGTCCTACCGAACAGACTGGTGAGCTCATCGTCTTCGACGCCTAGAGTCTCACCGAGCACGTCGTCGCACTTATGTCGAAGTGGAGTCTCCACTGATTGCTGTGCCCGCTTGAGAGAAGACTGTGAGAGCCTGGGCGAATTCAATGTGCCAGGCGCCCACCTTCTTCGGTCTTCGCTTCACTCAGGACTGCAGCTCCGCCAGCGAGACAAGTTGTGTGAAGGCCTGTCTCACAAACGGTTCCCACACCGGTTGGTCGGTGAGAAATATCTGGAGATGCCGCAGCCTCAGCGCATGTTTGCGCATCACTAGCCACGGCATGCCCAGCCCTCCGTTGGAAGGGTGTTGACAGCAGACGGATCTCCTCACCAGTGGAGCCTGCTTCTTCCACAGGAACTGGAAGAGCATGCGTTCCACAGGGACAAAGCACGACAGTCAAGCGGTAGTAGATGACGGACGCTATGAAAGTGTTCGCCACCTCCGCTCGACCTTTCAAAGACAGTTTGCACTCTGCCCACTTCTGGGTGAGCGCAAATACCTTGGTCATGACCTCGTTCTAGGTTTTCTCCACCTGGAGGTCTGGACCGAACCAGACCCCGAGCAATTTCACCGACGCTATCGAACGGCATCGGTTTGCCTCTCCACGTTCCGAGTTACAAACCGACAGACTTGTCCGGGTTCAGTTTTGCTCCTGTGAACCTTTCGTACTCCTGTAGTAGGTTGCCGATTACCTTGATTTCCGAGGTTTTCGACACCATTACCGTCACATCGTCGGCATAACCCGACGCCGCTTTTCGCAGTCCCGGTTCTAAAAGGATGCCCTGCAAAAGCTCCAACTTCCGCAGTAGTGGCTCTAGAGTCAATACGTACAGAATAGAGGAGAGAGGGCATCCCTGTCGAATGGAACGCGTGATTTCGAACGGCTCCGATAGGTAGCCGTTCACCTTGACCCTCGAGCAGATGCCGGTGTGCATCGCCTTGATCCAACCCCTGAAAACGGGGCCGAAACCGGCCGCCTTGAGAACCGCTTCCAAGTATCGATGGTCGACCCTATCGAATGCCTTAGACTGATCTAAATTGATCAGAGCCCCACCGAAGCCGGGTTTACACCCCACTCTCTCTATGATGTATCGCATGAAATGGACTTGGTCGGGATTGCACACGTTTGCGCTTTCCCTACTATGTTTTCGACGACCAGCGCCAGCCTCGTTGCTAGCACCTTGGCCAAAATCTTTAACTCTGTGTTGAGCAGAGTTATGTGCCTGAAATTGTTTATTTCGTCCCCCTTGTTCTCGTCTTTCCTGATCAGCGTTACTACGCCCTTGCCTGCAGAACTAGGAATTGCCCCGTTCTGCTGCCAATTGCAGTAGATGGCTTCGAGGACGCCAGAGAACAAGTCGGGCATGCCTATGTAAAACTCATAGGGTAGACCATCTAGACCGGGTGATTTGCGTTTCCCGCAGCGGCCCAGAGTATCTCAGTGGCTGTGATCGGTCTTTCGCAGAACTAGGCGTCCATGCTCGAGAGACGCGGCAGGCCATCTAGGTATGAACCAAAGTCCATTGCCCCGTTCGGTGCACCGTCGTTCTGCTCAAACAGTCGCGCAAAGTGCCGCTGAAAGGCCGCGCACAACTGCCTGGGGTCAAGTAGCACGCGTCCGTTTTGGTCTTTCAAAGACCGAATCGTGGACTTGTTGCCACTTTTCGCTTCCGACACTTGGGCCCAGCTTCCATCTTTCGCTCCTTCGTTTCCTAGAGCACGTGATTTACTTCTGACCACGCAGCCTTCGTGTTTCGCGTCGAAGAACTGGTCCAGTGCCGTTCTCGATGCTAGCACTCTAACTGCGTTGCCACTCCTAAGCGCCTCTTCTACCTTGGCTACTAGTTCTGTTTCTGATTTGTTTTTCTCTAAAGCTAATTCTCTGCTAAACCCTATCGATTCTACTCTAATTGCTCTCTTGAGAGAGTACCACCATCTATTGTTGACGATGGCTCCCGTCAACTCTTGCTTAACTAATCTACTTATCCGTTCACTGTAGGCTTTTCGTGCCGGCAACGACACGTTCAGCTTCCAGTATCCGGGTCCTTGACTATGTATTTTATCACGGTTGACTATGCAGACGACTAGTTTGTGATCTGAATAGGCAACCATGTGCATTTGTGGACAGCTTAACAACTCCTTGTCCTTTTCTCTAATGAAAAGCTTATCTAGATACGATCTAGATGTCCCGCTACAGTTTGCCCACGTCCACTGTGGTGCAGTCGGGAAATCTAGTCGATATCTATCGGCCAGTTGGAATTGGCCGATTAGATTTTTGAGGCTGTTGCACCCCGCTCTACTGGGAGATGCTCCCACATAGTCCCATCGTGCATCTAGGATACCATTCCAGTCTCCCACTAAAAGCAAGGAGCGAGACTTTCCTAGAAAAAACTCTAGATGCTTAAAGAAGTCTGGCCGCGATTGTGATTGCCCGGTCGGAGCATAAACGGCCCCCAGTCTTAAGGCTCCACCTCCAATACTGTTCACGTCTAAGACTACCAGTCTACCCTCCGGGTCCAAGTGTACTTTCTGTACTTCGAGGCCCAGGTTTTTCCGAAACATGACAGTCACTCCCCCTCCACCTCCCGACTGACAGAGAAATGCGTAGATCTCAAAGTCGTCGAAGATGGGGGTTAGTTGCTTCCTGCTGTGGATCCTGGACTCGGTGATGGCTATTACATCTATACCGTGTGACCTAAGGTCGTTTAAAAGTTGGCCCTGTTTCCAGGGCCAACGCACATTCACGCTTCCAACTCGTAAGTCAGCCATGTTGGAGAAGAGTTGGCGAAAAGGACGAAAAGGTGCACTTACCTTTTCGTTTCTTGGAGATCGGGTTGTTCAATCTCCATTTCAGTTCTGGTGGGGGTGTTAAGTGGGGTGGGGAAACATTTCAACAAGACACGGTTTATTGGTTTTTGGCAGGGGTTGCCAACGTCCTATGAAAACTGTTCTTTCAATTTCTGATAGGTTTCTATCGAAACTCTTATTAGTTTTAGGTGTGGTTGAGAGTCTGCTTTTTCAAAGTTTTCCCCTCAGTTTCTACTTTGGGGTCTTGGGAGATGACCTCCATTAGGTTTTTGTTGTTTGTGTTAATGTATGTGTATTGTTGTTTGTTTTTTGTTTTTTTGTGTTGTTTTTGTTTGTTGTTCATTTTGTAGTTTTCTTTTCATGGAGGGCATTTGTGTTTGGGGTGGTGTTGGTGTTTGTTTTGCTGGTAGGGGAGGGTGATTGTGGTGGTGTTTGTGTTGTTGTTTGTTGGTGGTTGTTGTTTTTGTGGCTTTGTGGTGTCTCTTTTTTGTTTTTTTTTGTTTACGAGGCTCTCCTTCATCTTCACTTGGGGATGGAGAAGTAGCCTCGTCTGGTAATGAATCGTCATCAGGGGCGTGTGGGAGGGGGTATGTTGTGTGGTGATGGTGTGTTTGTGTGTGTGTGATTGTGGTAGTGTTGGATGGAGTGGGATGGGGTGGGACTGTGTTTTTCAGGGGAATTGTTTGTGTTTTTTCTGTTGTTTGTGGTTGAACAGTTGTTTGTTTTTGTGCGTTTGCTTGTTTTGTGTGTTGTTGTTGTTGTGGTTTTGGAGTTGGTGTTGGTAAAAGTACTTTTTTTTGGGGGGGGGGGGGGTCGTAAGAGGGGACAGGAGGCCTTTAAATGCGATGTGCTTGCGCATTTAAAACAATGTGGCCTTCCTCCATCTGCCGAAATGTGGGTGTAATTGGTATTGTCTACTGGCACCCTTTCTGGTATATTGGAAATTCTGTCCGGTTTCATTTGGACCAAAATTTCCAAACTTGTGCCGTTCCAGGTGTTTCTTGTGGATTTTTGAATCGACAGTATTGTGTCTTCAACTTCCTCCAAGGACCCTGCCAGAATCCACCAGATGTTAATGTTGGGTGGTATATTGGTGATGTTTATTCTTTGTGTTCTTTTTCCCATGTATGTAGGGAAAAAGGTGTGTGTGGCAGAGGTGACCGGAGTCACTGTATATTTTTTCGCAAGGGCCTCACTTTTGAAGAGTACCGAAATGCTTCCATATAGTTTAGCCCTTGTATGTATTGTATTTCCGGCATTGCCTCTTTCAAGACGATTTCAATTTCGCCTTGAGTAAGGAAAGCCGGTTTTTTTTTTGTTTGTTCAAAATCGTGCGAAAAATCACAGTCCTTCGCATAGTGTCGGCTTTGATTTGTGGCAGAGAGGAGATAGATAGATAAACACCTTACTTATCCACTAATTAAATATAACTGCTTTTCAAATTTAATAAGCTGTATGACTGTCTCAGCATTTTCTTATTTCAACTCGGTCGATCTACTTTCCCATTCACCTAATTTTTTATTTCCTTAGGGTGTATTCATGGGGGGGGGAAAGTACTATTTGGATGGCCGTTGACACACACACACACACACACACACACACACACACACACACACACACACACACACACACACACACACACACACACACATACATGATGGCTTCAAACTCGTGTTCGAGCATTGCCATCACCCGATAAAATGCTAAAAAATGTGAGGTACGAATGTAGCTCTTTAAACCAGCGAAAGACTTGCACCCTCTGGCACATACATGGCAGCTGTAGGCTCCGCCGGGACTTTCCATTGCTTTATTCTGGCTGTGTGTCCTCGTGTGTCTTTTAAGACTCGACCACAGTGCTGGCAAACCAGATGATGTTCAACAGCAGGCAGTTCAGAACACTCTCTTTTCCTTACCTTCCTTTACATACATACTTACACACAAACACACACATACATACATACATACGTACGTACTTACACACTGACACACACACATGCATACATATACACATACATACATATATACATATATTCATAGATACATACATACGTATATTCATACGTACTTACATACATACATACGTACATGTATACACCAGACGCGCACACAAGCATACATACACACATACATACACATATACATATATTCATAGATACATACATACATATATTCATACGTACGTACACACATACATACGTACATGTATACACCAGACGCGCACACATGCATACATACACACATACATACACATATACATATATTCATAGATACATACATATATTCATACGTACGTGCATACATACATACATGCATACATACATGCATATATATATACATACATGCATGCACATAGACACACACACATACATGCATACATACACATATACACATATTCATGCATACATAGATACATACATACTTATATTCATATAAAATACATACATACGTACGTACATACATACATACATACATACATACATACATACATACATACATACATACATACATACATACATACATACATACATACATGGTGGCTGCCAACTCGTTTTCGAGTACGGCCACTACTTTATATCCATGTAGGAGAACCCCTACCGATGCGCTGAACGAGTGTGACTATTTAGTCCAGCCAGCGACTTGAAAACTCTGGTACAAACACTACACTTGTGACAATTATTGACACATAGTGCTGG
>OZ024741.1:173141693-173144631 GCA_964016885.1 Eledone cirrhosa
CACACACACACACACACACACACACACACACACACACACACACACACATATATATATATATATATATATACCGGGTGTCCCCAATAAATGTATACATATTTTGATTACCTGTACAGGGCAATATTTATTAGAATGCTATTGAAGTGCGTATACATTTTTGGGGACACTCTGTGTATATGTATATATATATAAGGACTCAGCTGCTCGAAATTACACTTAACGACCAACATTTATCACTATTTTATTATTATTACAAGTTGTTTAGATATTAGAGGGTTCGGCTCACCATCGTACATTTGTGAATTCAATTCTCAGCACCACATTGTGTTCTTGAGCAAGACAATTTATTTCACTTTTCTCCAGTTCATGCTGTTGGGAAAAAATTAGTTGTACTTTTATTTGAAAGAACCAAGTAATGTCACTTACTCTGTCACGTTGAATCTCCAAAGGTAAAGGTTTCTCTGTGATGCTCAGCCACTTGCACGTTAATTTCATAAGCAGGCTGTTCTGTTTATCGAAACAACTGGAACACTACGATTATTAGTATCGTTAGAAGTGCAATAAATGGCAGTAATGGTAGAGCGTCGGATAACATTTTTTGTGGTATTAAGTTACAACTTTCTGCGTTTTGAGTTCAAATCCCGTCAAGGTCAACTTTGCCCTTTATCCTTCCGGGGTCTATAAAATAAAGTACTAATTAAGTACAGGATATCAGAGCCACGGAGCTTTGTTGAGGAAACACCAACTATATCTAGCCGGTAGCATATAGCCTCCTCCACTAGTTCCAGCTCCTCATCTGTAAGAGTTGTAATGTTCCAGGTTCCAACAGGTTTGCTCCCTTCCAGACCCTCTTTGGGGTCTTGGGATATGCGTCCAAGGACAAGTCGCAGGCCCATCGCCCGTTTTTTCCGCATTAAATGGAGACTGCAATATAGTTTTCTAACAGGCCCCTCTACCTAAGACCTGAACGTGCCCCTTGTTAACCGCCGCGAAGGCAGATGCAGTGTAGTTCTTTGTTGTTTTCCTTATCATATTGCAGTTTCAATTTCAGTGGTCTTACTTGCGCCAGCCACCAATAAGGTACTCTCTCAAACACGCGAAAATTAGGCTTTTTTAGAGGCGGCCTTTGCTCGCCTCGTCATAGCTGCATCACTGGGTTGTGAGAGTTTTCTTGGGAGATACAGGTGTCACCATTGCTCCATCTCCCATTATAGTTTACCGCTGGTGGTCTTGGGCTGCTTATTCGTCCGGCAGTGGCCCGCTTATATCGCAACTAGCCATCATATTTGATGGCCGTATCGACCCGTTCTCAAGCAGAACAGCTCTGATGATTTCTTTTGAATGAAACGGTTCTAGTCCTGTAGAAGTCATTTCTATATTAAACATGGTCTTTACAGTCTACTAATGTATTGAGTACGTTACTAACTGTGGTTATCCCCGATTGAACCTGGGACTCATATATATATATATATATATATATATATATACACATATATATATATATATGTATATATATATATATATATATATATATATGTATATATGTATATATATATATATATATATATATATATACATATATATATATATACAGGGTGTCTCCCAAAAATGTATGCACAAAGGCTGTGCATTCTAATAAATATTGCCTGTACTACAGGTAATCAAAGTATGTATACACTTTTCAGGAGGATATATATATATATATATAGTAGAGAATTTAATTCCAATGAAAGTAGTGATCAACTTCGATTTATTGGCTTGGCGAGGGAATCCACACAATTACTGAAGCCACTTCGAAGTCACTGTCACCTTTTCCTTCGGAAAATAAAACACATACTCTTCTCACATGTATTGAGTACCCATTCCATTAATATTATTGTGTGCAATCGTAACTTGATAATTTTTTAGCTGGATATTAATTTTTTCTTTTATTTCCTCTTTTACTAATTTCATAATTTCAGTCATTGATGCACGGCTATACCGCAACAGCGCCTTCAAGAGTTTTAATCGATCAATATCAAACGCGAATACTTGTTAATTATTTGTTAATTATTTTGTCTTTTAATTACTTTATCGATCCCTATTTATTGATCTGTTCAGTTGCACAATGACATAATTGGGCACAACATCGCTTCACGCCGGTAAAAATAATAACAGACAATGGTACACCCACACACACATACACGCGGCTGCACGCACGCACGCGCGCGCACACACACACGCGGCGCACACACATACACACACACGCGCACACACATACACACACACACGCGCACACACACACACATATATATATATATATATATATATATAAAGAATAAGAAACACCAAAGAGTCGAAATGCTGTCAAACTAACACGTTCAAACGATAGAGATTCATTATTAAAGTTATATATAGAGCGGTGGATTGGCAATATCAGTGGAGGGTCGGACACCATTCTTTGCAGCTTAGAATTACGGCCCTTTATGATCTGAGTTCAAATCCCGCCGAGGTTAACTTTGCCTTTCATCCTTACGGGGTCGATAAAATAAAGTACCAGTAATGCACTGGGGTCGATTTAATCAACTTTCCCCTCCCCAAAAATTGCTGGCCTTGTGCCTATATAAGAAACCATTATTAAAGTTATATATGGTGGATTGGCAGTATCAAGTAGAGAGTCGGACACCATGCTTTGCAGCATAGAGTTATCGTCCCTTACGGTCTGAGTTCAAATCCCGCCAAGGTTAACTTTGCCTTTCATCCTTACGGGATCGATAAAATAAAGTACCAGTCACACACTGGGGTCAATTTGATCGCCTTAACCCTCTCCCCAAATTACTGGCCTTGTGCCTATACTAGAAATCATTATTAAATATAGGGCGGTGGATTGGCAGTATCGGTAGAGAGTCGGACGCCATGCTTTCCAGCATAGTTACGTCCCTTACGATCTGAGTTCAAA
>OZ024741.1:173144831-173147331 GCA_964016885.1 Eledone cirrhosa
TACGATTTTCTTTTTATACAACTGTGAATAGTGAGACTAGTGAATGCGAAGAAGTGAATTTGGCGAACATTTAATAAACTGAATGGAAAACATTTTCTGTTCCTATCTCTTCTATGATTTGCAAGAAAGTTTTTGAAAATCTTTTGTATTTATAAGGATTGACTTGCACAGAAACATTAAACTAGTGGCTTGACAGCTTCTTGTTATTTAAAGTCAATAAATCTATTTGTTGACGTTGTTAGCTCAAACAAAAGTAATTGGTATCTCAGTTAGTCTGATTTAGGTCAAAGGTTTATGTGTGCCGATAATCCAACCACCTGAGAAATATATTGACGTTTCACTATACTCTTCTATTTTTGTTTCATTTTTTCCTGTGTATATAACTTTGAAAAGGATAAATTCTATTTAAATCCAATAATTGCCACAAGCTGTTTCGATTAGATATAAAGATATCAAAACTTGAGTCTAAAGATGATGCGGAAAATAACCATAACAACAATACAAACAATACAGGGTACTTAATTTTAAGTAGATTTCAACCTTCGTTTTATGGTTTACATTGAAGATTTATATTGGGATTGGAGAGAAAGAACCATTTTCAATTAATTTTGTCATTAATATTTTCATTAATATTGTCGTTTCCAACGGACGAATGTTCCAGTTGATTCAATCAAATGTATTACCTGCTCGCGAATTAACGAGTAAGTGGTTGAGCATTCTCCGGACAAGTACATTCTCAATATAGTTTCCCGAGGAGATTCAGTGTAACACAATGTGTGACAGGCACAACTTAATTTTAACAGCGGAGTAGACTGGAGCAACGAGAAATAAAGGTGTCTTGTTCAAGGATACAACGGTCCGGGGAAACGAACTCATAATCTTACGATCGTGAACCGAACGCCCTAGCCACTGAACTACACGTATTCACATTTTCAAAAATACAGAATGTATGTATGTATTACGTATGTATGTATTACGTATGTATGTATTACGTATGTATGTATTACGTATGTATGTTTACGTATGTATGTATTACGTATGTATGTATATGCAAGGCCTCTCCCCACTTAAAAGACTTTCAAAGCACAGGCATTGCTTGTTCAGGATATGTTACAGGTTCGTGTGGCTGGCCGTAGCCTAAAAGTGCACCAAACTCTATAATCTGACATAGAGTAGGTACTGTTAGCAGAGTTTGCAGCCATCATGTATGTATGTATGTATGTATGATTTTTTTCCTCGTGCTATGGCCATACTCGATAACGAGGGGGCAGCCCATCATGTATGTATGTATGCGGAAGAACTCATAAGAGTCAACGGTCATCCGAAAGTGTGTAAATATGTATATACGCATGTACCGTGCGGTTAAACCACTGCGAGTGAAGGCCCCTAGCCTTTGTCAGGGCATTCTTCTAGGAGAAGGCAACTCAGGAAACTGGGATAACTCTGATATAAGACCTGCGGCTCAGTAGTTACCGATGATGTTGATCTTTTCTTCTTTTCGGGTTATAGCTACTGTCGCTCAGAGAGTGGGATTGGCTCAGTGCACAGTCTTTCCTCACTTTAAAAAATATCTTCACGCACAGGCATTGCACAATAGAATTAATTAATAATTATTAATAATGGTATATCGTGCAATGGTCATACTCGATAACGAGGGGCAGCCATCATCATGTATGTATGGTCCCGTGAATCCTGAAGGAGTCATAGAGGTGCTGCATTTATATATGGCGTTTCTAGGGCATTTTTTAAACATGTATATATTAAATCAGATAACCCGCCAAATCAAATATGTCGGTGCGGAGTTCGAATCAATCGCACATCACAAATGTAGTTTTGACTTTTCATACATTTCTATATATTGGTATGTACATTACGAAACAACATACACATATGAAGCCACGTACACACAGTATATATACTAGCGGAACATCACCGTCAGAGGGGTGTTTCTGCTAGTATATATAGAGAAAGAAGAAAGAAAGAAAGAAAAGAAAGAAAGGAAAGAAAGAAAGAAAAGAAAGAAAGAAAGAAAGAAAAAAAAAGAAACAAACAAACAAACAAACAAATAAAAGGAAAGAAAGAAAAGAGAGAAAAAAAGAAACAAACAAACAAACGAGGAAAGAAAGAAAGAAGGAAACAAACAAACAAACGAACAAAGAGAGAAAGAAAAAGAGAAGTAGAAAGAAAAAGAAAGAAAAAAGAAAAGAAAGAAAGAAAAAGAAGGAAGGAAAGAAAGAAAGAAAAGAAAGAAAGAAAGAAAGAAAGAAAGAAAGAAACAGAAAAGAAAAAATGAAAAAGAAAGAAAGGAAAGAAGAAGAGAAGAAAGAAAGAGAGAAAGAGAGTGAAGGTTACAGAAAGAAATTAATGATGAGGCAGGATAAAAAGAGAATTAGAAAGAGGGGGTAAGAAAAACTCCTAATTTATATTCATTGAAGTATTAACAGATTTTTGTCAGTATATTAAGCTGAGATTGACTTTTTCCTCGAAGTAAATTTGCAAT
>OZ024741.1:173152331-173157331 GCA_964016885.1 Eledone cirrhosa
AATATTACTTGCAATCCTGGGACGTATTTCTTGAAACTATATATGTATAATTAATTATATCTCTAAATATTTTTTGTCCTTCATCAACTTCATGATTGCTCGCTTCATCACATGCTCGCGGTTGATTCGAAAGATAGTTGTTATTACGTTAAAACAAAGTCATTAAGATATTTTCTGCTGCATTTTTCGGCTCTTGCCGCTGTTTTGCGAATATTATGAACTCCTATTCGAGTTTTTAAGCTGTCAAAACAAGATGTTTATTCGGTTCCGACTATAATCTCATTTTCTTTTGTTAATGTTCCTCTTAATTACAGAGAAGTTACTTAAATAAACATAGTGTTTAGAAGTGTTTGTCTCTTGTTCCAATCTTCCACCCACAAACACAGAAGATACTCTATTTCAATCGTGATACTGCCTCTATTCTTTGTTGTCGGCACACCTGAGGTTGATATAGCTTTATCTTTTCTTTTTATAGACATCTACATTTCTTATAATCGTTACTGCAGTTGTTTTATTATTTTTCTTGTCTTACACTGTTTTTACTTTATTGTCACCAAGTTCGTATTTTTGCTAACTTCTAATTTATCACCAAGAATTCACACTTTCTTCTGCTTAACACCATTAGTTTTGTTTTATCCATATTGATTGGTATTAGATTATGCACTGTACAGGGTGGTCCGAAAGTCTTGTCGCCCCCTACCAATAAGAAATGAGAAACAGTTTATGTTCCCATTGCACTACCGTCCTCTTCGGAGGAGCTGGTTTGCCGAATCTTGCAGTGAAGTCATGTCGCACATCCTCCATGCTCTTGCCAGAATGCACACGATCATGTGTCCATACGCTTGCAAGCAGCCTCTTTTCCAAACTGTAGGAGCTCTGAAATAGAAAATTATATTATGAGTTCAATTCTCGCCGAGGTTAACTTTGCCTTTCATCCTTACGGGGTCGATAAAATAAAGTACCAGTAATTCACTGGGATAATTGCTGGCCTTGTGCCAAAAGTAGAAACAATTATTATTATATATTATAATTAATTGTTTATACTTTAGGCACAAGGCTAGCAATTACCCAGTGCATTACTGGTACTTTATTTTATCGACCCTGTAAGGATGAAAGGCAAAGTCAACCTCGGCGGGATTTGAACTCAGATCGTAAAGGGACGTAACTATGCTGGAAAGCATGGCGTCCGACCCTCCACCGATACTGCCAATCCACCGCAAAAAATAATGAAAGTTAAAACATGTGACAAGGGGTGACAAGACTTTCGGACTACCCTGTATTTTTGGTAGAGGGGAGTAACACTTTCACTACTCGGGAACACAATATGTACAAGATATCAAAACAAAATAAGTAACTACTCGTTTGATATTTGAGAATACAGAAAAAACATTTTCCACACGGCGTTTAAAACTATTAGCAAGCTAATTAAGGTTTTTAGGGATTTGCTGTCAATTTATACTTATAAGATTTGGTATTGAAGTGTGTTCGATAACTTAATCAAACCTATGTTAATCGCGTATGTGTATATGTGTGTGTATGTGTATGTCCATATGCATATATTTATGTGTATGAGTATATAAATATAAACACGCAAACACACATACTCACAGACATACATTCACATAAATATACATACATTCACACAAACATACATTCAGACAAACATACACAAACACACACATACATTGACACAAATACACAGATGGACATACACGTCGCTGATAGATGTAGTTTTCCCCCCATCCCCTTCCTTCCTTTTACACACGTATACATTCATGCAGGCAGCAGATGTAAAGAGAGAGGAGTAGTATGAGGTAGTCAAACTACTCCTCTCTCTATAGGTGTTATGACAGAATGGCAGAAATTTATATATAGATATGTAAAAAGGTGTAGGTTAATCGTATATAACAATGTAGTGAGGCACTACATTTGAGAATGGCGGGCACTGTAATACATGGATGTGTGCCAGGTAGCAGGGGAAAAGGGCAACATAGAACGTGCTGGATGAGTGACATCTGCGCAGGGAGTGACAGGGGTCCCTGGGAGGCGATCAGATTGGCGGAAAACAGAACTGCTTCGAGAAAATTGCACAGAGTATCCACAGAACAACATTCAACGGTTTATGATGATGATGATGATGATGATGATGATGATGATGATGATGATGATGATGATGGTGGTGGTGGTGGTGGTGGTGGTGGTGGTGGTGATGATATAATAATTACTGATGCTTCAAATACTCTTGTGGGAAGAAAACATCGAAAATTGAAAATTGAATAAGCCTTAACATTTTTTTTTTACGTTTAAACAACATTAAAATATAACTATTTAATATAATAATATAATTGCTGCAACCACCATATATTATAATTCCCTGCAAGTAATTATAATTACAATATGAAAGAAAATTGAAAGTTCCGTGTGAAACATACTCCATCCCGTTTAATAGACTGCAAAGGGACAATTCATTTTTTTTTTTTTTTTTTCACACAAATTGATAATTTAAATGTTATATAGTTAAGGAACAACATTCAATTGTTTTTAAGGAATCTAGAGAATAGATGTGAGAATGTGATACAGCAGTTGCTCAGAAGAAACGGTTTTTGTTTAGGCTATGTGGGAAGTTAAACACATCGCAATTTTCGTTAAGAACTAAAAGACCGCCATCAGGATAATAATTCCATTTTTCACCCTGTTTTCCTTTACTTCAAAGGATCTCTTGAGGAGCGTAAGAATAATTTATGACTTCATATAAAATATTCTGTTACATGAAAGACACCAACCAACCAATATTCAAAACATTCAGTAAGACGTAAAAAAAAAACTACTTTTGAACCGTATCATACTGTGGAAACTAAATGATATCATATATCATAGATTGCTGTATTTTTCAGTGTTATATGTGCGGAAATGTGTGTGTGCTGCGTATATATATATATATATAATATATGTGTGTGTGTGTGTGTGTGTGTGTGTGTGTGTGTGTGTGTGTGTGTGTGTGTGTGTGTGTGTGTGTGTGTGTGTGCGCGCGCGTGCGCGTGCGTAGTGTGTGCATGTGTGTGTGTGTGTGGGGGTGTGTGTGTCTGTGTGTGTGTGTGTGTGTGTGTGTGCGTGTGTGTGTGTGTGTGTGTGTGTGTGTGTGTGTGTGTGTGTGTGTGTGTGTGTGTGTGTGTGTGTGTGTGTGTATGTGTGTGTGTTTGTTTGTGTTTGTACATACATACATGATGGCTGCAAACTCTGCTAACAGTACTGCAATCCCTTGTCAGATTATAGAGTTTGGTGCACTATTAGGCTACGGTCAGCCACACGAACCTATAACAGATCCTGAACAAATAATGCCTGTGCTTTGAAGGGTTTTTTAATCCCACTCTCTGAGCATCGAAAACACTACCCGAAAAGGAGAACTGGTCAACGTCATCAGATGCTCCCGAAGCTGCAAGTTTATTTTTCAGAGTTTCCCTCTCTTAGAAAGGTGTTGTGACAACGACTGGGGGCCTTTCACTCCCAGGTAAAAAAAAAAAACTATTATTAGGATGGCCGGCTCTTGTATTTTATCCAACATCGTGTCCAAATATCACCCTCCTCACCAGGCAAGCTTGGTGGGGTTGCCAGTTTAGTCGCCGACGACACGACCATGAGACAGGTTGTACTGTGTTACATGTTACCAGTAGCCTGCTTGGTGAGGAGGGTGATATTTGGACACACTGCGGGATGAAATAGAAGACCCAGCAAAGGGCGGCGGAACTCAGGAGAGTTAACGGCCATCCAAATAGTATTTTTTTTTTTTTTACCTGGGAGTGAAAGGCCCCCAGTCGTTGTCACAACAACTTTCTAGGAGAGGGAAACTCTGAAAAATAAACCTGCGGCTTCGGAAGCATCCGATGATGTTGTCCAGTTCTTCTTTTCGGGTAGTGTTTTCGATGCTCAGAGAGTGGGATTGGTCGAGTGCAAGGCCTTTCCCCACTTAAAAAAACCTTCAAAGCACAGGCATTATTTGTTCAGGATATGTTACAGGTTCGTGTGGCTGGCTCTAGCCTAAAAGTGCACCAAACTCTATAATCTGACAAGCGATTGCAATACTCTTAGTAGAGTTTGCAGCCATTATGTATGCATGCATGCATGTATGTATGTATGCATGTATGTATGTATGTATGTTCTTCTGGTTTTATAATTTTATGAATTTTCACCAATGGAGAGAGAGTCGGTTTCTAACATAGATTCAAGACTCTTTCATTTGAATTTACACAACATCAACTAGGTAGATATGTATGCATGTCGCAAGCATGCATGTGTGTGCAGGTATGGATGTTATTGTATGCGTGGATATGTATTTTTTCAGTTATATGTGTGCTTGTGCATATGTTTTGTATCTGTACATGTGTAGATTCGGTTATTAGATGCAGAATTTTTGGAATGTTTTACATATTTTTACTGTTCCATTATTGGAGTGTACTTGTAATTTTCTAACTAGTCGTGTTCTTTCTGTTTCTATGAAGCCCAGCTTCTCAAGATTTGTATTGAGGCAGTTACTAACATATCCCAGTGTTCCAATAATCACAGGCATAAATCTGAAGGTATAGTCAGGGTGGAGTATCTGCAGATTTCTCATTAGTGCTGCATAGATATTCTCCTTTTCGCTAATCTTTGATATTATATTGGCATCTGCTGGGCAGATAACTTTCACTATTGTGCATGCCTTCTTTCCCCTGTCCCATATCATTATATCTAGTCTGTTATGCCTGCATTTTATTGGGGTTTTTACTGGAACATTCCACCAGTACTTTTTTCATATTATGTATATGTATGTCTTCCACATTGCTGGTTTTAAGGTGTTTATTATCGGGGCTACCTTTTCTACGGATTGCATTGTACAGTGTTTTGGTCACTACATCATGCCTCATAGGTAGGTAGTACAGTGATGACATCTTTGGACAGCTGCTTATGACATGGGTGATATATTCGATGTTAATTCTGCAGAGTCTGCACTTGTTGTCACATCT
>OZ024741.1:173167331-173169831 GCA_964016885.1 Eledone cirrhosa
ATATGTTGTTATACTTTGGGAGGGTCATGTTGCCAATAAGAAACACACGCACCAGTTGCTTTCACTTCAATTTAATTTATTATATATTTATAAATTTACAAATTTATAAATTTCTGGTTGGTTGGTTGGTTCCACAACCAGATAGTTGTTTATATATATATAGTCATAGTTCTTTCGTCACACACTCTGTGACCTCTTCAGTGACTGGGTATTTCTTTCTTCGTTTCTGTGCCTTTCCTTTCTTCTATCCTACGCCATTTTGTTTGTGTGTGGGTTGCGTGCTCCGTTTGCGCATGCGCCACATCCGGGTGTCTGTGTGTGTGTTTGTGTTCATTTTTCTATTTTTCTATTTATATTTTTCTATTTGTTTGTTTATTTATTTATTTATTGTTGGTTGGTTGTTTGTTCTATGTGTGTGTGTGTTTTCGTTTTGTCTTGTGTGTGTTTTCATTTTGTGTGTGTTTTCAATTGTAAGTTGTTTGTTCTATGTGTGTGTGTGTGTTTTCATTTTGTCCTTAATTGTAAGTTGTGATGTTGCTGTTCCACTCATATTTTCTATTTAATTTTGGTTTTAATTCTTTTATGCTTACTGCCTCTGTAATTTGCCTAAACATTGCGTCTTTCTTGTGTGTGGATTCTATTTTTATTTTTATTTCTATGCTCTCTAATTTACCCCTGTGTTCTATCTTAGCATGTTGGTAGAGCACAGATGATTCTTTATTATCTTGGAGGTCTCGCCAGTGTTCATTTATTCGTTAATTTTCTGTTAAATTTTCTGTTAAATGTAATAAGCACTTTAACAGAAAATGAAAATTAAAGTGGCTTAAACAGGCAAAGCTAAATCGGGATACTATAGAGTATACCAATAGATATCCCGACAAAATTGACGGTATCAACATGGCCGACACCTCATTATCTGAAGAGTTCAACAATGAAAATACCAACATTTATGGAAACACGGAAATAGATAATAATGAAATGTCTGTGTTACGTCTGCCACCCAAATTTGCGACATTCAAGAAGGTAAATATGATTAGTTGTCTGTCAGAAATAGAAAAATCATTTACGAAACTACGCTGGAGCATCAAAAACAAAAACAAAAGCATACGCACACACATATACAACACACATCCCAACAACAACAGACACACAGACACAAACAACAATAACAACAACAATAGCAACATACCCAGATACAACAACAACAATAGCAACATACCCAGATACAACAGACACGCAGACACAAACAACAATAACAACACACACGGAGACAACAATAACAACAACACACACATTAACAACAACAACAATAGCAACATACCCAGATACAACAACAACAGACACGCAAACACAAACAACAATAACAACACACACAACAACGATAACACACACACACACGGAGACAACAACAACACCCATCAACAACAACACACATCAACAACAACAACACACACGCATTCAATGCCTCTCACCACCACCACAATCTTAACAAACACACAGACACAGAAAACAAGTAATGACAGTAGCACATAAATCAGAGAAATAAGAGAAAGTAATAGGATTAAAAGGAAAAGGAGATGGGAGACTAAGGACAAAGAGAATAACCAAGACGAACACACAGACACACAAAATAGGGTAGATAACAACATTGAGCCAGTGGAAAGAGACAGGAGTAATTATGAGAGACATAGAAACAACCATGAAGCTGAGGCTGCTGCTGTTGGTGGAAATAGAAACAACACAACTAACAATAACAATAGCACTAGTACACATAAAGCAGCAGCCTGGAACTCTCCGTTTTATAACCCCTCCGATAAATCATTCGACCTGCGACGAATCCACGCCACGACTTTGCCATTTAACAAACGCACGCAGTTGCCGTCGCAGGTCGATGAACAAACAGAAGCACAATTTAGTATAGCTAAATCCGAACTTAGAAATATTATAGAACAGTATAGCAAGAAGCATAATAGAATAGAGGCCCAGCAACTGGGAGAAGAATCTGCAAATGGCTTGTGTAAGCTCATGCAGCGCTCGCGTAATGGAGAGATAGCATGCTTTCCAACAGACAAGTCTGGCAGAATGTCGGTTGACAGCCTGCCAAACTACATCCAGGCAATGCAACCCCACATCACTAACACAAGAGAGGTAACACCACAGGAGCATGAGGATAGAGAAAAAACCCTCAATGCCCATATGGTGATGTGGACAAATATAATGCAGCCCAACAAAAGGACTGCCAACAACTTCCAGGCCTGGAACAATGACGTGCCGGCGTTGTATGGGCTTCGAAAAGACCATAAAACGGGCTGGGACCCTGTCGCGGGACCACCAACACGGCCAGTCTGTGGGGCTAACATTGCTAGTAACTACAGACTGTCCTACTTCCTCTCCCTGATCATACGCCCCATCATTGAGATGTCCCCAGATGTGTGTGACAGCACGGAGGACCTCCTCAGCAGAATCGGCGCGGGTAACCGATCTGGGGACCTAAAAAACT
>OZ024741.1:173177331-173262331 GCA_964016885.1 Eledone cirrhosa
TTGATCAGGGCCCCACCGAAGCCGGGTTTACACCCTACCCTCTCTATGATGTATTGCATGAAGTGGAGGTTGTCGTGTATGGACCTGGTCAGGATTGCGCATGTCTGCGCTTCTCCCACCAGGTTTTCGACGACAAGCGCCAGCCTCTTTGCCAACACCTTGGCCAAAATCTGTAACTCTGTGTTTAGCAGAGTTATGGGCCGGAAGTTTCCTATGTCATCCCCCTTATTCTCGTCCTTCCTGACTAGTCTGACTACGCCCCCGGTCACAGAACTGGGAATTCTCCCGTTCTGTTGCCAGTTGCAGTAGACCGCTTCCAGGAGACCGGAGAATAAGTCCGGCATTGCTACGTAAAATTCGTAAGGTCGACCGTCGAGACCTGGAGATTTGCTTTTGCCTCATTGGCTCAACGCGTCTCCTATCTCAGCGGCTGAAATCGGCTTTTCGCAGAACTTTGCCTCGCTGTCCGAGAGTCGCGGTAGGCCGTCGAGGTATGGACCTAAATCCATAGCCCCTCTCGGCGCGCCGCCCTACCCGAACAGCTGAGCAAAGTGCCGCTGAAAGGCCGCACACATCTGCTTCGGCTCACGTATCACGCGTCCGTTTTGGTCCTTCAAAGACCGAATCGTGGACTTGTTGCCACTTTTTGCCTCTGTCACCCGGGCCCAGCTAACAGCTTTGGCTCCCTCGTTTCCCAGAGCACGTATTTTGCTTCTGACAACGCAGCCCTCATGCTTTGCGTCGAAGAACTGGTACAAGGCAGTTCTCGTTGCTAGCACGCTGGCTACGTTGCCACTTCTAATTGCCTCTTCTACTTTATCTACCAGTTCTTTCTCGGTTCTATTTCTATCTAACGCTAATTCTTTACTAAAAACTAACGAGTCTAATCTAACTGCCCTCTTGAGAGAGTACCACCATCTGTTGTTGACAATGGCCCCTGTCAAGTGCTGTTTAACTAAAGTGCTAATCCGTCTACTGTAGGCTTTGCATGTCGGTAACGACAAGTTCAGCTTCCAGTAGCCGGGTCCTTGTCTATGGGTTCTATCAAGGTTGACCATGCAGGTCACTAGTTTGTGATATGAATAGGCAACCATGAACATTTGTGGACAGCTTAACATGTCCCTATCCTTATTTCTAACTAGAACCCTATCTAGGTACGATCTAGATGTTCCGCTACGATTAGTCCACGTCCACAGTGGCACAGTCGGAAAATCTAGTTGATATCTATCGGCCAGGTCAAATCGGCCGATTAACTGTTTGAGGATGTTACACCCCCCTTTATCGGGACATGCTCCCACATAGTCCCAACGTGCATCTAGGAATCCATTCCAGTCCCCCACTAAAAGCAAGGAGCGGGACGTTCCCAGAAAAGTCTCTAGATGTTTGAAGAAGTCTGGCCGCGGTGTCCCGGATGGGGCATATGCGGCCACCAGCCTGAAGGCTCCACCTTCACTACCGTGAACGTCTAGGACCACCAGTCGACCCTCCGGGTCCAGATATACCGTCTGTGTTACGAGGCCCAGGTGTTTCCGCAGCAAAACGGCAACCCCGCCCCCACCCCCCGGCTGACAGAGAGATGCGTAGATCTCAAAGTCATCGAAGATGGGGGCCAGCTGTCGCTCGCTGTGGATCCTGGACTCGCAAATGGCTACTACATCCATACTGTGCGACCTGAGGTCGTTTAAGAGTTTGCCCTGTTTCCTCAGGCCGCGTACATTCACACACCCAACTCTTATATTGGCCATGTTGGTTCTGAAAAGTTAAAAGAGGAGAAGAAAACACTCACCTCTTCGTCTCCCGGGGATCAGGCCGCACGGTTTCCAAGGGGGTGTTAGAGGAGTTGTCTGGGTGGGTGGGTGGTGGGGAGAAACATATGCTTATATATAGTCTGATGTTTGTAATTGAATGAGTCGCATGAGCATTGTCAAAACATACTTCAGCCATTCACAAAAATGTTGTCTTGATGAACCTATATAGGTTCATCAAGGCAGAATTGACCAAAATATTACTTCGACAAGTACCAGTGAAATTTATCGACTGAGTCCTAATGAATATATACTCTATGCAGGAGCGGTGGAAGCATTTCTGAATTGGGGAAGGGGCAAATTTGGTCAATTTAATTGTAGTGGTTAGTTTAGCTGTTATTATCAAATATCAACCAAGATATAAAAAAAAAAACTTCGATATGTGATAAACATAACATGTGCATAAATTGTAGCGCATATACAAATAAATGTGTTTTGGTAGTTTGGGGAGAAAAATATAATTATTGGTGGGGGGGGTCCCTGTCCCTGTATGTCATGTATTAATCACTCTTCATTCAATTCTAAATATCAATATAAATTTAACATATAACCGCAGGCGTGGCTGTGTAGTTAAAGAGATCATTTCACAGTTACGTGTTATCGGGTTTAATCCCACTGCGAGAAACCTAGGGTAAGTATCTTCTACTATAGTCTCGGGTTGACCAATGCCTAGTGAGTGAAATTTGACAGAGGAAAACATTACTGTTGTGTGCGTGAGAGTGTGTGTCTGTGAGTGTGTGTGTTGTGTGTATGTGCTTATATGTTCTTGCTTACATTTATAATTTGTTTATGCCCTAAGGGCGGTGGATTGGCGGTATCGGTAGAGGGTCGGACGCCATGCTTTGCCGCATGGAGTTACGGCCCTTTATGATCTGAGTTCAAATCCCGCCGAGGTTAACTTTGCCTTTCATCCTTACGGGGTCGATAAAATAAAGTACCAGTCACGCACTGGGGTCAATTTCATCGACTTTTCCCTCCCCCCAAAAAATTGCTGGCCTTGTGCCTAAATAAGAAACTATTATTTGTTTATACCCTTAGGGTGGTGGATTAGCAGTATCGGTAGAGCGTCAGACGCCATGCTTTGCAGCATAGTTATGGCCCTTTACGATCTGAGTTCAAATTCACTTTGCCTTTCATCCTTGATCGATAAAATAAAGTACCAGTAATGCACTGGGGTAATTGTTGGCCTTGTGCCAAAAGTAGAAACATTATTAGGGCGTTGGATTGGCAGTATCCGTAGAGAGTCGGACACCATAATTTGCAGCATAGAATTACGACCCTTTACGGTCTGAGTTCAAATCCCGCCGAGGTTAACTTTACCTTTCATCCTTACGGGGTCGATAAAATAAAGCACCAGTAATGTACTGGGGTCAATTTAATCGACTTCCCCCTCCCCAAAAACTGTTGGCCTTGTGCCTAAATCAGAAACCATTGTAAATTGGCAGTATCGGTGGAGGGTCGGACGCCATGCTTTCCAGCATAGTTACGTCCCTTTACGATCTGAGTTCAAATCCCGCCGAGGTTGACTTTGCCTTTCATCCTTACGGGGTCGATAAATTAAAGTACCAGTAATGCACTGGGTAATTGCTGGCCTTGTGCCTAAAGTATAAACAATTATTTGTTTTTGCCCCGTAAAACATTGATCGATTAAATAAATACCAGACTTGAGGAAAAAGTATTGGGGTTGATATGATCAACGAAATCAAGGCCGTCACAGCATGGTCGTAGTTTTATGATTGAAATCTGAGTTGGCCATAACAGGGGAGGTGGAAAATAATTATATTTTTCTTCCTAAAGTACCAAAACACACATCTATTTGTGTATGCACTACAATTTGTGCGTGTGTACATACACCTCACCAAGCTAATAATACCATGTAACATTTACTCCTGCGTTTGTTTGTTTTTTGTTTTCTGTTTTTCTGTTATTTCGAACTCTATATATAAAGGCGTGTGGCTGAGTGGTTAGAGAATTGGATTCGCAATCGTGGGGTTGTGAGTTCGATTCCTGGATCAGGCGATGCGTTATGTCCTTGAGCAAGAGACTTTATTTCACGTTGCTCCTTCTACCTGGAGTTGCGACCGATAGATAGTACTAGCAATTGGAAAGACCAACGGAAACATTGTTTCCTCGGTCCGATTTGACGAAAGTCGATCGTTCCTTTTATATATATATATATATATATATATATATATATATATATATATATATATACACACACACACAGAAATCAGAAATATCCACGGTTAGTTGTGGGGTCTAGTCTGCATGAAGAACTCAATGTAATCCATATGTTGAAATTTGAATAAAATTTTCATTGCTTTTGACAACGGCGGCTGACGATATAAACGTAGGTAAATATATTCCTTATCTGATATTTTGTAACTAACCTTACATAGATCGATAACGAAATATGCGCACGATGTATTATTATCACCTAGAAACGATCGTAAAGCAGTGAAGTATATTCCTAATGGCTTAATACGGGATGTTTGTTTACAAACACACCGAGCATTATAATAAATGTTCGGTGAATCCATACGTACATATATATATGTGTGCATGTATGTATATATATATATACATACTACTGTACGTCTGTATACATATATGTATGTACGTGTACATACTTATATTTAAGTAACAGCCGTACTAAGAGTGGGAAATGAAATTTCGTTTCATTTTTTCCGTTTATATATATATATATATATATATATATATATATAGAGAGAGAGAGAGAGAGAGAGAGAGAGAGAGAGAGAGAGAGAGTGAGAGAGAGAGAGAGAGAGAGAGAGAGAGAGAGAGAGAGAGAGAGAGAGAGAGAGAGAGAGAGAGAGAGAGAGAGAGAGAGAAATATACACGGGTGTGTATGATTGTGTATAGAAGATTATATTAATAAAAGGAATTCCAACTTTGTCTGATTTACTCGTTTTATTTACAATCCTTTAAAATTTATAATGGTATTAGAATGAAATAGTATGGTAGAATATTAAATGTTAAGTGTTAATTGAACAAGTACTTTCATGCTTTCGCAATCTTCAGGTTCATATTGTGTGGTGACAGTCATGTTTGCAATAGTGGTTAAAGCATTGGGCTTGCAATCGAAGGGTTGTGAGTTCAATTCTCGGACCGGGTAATGTGTTGTTTCCTTGAGCAAGACACTTTATTTTACGTTGCTCCAGTTTACTCAGCTGTAGAAATGAGTACCGGCCTGCCCGCCCAGCCAGTGGGATGGCGTTATCTTATGGCTAAAACAGCACGACGTGCTGTGACCAGCGGCGCCGATTGGCGCCCGACAGACTGGTCGGTCAAGGTGATATATATATATAAATACATATCATATATATATATATATATATATATATATATGCATTACTCAACCGAGTACGCATTTCTCTCAGCTGTCAACCCACATACGGTTATATGAATATTAGGGTCGCCCTTGGAAATAGGTAATTTTCCGAAATTTTCCGAAATTTTTGCAAGTTGCCTTCCCCGTTATATTTATTGTCACTTATCTTTCTCATACCAAGAATAAGTTTGAACAAGCTTTTAATTTAAGAGAAAATTATATAAGAGATAAAAAATGTTTATCTGTAAAAATGACTTTCTGGACGAAAACTTCAAAATTTCACTGTCGATGAGGGTCGCCTTGCAGTTGTCCACCTGAGATAATATTTTGCATAGATTGTTATTTTGTTAATTAAAACAAGATAGCAGGATGGGAGCTAACATCTTAGAAAGTTGAAAATAAGAGCGCCCCCCCCCCTCCCTAATATATATATATATATATATATATATATATGGGAGAACAAGTTATAGTTTTAGGTAATCCAGTTAGGCGTTGTGAGTGCTCTGTACTATGGATTGTTTTAACGTACGGCGTTGTTTAACTCAACAAGAGGTTTCCTTAGTTAGCGAGTTTGAGAGAATTCCCATGCAGGTTATTCTTGGAGTAATAGTAGTGAAAGAGTGAAGAATAACATGGTCGGCTGTACAAAAAGGGTTTTATTTACAGTATTAACAATTGTTTCATTGATCAGGTGAGTCTAAAGGCCTGTAATCACTCGAAGTTGTGTCTCTCTACCTTAAATACAGTGCGTGTCTCTTATCAAAACTTCGGAATATATTCCTAGGGTGGTTGGAGTGTCTGTTGACCTACTTCAGATTTTCGTTGGGTTTAAACCCAACATTATTTACCTGTACGATGTCACAGCCGGCTGAAAAGAGTACTCCTACATAGGGGCGACCTCGACTACGTTTAAGGAGCGTTGGTATAACCACAAAAACTCCTTCAAACACAGGCCCAAACGCTCCCAAACCAGACTGGCGGACTTGATCTGGGACCTCAAAGACAAGAACATGGAATACCAGATCAAATGGTCAGTTAAAAGACGCGTAGCCCAACTCCCCAACGACAGAAAACACTGCAGGTTATGCCTGGCCGAGGCGGCTGAGATCATTAAATTAAAATCAAGATCTGACATAATAATAAACTGCAGACACACCAAGATGGACACCTTCTCCGCACAAACATTCGGTCGAGGGCCAACGACTAACCCTGACTCAACATAGGGATAACCATCTTTGCCTTACCACACCGTCCCTCATCTCAGTACCTTTGTCTTCTCTAACATGTAACCCATTGTAAGATCCGATCTTGTAAATATCATGTCGCACCCAAATATCTGCCACATCTACCGACAACCAGCACCCCTACACCACCCCCCACTTCAGCCTACCCCCGACACCACCAACTTATCACCCCACCCACCCACCCACCCCCCACATACACTATAGGCAGAAATATCCCTATGAATTAATCCAACAATCAAAACAAACTTCACCATAGGAACATCAGACCTTCTCATACGCCACGTATATTCATTGTTCCATTAACATTACAAGGGCTCTGACGAGCCGCGGATTACAGAGTCGGGTTAGATCGATACAGATCGAACCTTGAGCTGATCATTGGCGAAACGCGCGTCACCAACCAATAAACGTAATGAAGGAGTAACCAATCGTCCTTGTTATTTTATTTCACTATTATACACTCTGTTTAGCTCTACACCTCGACACTGAAGTGAACCTAAACATCGAGTGCTCACCCGGGTTAACCTACAGTAACTCCAAGTTACACTCCCTAAACTAATCAATTCAGAAATGATTCCACCGCCCCCGCATAATTAACTTACTGTTAAAAAATGTGAATAAAAAGAAACCATTACATTACTGTAAAAGGGGCGACATTTCGAACGTTCACTATAAGTATGTAAACCTATGTATTAGTTTTGGAATAAATTTAAATATTACTATGTTTAATTTTATAGTCACATTTCTTAACAGCAAACTAATTATGGTCCAACCCCTATATATCTGTGTATGCGTGTGTATGTGTGTAATTCTCTCTTTTTCTCTCTCTCTCTCTCTCGCTCTCTCTCTCTCTCGATATATATATATATATATATATATATATATATATATATATATATATATATATATATATATAACGGAGGAGTTGTGGTGAGAAACCAGATGGACCATGACGCACCAGAAGACTCAATACTTAGGGTAGTAGAGTGGGTAATAGGAAAAAGTGTAACCCCGACGGCAGAGCTCAAGCAGTTTCGACGGCTATTTCTGGACTAAATTAGAATTTTTAGCGTGGTAGACCAGAAATAGTCGTCGAGACGACTTGAGCTCTGCCGTCGGAGTTAAACCTTTTCCTATATATATATATATATATATATATATATATATATATATATATATATATATATATATATATATATATATATATAACGGAGGAGTTGTGGTGAGAAACCAGATGGACCATAACGCACCAGAGTACTTAATACTTAGGGTAGTAGAGTGGGTAATAGGAGAAAGTATGACCCCGACGGCAGAGCTCAAGCCGTTTCGAAGGCTATTTCTGGACTAAAGTAAGTGTGTTTTTAGTCTGGTAAATAAATACCCGAATTTTCAAGGGTACTTCCTTATATGGAAAGATTGTAGTGGTCAAGGGGATTGGTCAAAATTTGTAGCGGACACCGAAAAGTCTATCATGGCAGTGGGTGCGGGGTGGGGATGGCTGAACTTGCCTGTAAAACGATAGGGGAGTGGGTAGAGCCGGTCAAGCGTAGAAGGTGAAATCTACACGGCAAATTCTAAGGAATGTGTATGAAAGTAGGCCAGAGGAGGTTGGCAAAAAATGGTATCTTTAGAAAGTGGAGGAGGGATGTTATAGAAATAGGAAATCAAATGCGATTAGGGGACAAAGAAAAAATATAATAAAAAAGAATATAATAAAAAATGAGAGAAAGATGTAACAGAAAGTAAGATTGGAAAGTGAGAAGTGAAATAAGGAGTCTAACACAGCTGCTATATTTCGGCCAAAGCCACAGAATGAGTTGCTAGATGAGAATAATTGAAAAATTTAGAATGAAAAATTAATACCACATATCTGAGGTGTAACACAGCTGCTATGAATAGTTAGTATAGCGTAATCGGTAAATACTATCTGTAAGTTCCTGGGGTGGGGGTACTGAGGCTAAAGAGGCCCGATGGGCTGCCTCGGGGTGGGCGAAAGGGGAAAAAAACCAAAGAAACGACCGAGGAAGAAGTTCGGTGGTGGAAAGAAGAGATAGGCGGAGACAAAGGGAAGAAGAAAACATGGAGGAAAATAAAAGCGGTACATCTACCTATATCAGTAGGGGTTTACCCTATCTTATTCGGCAAGGGGGGCGTTTCAGCCCTAGTCTACCCACCCGGATCGTTAGGGGGTTTGAGGGCGAGGTAGGTCTTCCGCAATCTGTATTTGCATGCAGTTACCAGTTCGTCTTTTTTGTTTAGGAGTTGATCCTTCGTAAACAGCATTTGTAATGTTTCCTCCGAGCATAAGTTACACGGACGGCGTCCTCCCGTGTAAGAGTTAGCTCTGGACAGTAAGCTCCAAGTAAGATGGTAAGTTACATTATTATCTTGGAGGTCCCGGATATGGCCCGAAAGTGTGGTGGCATGTCGCCGGACCGGGTTCCAGAACGTAATTTTTCAATTATTCTCATCGAGCAACTCATTCTGTGGCTTTGGCCGAAATATAGCAGCTGTGTTAGACTCCTTATTTCACTTCTCACTTTCCAATCTTACATTCTGTTACATCTTTCTCTCGTGTTTTATTATATTCTTTTTTATTATATTGTTTTCTTTGTCCCCTAATCGCATTTTATTTACTATTTCTATAACGTCCCTCCTCCACTTTCTAAAGATACCATTTTTTGCCTACCTCCTCTGGCCTACTTTCATATACATTCCTTATAATTTGCCGTGTAGATTTCACATTCTACGCTTGACCGGCTCTACCCTCTCCCCTATCGTTCTACAGGCAAGTTCAGCCATCCCCACCCCGCACCCACTGCCATGATAGACTTTTTCGGTGTCCGCTACAAATTTTGACCAATCCCATTGACAACTACAATCTTTACATATAAGGAAGTACCCTTGAAAAGTTCGGTTATTTATTTACTAGACTAAAAAGACTCTTACTTTAGTCCAGAAATAGCCTTCGAAACGACTTGAGCTCTGCCATCGGGGTCATACTTTCTCCTCTCTCTCTGTATGTGTATATATATATATATATATATATATATATATATATGCAAAAGTTCTATTTAAAATCGTTGGGATACAAGTAAATATTTTTATAACTGATATAAAGCACTCGACAAGTATTTGGAGTAGATATACGATATTAATAAATGGAAGCTATATTTATAAAACCATATTTATTTCATTATACATATTTCAGGGATACCAAATTAAATTATGGTATGCCTTCATCAGACAAAATACAATATATAACAGTTTTACAAATAAGCTTTGACGTACCCTTTTAAAATGCAACCATTATTTTTGGAAGCCATCTGGATAGTGAATTGTTTATATTATTTTAATAAGTCTTAGTGTTAAGGACAATTAGAAAAAGACGGAGAGAAAGAAAAAAGACGGAGAGAGAGAAAAAAAGAAAAAGAAAAAGAAAAAAACGTGGAGAAATATCGGAGAAAGAGAAATGCATGGAGAAAAAAGAGAGAGATAAATAAAGACAGGAGGAAAGAAAGAAAAAAGAAAAAAGGAAGAAATAAGAAAAACAGAGGAAAGCAACAGAGAGATATCAAGTCATCAGACAGATAGAAAGACTCAAGAGAGAGAAATAATATATAGAGAGAGGGGGAGATAATGAAAACTTTACGTCATGTCATATTAAGTTGAGTTAACAATTTATATGAAATGAATAATAAAAATAAAAATATAAATATTAATATTCATGAATGGGACATAAATATATAATATGAGAAATTAAACATTGTTTAATAATGATTATATGTTTAGTTTAAAACTTGAGATCAATATACTAAAATTTGAGTTTAAGCATCCAAAATGTACACATTGCTAGAGAAACCGCTTACGGCAAAGATAGACAAATATATATATATATATATATACACACGTCCTGAAAATAGAAATTATATCTACTCAGGTCTACAATATAGACATACAAAACGCAAATGATTTCTCTTAATCACTGCTATACATTCCTTGTTTTATAAAAAGTTCACAGTATATATACATAAATATATACGATTAACTTTCATGCCTTCATATATACGATTACCATTCATGCATTTAACATTCTGTTAAAATTATGCATATCTGCAATCAAAACTGCGTGGGTAGGCATGCACACACATAACTCTCACCCACACACATACATATACATATATATATATACACATACATATGTATAAATAAATATTTGCGTGCGTCTTCACCAATTGTTAGACCCGCGTCGGTCATGTACACATACACACAGATATACAATCATAAAAAAAACATATAACACTTTTATATGCATCTTAATACACACATACACATTTGTATAGAGATAATCAAATATCAATATATTACTAAAGGATTATACTTTGGAAATATAATTATAACAATATAAATTTAAAATACCAAAGGATTATATTTTGGAAATACAATTATATCAGTATAGTCTAAAGGACAAACGAATTCTAGAAATATCAAAACATTAAATATCTTTAAAACACTATAGAGTATCTTAAGTTAAAATAATATGTTTCATATATTTAGTATAGAAATTTATCCTACGTATATTTTAATCAAGATATTGAAAGGGTAGACTTATGAAAATTATGAGAAGCTATCAGAATCAAAACAAACCTAATAAAATAAATAAAAATTAAAATTAAAATTAAAATTAAAATTAAAATTAAAATTAAAATAAAAGTTAAATAAATATTATATCAATATAATTTAAAAATTTAAAAATTTTAAAAAAAGTTTTAAAAATTAAAAAATTTAAAAATTTAAAAAATTTAAAAAAGCCAAGGATTCTACAGATATCCTTATATTTAGTATAGAAATTTATCTTACGTATATTTTATTTAAGACATTGGAAGTATAAACATTTTAGAGTAGTTTATTATATCTATGTTTATATTTAGGAAGAAAATTTTAAAAGAAAAAGGTGAAGGAATCTAATGATTTATCGACAGGTTTCATATATTAACTAAATTACTTAATTAATTATACTACATTTTAAATTTATATTTATATTTAAACGTTGAGTTCAATCTATGTCTGCAGCAACTGAATAAATTATTCCTTAAATTAAGGGAATTTTTGGACTTTAATATAAAGAATATTTCTTCAATACAAAGATCACAATTTTCTGAAGAGGAATTAAAAGGAGTAGCTTATGAAATAATATTCCAAGTCATCGAATATTTAACATTATCTCGTTTAAGGTCCCATAGTAGGCTAGATAGCGAAGTTGAAGATTTTTTGTTTGGATCTGTGAAAGAATTTTTATGATTATTGAAGCGAAATTTAAATTCTGTAGAGGTAGAACCGACATAGTTAAATGAATTTAAATTAGTTTTAACATTACAACTGTACACTACATGTTTAGCTAAGCAGTTGTTATTTAACCGACAGTTAGATTTATTTCTACAGTTACAGTTATTCAATTGAATATTGCTTGGGTTATTATTGGTATTTTGGTTAGGTTTTAAGTTTCTATTATTAATTCTATTAATATTTTGTGCTAAATTTTGGTGGACGAGTAGGTTAATTTTATAGTATGTCTATTAAAAATTGAGTAATATTTATGTGTTCTAGGGAAGCGTTTGTCAAGAGCTTTAAAGAATAGTTTAGCAATAGGGGTTTTAATATTTAGTGAGAAAGGGGGAGCAAACCATAATATATTTCTAGTTCTTTTTCGGCTTTTGGAATTATTGTAATGTTTTCTATTATAGTTGTTAAAGTTGTTACCATAATTAAAATTGTTATTATTTTGGTTAGTTTGCTTATTATTATTATTATCGATGTATTTAATTTTATTTCTATATCCAGCTCTACCTAACGCTTCGTTGTAATACTGCGCTTTTTCATGAAATATATTTTTTATTAGATGAAATTCTTGAAATTCGTTCTTGAACAGAGTTCACTATAGTATTTTTAACAGATCTGGGGTGATTAGAGTTAAAATTAACATAATTCAAGACCTCATTTAGTTTGTGAAATGGATAATGAAGACATGTGTTGAGATTTAGTGTTACATCAAGAAAATTGACTATTTTATGGTTATTCTCTATTTCTACTTTTAGATTAAGGTAATTAAAAAATTGTATAATTTGTTTTCTTTTTCTATTTAGTTCACAGCTATTATTTTCTATAAGTAAAAGCATGTCATCACGATATAAGCCTCCGGTTACACCTGGTATTTTTCTATGTAGCGAATTAATTATAAATAGGCCCACAAGGTCCGTTACCTGAGCTGAGTCTGATGATCCCATAGTTATGTCGAAATTATTATTTCTATCTGCCCTAGTCCAGAGTTGGTTATTAAATTCTATCAATGTTTTCCTTGCCGATAATATAATGTGCATTTCATTGCTAGTTAGGTCTGTATGTTTAAATGCGTAATTTAGTGCCTTATTCAGTAGATTAGGAGTGATAGATGAATAGTAGTTAGCAATATCCAGCTGAATAAACTTATTATTATAGTTATATTTAATTTCTTTAAACCAATCGATAACCTCACTAGTCCCTTTCCATAATTTTAAGTAAGATAAATTAGGTAAGTTTTTAATTTGTTGTATTACTCTGTCTAGAATATTTTTGTTAAATTTGCCCAGGTCAGATTTAGATGGTGCAATTAATCTGACTGGTAAATCATTTTCAAAGTTTCTTTTGTGATCCTTCATATTGATCTTAGGTTTCCTAGGCATGAAGGGTTGTGTTTTATTCTCAATGTCTAATTCATGCATTATACAAGATGCATCTGTATTCAGTTTTTCAAGTTCGTCCTTATTTGCTACCTTGTACTTTTTCCTTAGTTCCTTCAATATAAGGTCGTTATAAATGTCCTTTTGTATTCCATAAAGATTATTAGTTTTGTCCGACTTCACTAGAATTTTCTCTGTTTTCTCCAAGTTTTCAATATTATCCTTAATACTTCTTAAGTAATCCAGATGGCTTCCAAAAATAATGGTTGCATTTTAAAAGGGTACGTCAAAGCTTATTTGTAAAACTGTTATATATTGTATTTTGTCTGATGAAGGCATACCATAATTTAATTTGGTATCCCTGAAATATGTATAATGAAATAAATATGGTTTTATAAATATAGTTTCCATTTATTAATATCGTATATATATATATATATATATATATATATATATATATATATATATATATATATATATATATATATATATATATATATATATATATATATATATATATATACTGAGAGACATGCCATTTAATCCTGGTATGTATATAAGTATTTCTAACTTTAATTTTATACCTAATTGTGTATGGTTGACAGAATATTTAATTAATTTCCACGTGCTGTTGAAATGTTGGATAGATATTTTGTGGCGGTTGGCCGCGAAGACGCTGCTATGGTATATATATATATATATATATATATATATATATATATATATATATATATATATACTGAGAGACATGCCAAAGTAGAAAAATATAGAAAGGAGAGAACTAATAAAACAGAAGAGAAAAGACTGTTGTTCAATGTGCAGACAAAAAAGGACACTGGGGCATAGAAAAGGTAAAAGGGGACAATATATATATGTATGTGTGAGATGGCAACATGAATGGACATGTCATTTTTCTCTAAAAACATGTTTTCTAATTCCACCCTGCCCGTCCCTTCAATCTTTCTAATTTTTCATTCTTTCTTCTGATGAAGGACTAGCGTGCGAAACGTCAAATCCTCTTCCTGCTATTTCAAGCATTAAACTAATATATTCCTTCCATATACTGTATTTATTGTGTTGTTATTTCTGTTTAACTTTTAAAACATACATATATATATATATATATATATATATATATATATATATATATATATATATATATATATATATATATATATATATATATATATATATATATATATATATGAGAGACGTAAGATAAGAAAATTATAAAATTAAAAAAAAATTATAAAATTGACTTACTTACTAAAATATCACTTCCAACTAATTAGTTTCTGGAATGGAGTAAATATATTTTCCGAAGAATATATCGAAAAGCATTCCGTCGTCAGGAAAGTCTATTTTCATGTAAGTTACCAGGCATAGCGAGGACTCTGGAAACTTATTAAAAAAATAATTCAGTGGAAAGGAAATAGCGAAGCGTGGACTGAAATCCTAGCCATTGAGAAAATCACTGCCTCTACGTCTGTGGCTAATTCAAAGAGAATCAATCACGTGACATCGAGGTCAATCAGTGGAAAGCGAGTTGTTAATAAGACAGCGGCCTGCCTACTACTATAGCAGCAGTCATGGCCAATATTGCTCAACAAATGAATTGGATATATATATATATATATATATATATATATATATATATATATATATATATATATCCAATATATATATATCCAATAATATATATACAGCATTTCAACTCCCAATTAGCATAATTAACCACACAAAAAATTAAATAGACCAGGCTATAAGATTAAAAGGCACATATGAAGAAACAGTAAATAAATATACCATAGCAGCGTCTTCGCGGCCAACCGCCATAAAATATCTATCCAACATTTCAACAGCACGTGGAAATTAATTAAATATACGGTCAACCATACACAATTAGGTATAAAATTAAAGTTAGAAATGCTTATATACATACCAGGATTAAATCACTAAATCCCTACCATGGTTTCCTTCGTATTTTGAGATATCCTATTAAGGATAAACCTCGAACTTGTCAGGGGACAAACTCGCTAGGGCAAATTTTTTTCCGAAGTGGCCCCCGCCAAACACGAATTCAAAATGGCTTAGAACTGTGACGTGGCAGTGGTCAAGTCAAAAAGAGTGTGATTGGTTGCTTACGGCGAGTGGGTTGGTTGCTAGAAAGCGCAGCCCAATATCGCCCAAATTGTGTCTCAAGCTTACGGGTGATAATTAAATATAAATATTTACATATACACCAATTAAACAAAGTCACAGATATATATGTGTTTTGGCAACCATTCACGATGTGGCTCAATGAAGAATTAATAAATTAAATAATCAGAGCAAAATACTATACACCACCATTACACTACTCCGACCACCACCATTACACTACTCCGACCACCACCACTACACTACTCCGACCACCACCATTACACTACTCCGACCACCACCATTACACTACTCCGACCACCACCATTACACTACTCCGACCACCACCACTACACTACTCCGACCACCACCAATACACTACTCCGACCACCACCATCACACTACTCCGACCACCACATTACACTACTCCGACCACCACCACTACACTACTCCGACCACCACCATTACATTACTCCGACCACCACCACTACACTACTCCGACCACCACCATCACACTACTCCGACCACCACCATTACACTACTCCGACCACCACCATTACACTACTCCGACCACCACCACTACACTACTCCGACCACCACCACTACACTACTCCGACCACCACCATTACACTACTCCGACCACCACCATTACACTACTCCGACCACCACCATCACACTACTCCGACCACCACCATTACACTACTCCGACCACCACCACTACACTACTCCGACCACCACCATTACACTACTCCGACCACCACCACTACACTACTCCGACCACCACCATTACACTACTCCGACCACCACCACTACACTACTCCGACCACCACCACTACACTACTCCGACCACCACCATTACACTACTCCGACCACCACCATTACACTACTCCGACCACCACCACTACACTACTCCGACCACCACCATTACACTACTCCGACCACCACCATTACACTACTCCGACCACCACCACTACACTACTCCGACCACCACCATCACACTACTCCGACCACCACCATTACACTACTCCGACCACCACCATTACACTACTCCGACCACCACCATTACACTACTCCGACCACCACCACTACACTACTCCGACCACCACCATTACACTACTCCGACCACCACCATTACACTACTCCGACCACCACCATTACACTACTCCGACCACCACCACTACACTACTCCGACCACCACCATTACACTACTCCGACCACCACCATTACACTACTCCGACCACCACCACTACACTACTCCGACCACCACCTTTACACTACTCTTACTTTTGCTGTCCAACAACTCCTTCCATCACCATTCCAACTACTCCTACCACTATTATTGCACTATTCATAATACCACTGTTTCACTCCCTCTTACATCACCTGATGTCGGAACTTAATAAAGGGCTGTCAAAAAGCCAAAAATTTAGGGAGAGGTGTAAGTAGATTGTATCGGACCCCTTGCCGATCAGGTACTTAATTTTATTGACCACGAAAGGATGAAAAGCAAAGTTGGCGGCTGTGGGACTTGAACTCAGAACGTAGAAAGTTGTAGTTAAATACTGCAAAGTATTTTGTCTGGCGCTATAACGATTCTGCTAATCTACCACCCTAGGGACCTATGTGGACTAGTAATTGGGAGTCTTGGACTCACAATCGTAAGGTCATGGGATCAATCACCGAACCAGGCGGCGTATTGTGTCCTTCAGCAAATAATTTTGTGTCCCTTTGTTCCAGTCAACATTGCTGAAGATTTGTATACCAGCAGCAAGCTGGAGAAGGTGACCTTGAATCAAACAGCCTTGAACTCTCAGTCGCTTAATGCCTCATAAAACCGGGATAAGCTTTGGCCTGATGAGTCTCTGAATTTGGGACATACTTTTACTGTTGTATTCCTCTCGGTACTCGCAGAGAAAACACAACGAGTTATATCAAATAATTTGTGTATTGTACGAAACAACCAAAACGCCCCTCCTCACAGTAGCAGAATAACATAAAGTAAGTCCCAGCAGCAGTCTGTGACCGAGTTTTTAATACCAACGCTGAGGTCACGTGATTCATATGCAAATGTGTGAGCACGTGTAAATTGAATAAAACGCATTTAACAGTCCATAGAACAATGAGGTTGTGAGTTCGATTCCCAGTCCATACAACATTTACATAAAGTGATGACTAAAGAAGGTGGCGAATTGGTAGGGCCGCTAGAACGACGAAACAATGCTTGACAGTATTTGTTCCGGATCTCTGCGCTCTGAGTTCAAATTCCTCTGACGTCAACTTTGCTTTTCTTCCTTTGAAAGTCGATAAATAAAATAGTGGGTCAGTATAGGAGTCAATACTTCCTCTATATCTCTTTCTCACGTTCACTTATTCACTCTCGCTCTCTCTTTCACTCAAAGAAACCGGTTGTGTTCACACTTAGAAAGGGATGGGTTCCACCAGGTTTAAATGGTCAAAACACGCAGTAATATCACTACACCGTCCTTACGAAAAAAATCAGTGGTTAAAGGCCCATGCATGAGTAGTCAAATCACTAATTATTTCTTTATTCCATCAATAAATACTAGCCGTAATTAGAACCAGGGCCATAAACTCTAAAGCATGTCATACCGAAACGATTGTTGGAAAGACACTAGTCAAAGGTGACAAATTGGCAAAGTGGTTAGAGCATCGGTTAGATTGTCTTGTGCTATGTGTTTCACTTCACCCTTTTCTGGGTTCAAATCCCACCGTGTTCAACTTAGCCTTTCAAACTTTAGGGGCCAGGAAATAATGTAGCAGTTTAATACTGAAGTCGATTCTCCTGTCTCTTTTTCTACCATACACCGGTCTCTCTCTCTCTCTCTCTCTCTCTCTCTCTCTCTCTCTCTCTCTCTCTCTCTCTCTCTCTCTCTCTCTCTATCTATCTATCTATCTCTCTCTCTGCCTGACGCGTGGAACATCGCCGGTAAGATTTTTTGTAAATTTATATACGAAAAACAGAACAAATTGTTTGAAAAAACATATTATTTTGTAGATTAACCCCCAAGCTGAATTGTCAGCTGGGTGGTAATCCCATTTTTCGACCCTTTAGGGGCGAAAATTTAAATTAAAAATTGTTTTAAAATATCAAATTTTGCCAACTATAAAACATGAATAACACGAATGGAACGCTGGAGAACGTCGACAGAGAAAAGAGGGAGAAAGAGGCAGATTTTAACGTTATATCTGCTTCTGCTACTATGGACGTCGCCATAGATACGACTGTCAACAAAGGGGGAAAAATATTGCCACTTGAAGATTGTACAATTTCTACCGTCGAAGCAGAAAAAAATGAAAACACAGGAATTAAACCCATTAACATACATACACATGAAAAAAACAACATCAACAACTCCACAGATACATCTACACATAAAGTTTCACCTCGTCAAGGAACTGAGATTTCCAACACCGAGGCTAACGTCGATAACATCAACAACAACAGCAACACCACACACACAAAAATGTCTTTCGCTGAAACAGTGAACAAAAAACAAGATTTTATAAATCTTGACATCTCCAATGCAAGAGATATGCTCCAGCAAGGGAGAAAATTTGTAACTTTCGAAGAAAATGGTGGGTTTAGAATTAACTCACCCCTTGAAATAAAGGAAGACACAGTTCGAAGATCAGTGATCTTTAGGACTGTGTCCAATACCACGAGAAAGCCGATATTTGTTAGCCAAGGAGATATAGAAAATACCTTGAAAGAAATTCTAGCAAATATCGAATTTCTCCAACGAGGAAAACAGTACGGAAGTGTTTCCGTATTGTTTAAAAGCGAGGCACTCGCCCAAAAACATTCTGTGACACCAATAGTGTCAAAAGCATTCACCTTTTTCCCTACATATGTGGGGAAAAAGGACACAAAAAATAAAAATAAAAAATATACCACCAAACATTAACATCTGGTAGATCTTAGCTGGCTTCGTAGAGCCAGAAACTGATATGATTCTTTCGATACGAAAGTCTATTCGACAAAGTGGGCGGGTACTGATTTGGAGATTCTGTTGCAAATGAGGCCGGAGAGAATCTCCAAAATACCCGAAAGAGTCATCATCGATGATAACAACAAAATAAACATTTCGGTAGAAGGACGAAAATTTCATTGCTTTCGCTATGGTAGCACAGCACACCTAAAAGCCTCTTGTCCTTCACAAACACACCACAACAACATCATTAAAAAAACACTATTACCAACACCAACACCAAAACAACCACCACCACCGCAAGTACAACGACAGACGAAACGAGCAACCACACCAAAACAAACAGACACTCAACCAACAACAACAGAAAACACAGAGACAACATCCCTGAAGAACACATCCCCACTCCATCCCACTCCATCAAACACTACCACAAACACACATACCGAAACACCACCACCACCACATAACATACCCTTACCCCACACACCTGACGATGATTATTCATCGACGGATGAAGCTGCTTCTCCTTCTTTAAGTGAAGAGGGAGAACCGCGGAAATCTAAAAAACAAAAAAAGAGACACCACAAAACCCCCAAAACTCCAATCACCAACACCAACACACAACCACAGACACAAACAACAACACAAACAACACCACAGTCAAACATCCCCCTACCATAAAAACCAACACCAATACTACCCCAAACACAAGCACCCACCATAAAAAGAAAACTCCCGGACAAAAAACAAACTAAAACAACACAACAAAAACACAAACAACAATACGCAAACATCAACACAAACAAGAGTTTGATGGCGGTCATCTCCCAAAACCCCAAGGTTGAGACGGAGGGCAAAACTTTCGTCAAGGCAGAATCGTCACCACACGTTAAACTTATAAGGGTTTCTATGGAAACCTATAATGACCTGAAAAATAAATTTTCACAGGACGTGGGCAACCCCTGCCAGAAACCCATCAACCGCGTCCTGTTAAAATATTTCCCCACTCCACCCAACACCCCATCCAGCACCCAAATGGAGATTGAACAACCCGATCTCCAGGAAACGAAAAGGTAAGTGCGACTTTCGTCCTTTTTCTCCAACTCTTCTTCACCAACATGGCTAGTTTACGAGTTGGAAGCGTGAATGTGCGTGGCCTAGGGATGCCCTGGAAACAGGGCCAACTTTTAAACGACCTTAGGTCACACGGTATGGATGTGACAGCCATCACCGAGTCCAGGATCCACAACAGGCAGCAACTAACCCCCATCTTCGACGACTTTGAGATCTACGCATCTCTCTGTTAGCCAGGAGGTGGAGGTGGAGTGGCTGTTATGTTTCGGAAGAACCTGGACATCGGAGTACAGCAAGTACACTTGGACCCGGAGGGTAGACTGGTAGTTCTAGACGTGAACAGTATTGGAGGTGGAGCCTTCAGACTGGTGGCCGTTTATGCCCCGACCGGGCAATCGCAATCACGGCCAGACTTCTTTAAGCGTCTAGAATCTTTTCTGGGAACGTCTCGCTCCTTGCTTTTAGTGGGGGACTGGAATGGTATCCTAGATGCACGATGGGACTATGTGGGAGCATGTCCCGGTAGAGCGGGGTGCAACAGCCTCAAAACTTTAATCGGCCAATTCCAACTGGCCGATAGGTATCGACTGGATTTCCCGACTGCACCACAGTGGACGTGGGCAAACCGCAGCGGGACATCTAGATCGTATTTAGATAGGTTCTTCATTAGAGAAAGGGACAAGGAGATGTTAAGCAGTCCACGAATGCACATGTTTGCCTATTCAGATCACAAATTAGTCGTCTGCTTAGTCAACCGTGATAGAATACATAGACAAGGACCCGGATACTGGAAGCTGAACGTGTCGTTGCCGGCACGTAAGCTTACAGTGAACGGATAAGTAGATTAGTCAAGCAACAGTTAACGGGAGCCATCGTCAACAATAAATGGTGGTACTCTCTCAAGAAAGCAATTAGAATAGAATCGATAGGGTTTAGCAGAGAATTAGCCTTAGAGAAAAACAAAATAGAAAGAGAACTAGTAGCCAAGGTAGAGGAGGCACTTAGAAGTGGCAACGCGGCTAGAGTGTTAGCGTCGAGAACGGCACTGGACCAGTTCTTCCATGCAAAACACCAAGGCTGCGTGGTCAGAAGCAAAACATGTGCTCTAGGAAACGAAGGAGTGAAAGCTGTCAGCTGGGCCCGAGTGGCGGAAGCGAAAAGTGGCAACAAGTCCACGACCAAAACGGACGCGTGCTACTTGACCCCAAGCAAATTTGCGCGGCCATTCAGCAGCACTTTGCGCGACTGTTTGAGCAGAACGACGGTGAGCCGAACGGGGCAATGGACTTTAGTTCATACCTCGACGGCCTGCCGCGTCTCTCGAACACGGACGCCGAGTTCTGCGAAAGACCGATCACGGACACTGAGATACGGGACGCTCTGTGTCGCTGCGGGAAACGCAAGTCACCCGGTGTAGATGGTCTACCCTATGAGTTTTACATAGGCATGCCGGACTTGGTCTCTGGCGTCCTCGAAGTCGTCTACTGCAATTGGCAGCAGAACGGGAGAATTCCCGGTTCTGCAGGCAAGGGCGTAGTAACGCTGATCAGGAAAGACGAGAACAAGGGGGATGAAATTAACAACTTCAGGCCCATAACTCTGCTCAACACAGAGTTAAAGATTTTGGCCAAGGTGCTAGCGACGAGGTTGGCGCTTGTCGTCGAGAACCTGGTAGGGAAAGCGCAAACGTGTGCAATCCCGACCAGGTCCATACACGACAACCTCCACCTCATGCGATACATCATAGAGAGGGTGGGTAGTAAACCCGGCTTCGGTGGGGCTCTGATCAATTTAGATCAGTCTAAAGCATTCGATAGGGTCGATCCTCGATACTTGGAAGCGGTTCTCAAGGCGGCCGGTTCCGGCCCCGTTTTCAGAGGCTGGATCGAGGCGATGCACAACAGCATCTGCTCGAGGGTCAAGTTGAACGGCTACTTATCGGAGCCGTTCGCAATCACGCGTTCCATTCGGCAGGGGTGCCCTCTCTTCTCCATTCTGTATGTATTGACTCTGGAGCCACTACTGCGGAAATTGGAGCTGTTGCAGGGCATCCCTCTAGAACCGGGACTGCGCAAAGCGGTGTCGGCTTATGCCGACGACGTGACGGTAATGGTGTCGAGCACCTCGGAAATCGGGGTGATCGGCAACTTACTGAAAGAATACGAAACGCTGACAGGAGCAAAACTAAACCCGGACAAGTCTGAGGTTTGCAACTCGGTACGTGGAGAGGCAAACGGATGACGTCCGACAGCGTCGTTGGGCGCTGGACGGACGGACCGGTGAAATTGCTCGAGGTCTGGTTCGGTCCAGACCTCCAGGAGGAGAAAAACTGGAATGAGGTCACGACCAAGATGTTTGCACTCACCCAGAAGTGGGTAGAGTGCAAACTGTCCTTGAAAGGTCCAGCGGAGGTGGCGAACATTTTCATAGCGTCCGTCATCTACTACGCTTGACTGTCGTGCCTTGTCCCCGTGAACACCTTGCCAAGATGAAACGCATGCTCTTCCAGTGGAAGAAGCAGGCTCCGCCGGTGAGGAGATCCTTCTGCTGTCAGCACCCTTCCAACGGAGGGCTGGGAATGCCGTGGCTGATGATGCGCAAACATGCGCTGAGGCTGCGGCATCTCCAGGTATTCCTCACCGACCCCCAACCGGTGTGTGCACCGTTTGTGAGAGAGGCTTTCCCACAGCTCGTCTCGCTGACGGAGCTGCAGTCCAGGGTCAAGAAAAGACCGAAAACGATGGGCGCCTGGCACAATGAATGCGCTCAGGCGCTCACAGTCCTCTGACAAGCGGGCACAGCAATCAGTGGAGACTCCACTTCGACATTCTATAGAGGGATTGTACGTTACAAGAGCGACGACGTGCTCGGAGAGATCCTAGGCGTCGACGACGATGAGCTCACCAGTCTGTTTGGTAAGACTTTCCGCCCGGGACCTATGGACAACTTCCAGAGGTCCCTGGCCTGGCAGTGCTACCGAGGAGCTCTACCGGTTCGTGACAAGATCTACAGGCACGGACGCCCCGGCAGGGATCCTTTCAAGAGGACGTGTCCAAGATGCGCGCAGGACATTGAACCAGTCCTGCACGCAATTGTACACTGCCCGGGCGTAACCGACCTGTGGAACTATACAGAACAACTGCTGTCGCGTATGGGACAAATCTGGTTGAGTGCCGAGTCCATAGTGAGGATCAAACCGCCAGCCTCTTTCAAAAACGAGAGACGGTTTTCCTCTGTACGGTGGCTATGGTGAAAGAAGTTATATGGTGGACGAGATTGAGGGGACTGAGGACAGATGCCTTTCTCTCCAGACAATAATTGATTCCCTTCTTTAAGTATCACTTTAGAAGGAGAATCAGAGTGGAGAGAGAGGCACTGCACCCCAGTAAATTTACTGAAAGGTGGGTGAATGAAGCGAAAATGGCCCGAGTGATTGGGCCTTCTCTGTTTATAAGCCTGTAGGTTGAAGATAGCAAAAGGAAGAAAGCAGCACTTGCACAACACGCTCCTGGAGTTGAGGATTGTTCTATCGACGGGGTATTAAACAACCCATTTGTGGGGCCTCTCCCCTATTGGGGATTTCGATTGTTGTAATTGTTTGTTTTTATATTTTTTACACGACTGTATGTAAAATCCCCGGCATGTCTTTGTATTGTCCCCTTTTCTTGTGCGCCCTTGTGGCAAATAAAGAAATATATCTATCTATATATCTATCTCTATCTATCTATCTATCTATCTCTTTCCAAAAGAAATTGGCTGTAGTCAGACCTGGAAAGGAATGAAATCCTACGGCTCCATCATTTCAATCACTCTATGTAAAATGTGGAAGGATTACTAAAAGAATTAATTGTTTCATTCTTAAGATGGTATTTGTAACATTAGGCGGCGAATTGGCAGAGTCGTTAGAACGTCGGATAGAATGCTCTGAGTTCAAATCCCACCGAGGTCAACTTTGTCTTTCATCCTTTCGAGGTCGATAAAAAAGTACCAGTCTAGTACTTGGGTCGATTCTTCCTCTATATCTCTTTCTCATTTCCTCTCACTTTGTATCTTTCGTGTATGTATATATACGTGTGTGTGTTTGTATGATTATGTGTAAACGTTTATTTTTATATGCATGTCTATGTGTGTGTACATATATTTTATATATATATATATATAATTGTTTCTACTTATATTCTATTATATATGTGAATTGGCAGTATCGGTAGAGGGTCGGACCCGATGCTTTGACGTATAGAGTTATGGCCCTTGCCATTCTGAGTTCAAATCCCGCCGAGGTTAACTTTGCCTTTCATCCTTATGGGGTCGATAAAATAAAGTACCAGTAATCTACTGGGTAATTGCTGGCCTTGTGCCAAAAGTAGAAACAATTATATATATATTCTATTAGGTGGTTCATGGAGACCACCTAATAGAATATTAGTCCACGGCCTCTTTTATACAATAAACGTGGTTTTGTCTTTACGTGTAATTGTTTTTCACCGCTCCAAATAATGACGTATTATCTTCGTTTTTTCCCGTTCTTTGTCAGGGAACGTTTCCACGAACCAAAGTATCGTCTTCCTGACTTCCTCCGATTGCAACGTTTTTTGAAATATTTACTTCTGCGTTCACAGATTGACTTTTTTAGTTTCAGAAGATCCCGTTAAGGCTGAAAGCAGCGATTCTTTGCTTAAACTTTAATCTGTTATTTTAATAAATACACATATACTTATATATAAATATACACATAAAAATATATCTATCTATCTAGGGCGGGTAAAATTCCCGAGATCCATGGACGAGTTTTCTCCAGCGGTCTCTGTCCCTCATTATCGCTGCCATGTCCTGCGTCTCCAACAGACCAGTGTCTGTCCTTAGGGCATCAACATATGTTAACTTCGGTCTTCCTCTTCCAGTGTGTCCATGCAGGGGCTCCCACAGGAGCACTGAGTGCAGTATCAACTCTGGATGTCGGTGAGCATGTCCAGTTCGTGAGTGAGTTTTTAATAGGCACTCACAAATAAACGTTTCTCATTGGAGGTGCTATTACCAATGTTCCTACCCGTACAACGCCGGGATACACTGCTAGTCTATATATATAAAACTGTAGTTGTCTGTGTGTGTCCTCATTTTTGCAAAGTCTATACAAATCCACATTTCTACTCCGATTGACTTCAAACTTGCATTTATATATTCCTTGCAGTCTAAAGATATTAACTGCAGCTTTTATTTTTTTATTTTTCAATTTTCTGTTGTTAAAGGGGTGTTAGGCGCCGGTTATCGATCACCGTCGAGTCCTTATAATATCTGTCTATATGTCTGACTGTCTGCATTACGACATTCTGACGAACACATCATTGCTGACGTATTATCTTCACTAAATTCACACACACACACATATTACATATATACTTATATATACATATATATATATATATATATATATTAAAATATAGAGAAAAATACTGCTGGTAGCACATGGGTAACATGTAATAAAATAAGTCCCTCATCAGTGATTTGCCGAAGATCATAGATATTTCATTGCATTAAAAATCATATATCTCACTTCGGTGCAATAATAACCAAAATAAGTTATTAGGACAATTAAAACGCGTAAAGCGAGTGAGACAGGAGAACAACAGAAAATATAGCATACCGTAGGGGAGAAACAAGCTTCAAAAATTATTCTGTTTAGCATAAGCTAGGTGAATATATGAGCGCTTAGAGAATAGAACCTACACGAACGAGGGCTATGAGCAGAGAGAGAAAAAATAGCGTTCGTGAGTGCAGGATGAAATGAAGAGAAGAGGGAGAAAACAGTGAGTGAGTGAAAGTGTGAGGAAGAGTTAACGGACAAGACAGCGGGGGAGAAACAGAGAGAATGGGGGAACAGTAAGAGAGAGAGAAAAAACACAGAATCGCAGTGGTAAATATATGTATTAAAATATAGAGAAAAATACTGCTGGTAGCACATGGGTAACATGTAATAAAATAAGTCCCTCATCAGTGATTTGCCGAAGATCATAGATATTTCATTGCATTAAAAATCATATATCTCACTTCGGTGCAATAATAACCAAAATAAGTTATTAGGACAATTAAAACGCGTAAAGCGAGTGAGACAGGAGAACAACAGAAAATATAGCATACCGTAGGGGAGAAACAAGCTTCAAAAATTATTCTGTTTAGCATAAGCTAGGTGAATATATGAGCGCTTAGAGAATAGAACCTACACGAACGAGGGTTATGAGCAGAGCGAGAAAAAATAGCGTTCGTGAGTGCAGGATGAAATGAAGAGAAGAGGGAGAAAACAGTGAGTGAGTGAAAGTGTGAGGAAGAGTTAACGGACAAGACAGCGGGGGAGAAACAGAGAGAATGGGGGAACAGTAAGAGAGAGAGAAAAAACACAGAATCGCAGTGGTAAATATATGTATTAAAATATAGAGAAAAATACTGCTGGTAGCACATGGGTAACATGTAATAAAATAAGTCCCTCATCAGTGATTTGCCGAAGATCATAGATATTTCATTGCATTAAAAATCATATATCTCACTTCGGTGCAATAATAACCAAAATAAGTTATTAGGACAATTAAAACGCGTAAAATATATATATATATATATATACATATACAAACACATATACATATATATATATATATATATATATATATATATATATACACATATACATATATATAAATATACACATAAAAATGTGTATATATATATACACACACATATATATATATATATATACATACATACATATATATATATATATATACATATATATATATATATATATATATATATATATATATATATACACACACATATATATATATATATACATATATATATACATATATATATATATATATACACACATACATACATACACACACACACACACATATATATATATATATCCATACATAGATACACATATATATATATATATATCTGTGTATCTGTGTATATATATATATATATATATATATATATATATATATATATATATATATATATATATATATATATATATATATATATATATATATATAAATATACGTATATATATATATATATATATATATATATATATACAGACACACAAATACATTGCAGGTCGCTTTAACCCGTCTTTTATTATTCAAAAAACTTCTTGCCAATAAACATTAACCCTTTGTGCACCATTAATCTAACTGTAGACCAACAAATACCAACTAAACGGAGCGTTGACAAGAACGATGGCGAATGAATCTTCAAGGTAAGCAGTTTCCTCCCGAGCTGTAAGTTCACACGAGATTCTCTGCTACACCTTTTCGTAATAATACCGAACAACGTACTGCTGGTCATTCCTTCCTCCAAAAACCGTACAAAGCGGACATGTGCATCGGGTAGATGGATCGGGTGCAAATCTACACCAGGCCTACACGAGAAATTCACAAGGGGACTGCACCGAGAGGGATAGAGAGAAAGAGTAACTTAGTGGAAAGAGTGCGAATGAACTTTTGAGTTAAGTAGCCTACGCCTAACTGCTATGACACTGGACCCTTCTGCCAACTTAACCTGTGACTTTCTCTTTCACATTTACTCCAAAGGGCCAAAACAGAGGAGTATGAAAAGAATATCTCTATGAATAATGCACGAAGATAACTAAACTGTACTTTCAACTTCTTAATTTTCTCCAAATAAAACAAATTTTCGTGAGTATTTAACAGGTACTCACAAATAAACGTTTCTCATTGGAGGTGCTATTACCAATGTTCTTACCCGTACAACGCCGGGATACACTGCTAGTATATATATATGAAAAGGTTTAAGCCCGACGGCAGAGCTCAAGCCGTTTCGACGGCTATTTCTGGACTAAGAATCCTAATTTAGCCCAGAAATAGCCGTCGAAATGGCTTGAGCTCTGCCGTCGGGGTTAAACATTTTCATATTACCCACTCTACTACCCTAAGTATTGAGTACTCCGGTGCGTTATGGTCCATCTGGTTCCTTACCACACTTCCTTCGTTATATATATATATATATATATATATATATATATATATATATATATATATTTATATAATGTAGGAGGTGAGTTTTATTGTAGCACAATAATGCAATGCAAATATCGGATAAGTAGCACTCAACAGTTTATTGGACTGGAGTATATATAAGAAGAAATTAAAAGATGGTTAGAAAAGTTCCATGTATTTTATTATGCGCATTTCAAAAACAAATATCATCCAGGGACGATATTTGCGTTCTCATCAGATAAAATAGGGAGACATGATATGAAGCCCTGGATGATATTTGTTTTTGAAATGCGCATAATAAAATACATAGAACTTTTCTAACCATCTTTTAATTTCTTCTTATATATACTCCAGTTCAATAAACTGTTGAGTGCTACTTATCCGATATTTGCATTGCTTTACTGTGCTACAATAAAACTCACCTCCTACATTATATAAATATAACCATCTTTTAATTTCTTCTTATATATTTATATATATATATACATATATTATATATATATATATATATATATATATATATATATATATATATATATATATATATATATATATATATATATATATATATAAGTTTTAATATAGATGAGATTCTACAGGACTAGAACTGTTTCATTCTTTAGAAATCATCAGGAATCAGGGATTCCTGATGATTTCTAAAGAATGAAACAGTTCTAGTCCTGTAGAATCTCATCTATATTAAAACTTTTATACTCTGCAATGTATTGAGTACCTTACTTACTGTGGTTACCTCCGATTCAACCCGGAATAACGTATATATATATATATATATATATATATATATATATATATATATATATATATATAACTCCATGAGAAAGTACAAAATTTCCAGTTGTTTGTTAAAAACCTAATACAAACACTATTGCGTATCCATTCTTCTTTAACCCTTTACCATTTACATTACTCTATATATACTATTATATTTTCACGGTAAAGACTTTACGTCACATAATTTCGAATCTGAGATTTTGATATTAGTTATTTTGAGAACAATACCTTAACATCGGGTACTGGCCAGTTACGGCCAGTTTGAACAGAAAGGGGTGAGATAATTATGGCCGGATTTGGCCGGTTTAAATGCTAAAGGGTTAAGTATAAACATTTATCTCTTTCAATTGTTATTCTCACCACATAAAAAATTGGGAGGGGAGTCAATATATGAGGATTCATTTAATCAAAAGGGGTCCTTAGTAGTAAAATCGTTGAGAACCACTGGTTTATATATATATATGTGTTTCCGTCTTTATAGTTTCACTCATTGTGCTCAGCTTAAATAAATTTTCCCAAGATACTGTGCAGTAGTATAGTGTTACAATGAATAACGATTGGGAAGTAACATATTTACTATTTGGTCACGTCATGTTTAGTTCCGACCTGGTTCTAAATAACAAAGAACTAGATGTCTAAATATCTGAAATGAGTTATCGTTAATACAACAATAATTCTTTGAACTGTTAACCTTGTCTTTAAATGTGGCAAATGTTTGGTATTTACATCTATGAGATGAAATTATTTTTAAAAAACATTTTTCATATCTAAAGATGGGGTCAACAGTTCAGAAAATTATAGATATGTTGGTAAAAAAAAAATAATAAGAAGAAAGATGAAAAAGGAGGAGGAGGAGGAGGTGGGGGGGAAAAGAAGAAGAAGAAGAAGAAGAAGAAGAAGAAGAAGAAGAAGAAGAAGAAGAAGAAGAAGAAGAAGAAGAAGAAGAAGAAGACGACGACGACGACGACGATGATGATGATGATGATGATGATGATGATGATGATGATGATGGTGATGATGATGGCGGCGGCGGCGGCGGCGGCGGCGGTGGTGGTGATGGTGATGGTGATGTTGATGATGATGATGATGGTGGTTATGATGGCTTCGAGGATGAAGACTGATAAACGTAGAAAACAATGTGGGGGTTAAAGGTAAAGAATTTAAGGAAGTGTGCTGTGATAGTGAAAATGTACTTTTGACAAGTGTACGAAGAGAGGAGATATTAGGTGAAGGAAGGGAAAACAAATGAAGTTCTGGAAAGCAGAAAAGCTTTCAAGGAAACTTTATTTAAAATACTGAAGTGTATCGAGATAGAAAGTCATACCAGTGAATAAAGAAAAGAGTTCTGAAGAAAGAGACAGAGGGCACCGCGTTGGATCAAACAATCGCAACGAGATACATCAGAAAGAATATGGATAGGAAGACATCTCGGTTACACGTAGAAAGTGTAGTGGGATAGAGGAGACGGTGATACATTCAGCTTCTTAATGCCAAATCCATGCTGACGTTGTTGAATGGGGAAGTTGGTGTTGTTATTGTTTGCCTTGTTCCTTTTATTTTTTCCGGCCCAATTTTCGTATGAGCGAGATTTGATTCGTTTATCTTTTTACTTCTCTTTCTTTATATATATATATATATATATATATATATATATATATATATATATATATATATATATAAGTATTATATATATATATATATATGTATATATATATATATATATATATATATATATAGAGAGAGAGAGAGAGAGAGAGAGAGAGAGAGAGAGAGAGAGAGAGAGAGAGAGAGAGAGAGAGAGAGAGAGAGAGAGAGAGAGAGAGAGATATCTTGTTTCATGACCCTGCGAATCCAAAGATGAAACTCCAGATTAACAAGACTCGCTACGTAAGTATAATAAATGAATATTCAAACTCTACTTCAGTATTGAATACTCTTTTCTTTCGCCCAACAACTACATACAGATATATATATATATATATATATATATAGTTAAAACAGAAAACAAAAAAAAAAAGAAAACAAAGCAAAGTGTTATATATATATATATATATATATATATATATATATATATATATATATATATATATATATATATATATATATATATATATATATAATCAGGTCGTAACGAAAATTCAGTCAGGTTTTTTTAAGTAAAACTTGAGTTAGACTCAAAGATGTCTAACTTCTCAATTATATTTGGAACATACCGAAATCACTGTTTCATTTTCCTTCAGATTTTGTCAGATATGTGATATACAGGGAATAATTCAACACGAGTTGCTAGGTTATAATCAAACAATAACAGCCGATCATTATTGCCAACAGCAAAAACGTACATCATTAACATTAGTCCTCCTTTATTATGATAATTAGTCCTCCTTTATTATGATAATCATCATCATCATTCTTCGACTATTGTCGAGATGATGAATCTCACTCTCATGCCCCAGAATTCCCTGTCCCCCATATAGTGTGGTTCCCTGAAGAACAGGAACCCTGGTGCAGTCAGTTGCGAAATCCATCATCTTTTCAAATAGCTAATAATGTGTGTGGGCGCCACTACTACACACATGTGAAAGAATTTGACAGCCAAGTCTTGAAGAAGGTGCTTTCTCCTCCGTGTGGTGGGTTACCCGGCGCCAGATACCAACCTGGCATTTATACCCTCGCCCTAATTGTTCGAGTTGCAAGCACTAGAGTAGTCGCTAACCAAAGCTACGGACCCACTCTAGCCGTCTGGAGATACGTTGTACTAGCTTACCAGCATACTAGTAGCAGGAAGTTGACTTTTCCGGCACTGCAGCGCCTTTCGGCGGGCCGTGCTGGTTTTGGATGGCCATTGACTCCAAGAGCTCTTAAGAGCTCCCAGGAGTTCCTTTGCCCTTTGACAAACAAAACAAAACAAAACAAAACAAATTATGATAATACTAGACCTCACACTGGACAAAAGGCCAAAGATCTCCTAGAAAAATATATCTATGAAATTATGCTTCACCCACCATATCCCCGGACCTCGAAGATTACCATCTCTTTAGAAATTTGCAAAATTATTTGAGTAGCTTAAGACCTACTTCAAGAGAAGAAGTCGAAAATGAGTTAGTTACCTTTTTTAGTTCAAAACCTAAAGAATTTTATAAGCGTAGCATTAAAAAGCTTGTTCACAGATGGAGAGAGGTAATAGAGCAGAATGGAGAATACATTAACGATTAAATAAATCTGATATTGTGCTTTTTATTGTTTTACTGGACCATAAAACACTGACAGAACCTTCGTTACGACCTGATCTCTCTCTTTCTCTCTCTGTCTCTCTCTCTCTCTCTCTCTCTCTCTCTCTATATATATATATATATATATATATATATATATATATATATATATATATATATATATATATATATATATATATACACATACATATATACATACATACATACATGGTGGCTGCCAACTCGTTTTCGAGTACGGCCACTACTTTATATCCATGTAGGAGAACCCCTACCGATGCGCTGAACGAGTGTGACTTTTTAGTCCAGCCAGCGACTTGAAAACTCTGGTATAACACTACACCTGTGACAATTATTGACACATAGTGCTGGGCCCATGGTACCATGTGATGACAAGTGCAGAGAGATCTCCAGATACAAAGCAATGCCTGTGGCGTGAAGCTTTTATAGTGAGCAAAGGCACTGCACAAAGCCAGTCCCACTCTCTTAATCAAGATGATATTTACCAAAAAGAAGAACAAGTCAACATCGTTGGATACCATCAGTGTTGCAGGTGTTATATCAGAGTTTTCCTTCTCCTAGAATTCTGCCTTGACAAAGGCTAAGGGGTCATCTCTCCCGGTGATTTTAGATGACCATTGACTCTTAAGAGCTCCTTTGCCATTTGACAGGTTTTGTTTTTAGTCCTGCAGGATGTCCAAAGTCCCCCTCCTCACCAAGAAACCTTGGTGGGGTTGCCAGATTAGTCGCCAACGGCCCGACCATGAGACAGGTTGTACTGGGATACATGTTACCAGTAGCACCAACTGGTGACCTGACATATATATACATACATATATATGCATACATACACACATATATATACATACACATATATATACATACACATATATATATACATACACATATATATACATACACATATATATACATACACATATATATATACATACACATATATATATACATACACATATATATATATACATATATATATATATACATATATATATACATACATACACATATATATATATATACATATATATATACATATATATACATACACATATATATATATACATATATATATATACATATATATATACATACAGACATATATACATATATATATACATATATATATATATATACATATACACATACATATATATACATACACATATATACATATATATATACACATACACATATACACACATATATACATATATATATACATATATATATACACATACACATATACACACATATATTCATATATACATACAGATATATATATATACATATATATATATACAAACACATACATATATATATACATATATGGTGGCTGCCAACTCGTTTTCGAGTACGGCCACTACTTTATATCCATGTAGGAGAACCCCTACCGATGCGCTGAACGAGTATGACTTTTTAGTCCAGCCAGCAACTTGAAAACTCTGGTACAAACACTACACTTGTGACAATTATTGACACATAGTGCTGGGCCCATGGTACCATGTCACGACAAGTGCAGAGAGATCTCCAGATATAAAGCAATGCCTGTGCCGTGAAGCTTTTATAGTGAGCAAAGGCACTGCACAAAGCCAGTCCCACTCTCTTAACCAAGATGATATTTACCAAAAAGGAGAACAAGTCAACATCATTGGATACCATCAGGGTTGTAGGTGTTATATCAGAGTTTTCCTTCTCCTGATTTTGGATGGCCATTGACTCTTAAAAGCCCCTTTTCCCTATGACAGGTTTTCTTTTTAGTCCTGCAGGATGTCCAAAGTCACCCTCTTCACCAAGAAACCTTGGTGGGGTTGCCAGTTTAGTCGCCAACGTCCCGAGCATGAGACAGGTTGTACATACATACATACATACATACATACATACATACATACATACATACATACATACATACATACATATATATATATATATATATATATACAAAGTGTTAAAACGATCAAATTTTAGTTTAGAACATTTATTTGCTGACAATTGTTTCTTCCAGAGGGAAGTCTGGAATCATCGGAGCATAGGGAATGTCGAAACATGTGACTAAAATCCTAGTCATTCAGAACATTTAGGGTACATAATTGTTGTTAGTGCATAATTGTTGTTAGGCATCATGTGGAGAGTCAGGAGTTAAAAAGAGGTTATGCTTGAGAGAACACAATTACAGGCAGCACTGGTTGAAAGTGTAAGAGGTATAAGCAAAAAGTACAGGCAAAAAAGTTATAAGCAAGGAAAAGTGATGTACAATGCAGGAGTCCATACAGTCGATAAGGCATGTCTGGGGAAAGAGTTATAATGCAGTTGAAATAAACATATTTTGTGTGGCGTGTTAAAGCATGTTATAATTGTTAGAAATGTTAGAGAGGCATGTGGTGATAATGTAGGCATTTGTTGTGAGGTGTAATGCAAAGCACGTGATAGAGTTGGATATGTGATTTTCATTCAAGTGTTTTTGTGTTGTAGTTTGTATGTATGTGCATATGTTGTTTGTAAATCACAGCTATTAACCATGGGATTATTTTGAGTCCTTTATAGTCAATAGGTGTTTGTTTGTTAAATGTAAATTCCACCGAATTACTGGCCATGTTGTTATTGTAGGTATATTATCTTATGCATTTTTTATCTACAAATTATCTTTTCTAGGGTTTGTATTAACCGTTATTAAGCTGTTGGTAAACCGTAAGGTTGCTTAATTTTATGAGTTTACACAGGACGTTGTAAAGGGGGTTAATAACAAAGGGAGATAATTAAGGTTGTTCATAAATTAAGGGTTGTTTTATTATTGTAGTAGAGTTATAAATTAATCTTTATAGAGTATATAAAATATTATTGGTTGTATAATTGTTATCTTTTAAACTTATGTGGAGGGAGTTAAAAACATTTTTTTAATTATTTTATTATAACTAGATAGTTTGTACATAGTTAATATATGTATATATAATATAAGGTATATATGTGTGTGTGAGAATGTATATATATATATATACATTTGAATTATATACATCTGAATTATTGAGCCCTCTGCCGCTCATATCGGATTTCGTTTTTCGTTAACTCGTGCGCCGATTTTTCGATACTCGATCTTTCTAATATATATATATATATATATATATATATATATATATATATATATATATATATATATATATATATATACAGATTGTGCAGAGAATGTTGAAGTTTTTTTATGACAGGATAGTGAGTTGTATAATATATACTGGAGTAATTGGTGTTATATACAAAAAGTAAGGTATCCAAAGCGATGGGGACGCAGAGAGACTGTTTGTACAGCTGTTGGCAACACTGTTGTCAATGGTGCTTCCTTCACTCCCAAACAAGCATGCGCGCGCTTCGCTGGGATGCTCAATCTTGGCTTGGCAGCCGTTGAGAATGGAGCTCCCGTTGAACGCTACCGCCAAGTGCGAATTTCGCGCAGTTATTATATAGAGGGCAATCCCAAAAGTAAGGTATCCTTCCGAGGAAAACATGTGCAAAGATCGGCGGATCACTCGGGATTCTCTCTTCATTTTGGTTACTGAGGTTTCCCGAAGCACCATCCACAGGATTTTAACGGAAAAGTTGCAATATCGGAAGGAGACCTTACTTTTGGAATTGCCCTCGTATATATATATATATATATATATATGTTTCACGCTTTACATGGAAAAGGGGAAAGATATATATATATATATGTTTCACGCTTTACATGGAAAAGGGGAAAGATATATATATATATATAGTTCCTCTTTTCCATGTAAAGCGCGAAACTAATAAGACTTCTTGTACTTCTGTTTTGTCGTTTTCTTGAATAAAAAATAAAATATATATATTTACATAAATATATATATACATATAACACACACACACGCACATATATATATATATATATATATATATATATATATATATATATATATATATATATATATATATATATAATTATACATATATATATATATATATATATATATATATATATATATATATATATATATATATATATATATATAGAAGTGGTTACACAACAGTTAGTTCACCATACTGAGAACAATTGTTTCGCCTTAGCGGATCCTTAGCTCGTAATGGACATGGTTATACGGAACAGGAAGGACAACCGTATGAACGCGCATGCGCAGAAACGGTCATCTCACCCAGGCAATACAAAATTGTGTGCGAGAGGTGCAAGGGAGATAACTGCGAAAGTCCGAAAGTTTTTAGTTGATAAGAAAATTAGGATGTTGTAATTCAATCCGGAGCTTTGTAGTTATGTAAGAGGTGTTTCTAGCCGTGTGGACAACGTGTGAAGAATTCATTACTTGAGTTTAGGCAATCGCTATTGCGCAATCTCTTTAGAATATTTATTCGTTCATCAATACATAGTCCGCACGACGGATTGCCTCTTGCGTATGGCTTGGACTTAGTGATGGCTTTCCATTGAATGGAGTAGTCTATACTTGAGTCCTTGAGGGACCATACATGGCTCGCGAGTTTCGTGGATGATCATTTTTCCGGGTACCTAAAGGTCGACTGATGGTTCAGGAAGCGTTCCTTAAATCGGCCCTCCACCATACCCACATAGGATTTGACCTCCTGTGGTTGATTTGGTCGGTTGGAAGTGACCACAGCTTCATAAACTACATCGGGTGTGTTGCATTGCTGTTGAAGGGGACAAGCTTCAGGCTTTCAGCGAGAGCACTCTGGTGGGGTGTTGCTCTTAGGGATGTTGGTGATGTGGGCCTTCATATTCTTAGCGCAGGAGTATCATAGTTTTACTTTGTGGCTGTTAAAAATGGAGCGGTATTTGTGACCTATGCGAAAGTGTCTATCTAAGAGGGCTAGAAATGTTTTCCTACATTGGTTTTAACGTTGAGTGAGAAAGGAGGAGAGATCCAGATAGTTACGCTTTCTTTTCTTATTTCTGTTTTTGTTAGTGGAAGAGTAAGTGATAGGTTGCGAGAAGCAGCTGTTAGCTCACGCCGTGTTATAGTAGGGTGCCGCCCTGTCAAAGATAGCCTTATTAGAGGAGAGGTTAGAGATTCTAGTACTGATATTATTTACGAAGTTTCTAAAAACAGTGGGAGGGTGACATGAGTCCTTGTGAATGTAATTGAGTTTTTCGTTAAGCTTATGGATGGGTCTGTAGGTGTGTGTGCGAAGGTCAAAATTAATGTCTAATCAATCTACGCTAGAGAGATTGGTAGCTACTGTTATCCTAAGTCCTAACTCATTAATTGTTTCTACTTTTGGCACAAGGCCAGCAAATTACCCAGTGTATTACTGGTACTTAAATTTATCGACCCCGTAAGGGTGAAAGGCAAAGTTAACCCCGGCGGGATTTGAACTCAGAATGGCAAGGGCCGTAACTCTATGCATCAAAGCATGGCGTCCGACCCTCTACCGATACTGCCAATCCACCGCCATAAGTCCTAACTCATTAATGGTTGAAGTTAAGTCTTTTTTTAAACCGGTGGATTTCCTGACCACTTTTATGGCTCGATAAGGTCAGGCCATCGTCGCGGTATATTCCCGTGTGGACGTCCGGGAATCTAACATGTAATATGTCTAAAATAAATAGGCCAACCAAGTCGCACACGTCAGCACTGTCAAACGATCCCATGGAGACGTCGAAACTTTTCCGTTAAAATCCTGTGGATGGTGCTTCGGGAAACCTCAGGAACCAAAATGCAGAGAGCATCCAGAGTGATCCACCGATCTTTACGCACGTTTTCCTTGGAAGGAGACTTTACTTTTGGGATTGCCCTCGTATATAATAACTGCGCAAAATTCGCACTTGGCGGTAGCGTTCAACGAGAGCTCCATTCTCAACGGCTGCCAAGCCAAGATTGAGCATCCCAGCGAAGCGCGCGCATGCTTGTTTGGGAGTGAAGGAAGCACCAATCACAACAGTGTTGCCAACAGCAGTACGAACAGTTTCTCTGTGTCCCCATCGCTTTGGAGACCTTACTTTTGGGATTATCCTCATATATATATATATATATATATATATAAATCAAGAAAGAAGAGTGACATGATTTGCTATACAATAAGGGCTTTATTCACATTACTGACAATTGTTTCTCTGAACTGATACGTCTAGAGATCGTTACCCACCTGTTTTTGCGTCAATCGATCACCAATACTTTGTTATCACCAGTCAATTCATCAGAGCATGCGAGAATGAAGGAAATACACAGGCATGGCTTCTATATATAGTAGTGGCATTAAATCAGAACAATAATAACAATACTAACAATACTCGAATAAATTAGTTAGACCGTAAATAGTTAAAATAATCATAACATCAATCTAAGTAAGACATAGAGTATACTGATGACTTTAGCATGTAAAACGAGCTGATACGAAGCAGATGTATGAAATTGACATGTCAAAGCTGTCATAGGGTGTATTATATATAGTGTAGAGATAACCTGGGGCTTGAAACAATGGACCATTTACTTTACTGTAGGTTTGCTGACCGTAAGAATTATTTATTATCTGACAGATAAAATATTTTCATTGTAGTGAGGATGGTAATTTTTATGTGGTGTAAAGTGGATTCATTATTTAAGTGGTCTATATTAGATGAAGGGATTGTTAGTTCTAATCATGGGGTTGTTTAGCTTTCACAGCATCAATAACAAATCATGCATGGATAAGACAACAATAACATCAATATAATAGTTAATACAGAGTTAATACAGAGGTTAAGGAAGCAAGGTAATATAGAGAGAACATTATGACTACAATTACGGATACATTGGGGTGTCATTATAACAACAGCAAGGGCGGTGGATTGGCAGTATCGGTAGAGGGTCGGACGCCATGCTTTCCAGCATAGTTACGTCCCTTTACGATCTGAGTTCAAATCCCGCCGAGGTTGACTTTGCCTTTCATCCTTACGGGGTCGATAAAATAAAGTACCAGTAATGTACTGGGTAATTGCTGGCCTTGTGCCTAAAGTAGAAACAATTATAACAACAGCGGGGAGGTGATATTTCAAGGACTGTGGTAGTAATCAAATAATGTACTTGGAATTAAGTTCATCTGTTGAGAATCAAGAGTGAGGAGGTTGTGTTGACAGCAGCCGAGAAGAGATATATTTATGGGTTGATAAGATATTTGCAGACATTACTGTGGTATAGAATTAAGGAGGCTAGAAGCTGCTTAAAGAATATTATAGTTCTGTGGTGGTCTGTGTGAGAGTGCGGATTTCATATGTTGAATGCTAAGTTATGCTGGTTCGAATCACGGTGGCTTAAATCTTGTGAATTTAGTAGCGATCCTGTGTCTACAGAAAATTGACCTTTCTATCTTGTTGAGTAGCCTTTTATCGTTCCTAAGGATATATAGCAATTCAAGGTCGCAGAGCCTACAATAGGACATACCGGTACTATATGCCCTTGCGGCCGACAACCTCGACCAGTTGATATTGTAGTCGATGTTTCTGTCCTTAAGTTCCCAGATTTTTTTGCCGCGGGTTGTAGAACCTATTAGTGCACGGTTCTTCATCGAATGTCTGTGCACATACCATCTTTTTTTAAAAGTACCCGCGGTGGATCCAATGTAATACCAAGTGGAGTTGCCTGAGTTCACCGTACACATGCACACTAGGCTCGAATCAAGGCACCTGTTCGCCAATGGACACCTATCTGGTAGGTGACAATTCCAGTTTGATGTGTTATTCCGTGCAGCTTCAACACGGCTGTTTTGTACACTGCTATAAGTGGGTTGTGATTCGTGCCCGTTGAGGTTTTGCTGCGGCACGCTCGTATGCGTTTGCGATACTGTGATGTGTTTATGTTTAGAATTTGGTGCTATGTTGCGCATAGGTGGGGCGGTTTCCCTAGAGGTATTTCTGTGGTTGATCTTGCGTATGTGGGATTCTATATTTGCAGCCGTAGAGTATGAGAGTCTTATAGTTTTTCTATTGAGGATTTTATGATATCTATGTGATATAGGGAAGTGTTTATCTATTAGTTTAAAAAACGTAGAAGGCAGTCTAGTTTTTACAGAGGAGTTGAAAATTAGATTAAGCCACAGGTATTTTCTTTCTCTAATTCTTCTATAGTTTCTAGGGTTTATATTATTCGTGTTTGGACCACCTACTCTAGGTGCTATTTGCCTACCTCTATGTCTAGTCCTGTTACCTCTATTTGTGTGTGAGCGGTTGGTGTCAGTGTTAGTGGGTTTGTTTGAGTTGTCCTTATCCGTTATAAACTGCAGCTTTTCTTTGTGCCCGGCCCTATGTAATGCCGCGTTATAATAGTTAGCATGCTCATTCAAAATTTCTAGGTTTGAGGATAAGCGGGATATTCTAAGGGATATACTACGTGCTATGGATCTGATTATGGATCGGGGGTGGTTTGAATTATAACTAATGTAGGCCAGATTCTCATTATTTTTGTGGAAGGGTTCTATTAATCCCGTATTTAGATTTAGAGTCACATCTAGAAAGTTTGCCTTTTTATGATTCAGTTCGTAGGTAATACTTAGGCCTAGTTTTTTGAAGAATGTTCTAATGTTTTTTCTTAATCTTTCTATGCTCTGGTTATTTAAGTTCCTAGCTATAAGGAGCGTGTCACCTCTATAAATCCCTCCTTGGAGGTTACTGAATTCTTTATATCGGTTGTGAGCTATAAATAACCCCACGACGTCAGTGATTTGCGCTGAATCGTTCGATCCCATTGTGATATCGAAGCTGTTTATCCTATCTTTTCTTATCCAATAGCTATTTTCAAATTTTATGATAGTCCTTCTAGCAGCTAGTATTATTTCAATTTCATCGGGGGTAAGGTCGGAGTTATTTTAGGCAAATATAAGCGCTTTATCTAGGGTGGCTGGGGATATGGACGCGTAGTAATCGTTTATGTCGAATTGTATGAAGTTACATGTTTCTCTATTTCCTATTTTACTGAACCATTCAATCGCTCGTTAGTGTTACCCTATAAATTGATTTCTAGTTTTCCCTTTATTTGTGCGATTACCCTATCTAGAATATTCTTGCTAATTTTACCTATATCCGACTTAGATGGGCATATTAATCTGATAGTAGGATTTGCTTCAAAATTTTTGTGATCCTTAAGGTTAAATGTGGGGTTGCATTGGGTTAGAGGCTATTCCGAGTTTATTTACTATCCTAAGACCCTCCTTGTTAATGCTGGTGAGTGTGGATCCATTTGTTCTTTTGTATTGTTTGTGTAGTTCACGCTGAATGAAATTATTGTATGTGTTAAGGTCCATAGAATATACGTTTGATGTTTTGTCTGCCTTTACTATGATACCGTTGGTGTCTTTTAGTTTTCTTAGTAGTGTATTGGTGTCATTTTGTCACTCTTCTTTCTTGATTTATTATTACTCCAAGTGTAAACTACATAGAAATCACCACATACTCGCAGCATCACTATGGAAACGTCTTGTCGAGTCAAACTGAGCCAAGCGTTAATACTATCCACTACTCGGAGTACCCTAACTGGACTACATCTAAGTGGACTACCTATAACAATAATTATATATATATATACACACACACATATATAAACAAACCTCAAGACCTCTTTAAATTTGCAAAAGAAACTGCCTCAGTACATTGCAAGATTGGGCTACTCTTCCAGAAAAATGGTTCATTAACAGAGGATCCTATGAAATAAGTGAAATACTGAATGAACAGTACAAAAGTTCACACCCCCATTGAGGCACATGCAAATGTCAAAGCCAGAGGATTTCTTCTTTGATGCCACAACACTCCACGAAGAAATGGCGACCATCAACCATATATACCTAACGGAAGAGGATGTGGCATCCACCATATACGAAATTAGAATAAACTCAACTGCTGGATCTGATGGATTCCCAGCAGTCCTCCTAAAAACATGTAAGCATGCCTAAGCAAACCACTAAAGATCCTCTTCAGAAGTTCTTTGGCTAGCGGTAAACTACCCAGAGAGCTAAAAGAAGGCACAATATGCCCTATCCATAAAGGAGAACCAATAACTACAGGCCAGTCTCCCTGACGTCACAAATCAATAAGGTCATGGAACGAATCAGAAAGAAAATGATCACGTTCCTCGCGGACAATAACCGCCTAACTAGTACGCAGCATGGCTTTCGCCCTGGAAGAAGCTGCCTTACACAGCTGTTACAACACTATGACTGGGTACTGAAACTGCTGCACAGCTCACATGTGGACATGATATATCTTGAATTTGTGAAGGCCTTTGACAAGGTGGACCATGGAATGATATGTAACAAACTACACAGACTCGGCATAACTGGAAAAGTAGGTGAGTGGCTGCATGATTTCTTAAAAGACAGAAGCCAGAAACATCAATAACAAGTAGGGCCTCAGTCCACAGTCTTAGGACCACTACTGTTTTTAGTGGCTCTCTCAGACAGCACATACAGCATCCCTCACTAGCTATGACACAAAAGTAGCACAGGTAATCAAAAACCCGGCTGATGCTGCCCTTTTACAAGATATGGATGCCATATACAAATGGGCTGAGGATAACAACATGCAGTTTAATGCTGGAAAATTTCAAGCCCTACAATACCAACCTGCTAACACAAAGACAGTACATACAACACAGCTACACCGGACCAGCAGGGATGAAATCCCCGAGTCGAAATCGATATGAGACCTGAGGATAAACATGAGCGGCGATGCATCTTTTTCTTCACACATCATGAGGGTGGCGACAATGTGCAGACAACTCGCTAGCTGGTTCTTGAGGACATTCCGGACAAGAGACAGAGACCATGTTGATACTATGGAGGACATTTGTCCAAAGCTGCCGGAACTACTGCTCGCAGCTGTGGTCACCCCATAGTATCAAACTAACCACAGACCATGAGGCAATCCAACAAAGCTACACCAAGAAGAGTGCCACGATGAAGGAGATGAGCTACTGGGAGAGGCTAAAAGAACTGAAACTCTACTCCTTAGAACGAAGACAGGAGAGATACGCTGTGATATACATATAGAAAATCCTGGAGGGACTAGCACCAAACTTTGGCATAGAGAGCTGGACCAACCCCCGAACAGGACATCACTGTGTGGTGCCAAAGGTCCTGTCTTTCACATCTAGAATAAGCAGATATTGTAATAGCCTGAGGTTCAAAGGCCCTCAACTCTTCAATAAGCTGCCAAGAAATTTGAGAGATCTGCATGGTGTGCACGTGGATGTTTTCAAGGAGCAGCTTGACACTCTGCTGCTATCCTGGATCCCGGATGAGCCCACAGCATTGTACGAAGGTAACCTAAGGGCAGCAGCAACGAACTCCCTCTTACAACAATGGCCAGCCTACGCAGGCTGGAGATAGAATGTGTAGCAACAAGGGCGGAACAGGTAAAAGAGTATATATAATATATCATCATCATCATCATCAGGTTTAGCGTCCGTGTTCCACGCTTGCATGGGTTTGGACGGGGGTTTTCCCACTTGAGGCAAGAGTGGTTGTCTTGCTCGCATAGGACTGTCTGGCGGGTTTTCTACAGTTGGATGCCCTTCCTAACACCAACCACATTTACAGTGTGGGGCTGGGAGGTTTTTACCGCGTTGCCTACACGGCCACATTACAGCGTGGACTGTCTGGCGGGTTTTCTACAGCTGGATGCCCTTCCTAACACTAACCACATTTACAGTGTGGGGCTGGGAGGTTTTTACCATGTTGCCTACACGGCCACATTTACAGCGTGGACTGTGTGTTTTTTTGTCGTGACACCTACACGATCTCATTTGTTTCGGCCTGGATGTTGTGGGACCAACATAACTTTACATTGAAAGGGGCGGTGTGGATGGGGTGTGGGTGGTGGGACGTGGGTGTATTTTGTTAGAGATGCCTACTGACTGTAGTAGGTTTTACTATGTATTTAGGTAAGGCGGGTCTTCTCTATTACTGAGTACCGACAAAGGTCTCGGTCCAGTCACATTGTCTTGGTGAGGTGTAAGTGTGTGAGGTCGGAGTTTATCAGCTCATCCCAGGTTTTTCTGGGTCTGCCTATTCCGTGGCTACCGTCTATCTTTATTGCCCTGCACTTTGTTATACAGCTATCGTCCTTCATGCGCATTACGTGACCATACCAACGTAGCCTTCTCTCGAGTAGACATCTGATCCCTCTTATTTCTAATTTTTTCCTTAGTTCGTTTATGCTTTGTCGTTCACGTATATTACTATTATACATCCAGCGGAGCATGCAAGCTTCGTTTCTCTCTAGTCTGCGTATATCTTCTGCACACAATGCCCAGGTCTCACTGCCATGCAACATTGCTGTTCGTATGCAGGCATCGTACAACCTGCCTTTCATTTTTAGGGAGAACCCTTTAGCGGCTAATAGTGGTATAAGCTCTCTGAACTTTTTCCACCCAGTTCTGACTCGAGCTACTGTACTTTCAGAGCACCCTCCCCCACTGCTGATTTTGTCACCCAGGTAAGGGAAGCTGTCCACTATTTCTATACAACCCTCTGCGCAGCTGAAAGAGCTAGTATTTTGTGGGCACTTGCTGCTACTTATTGCGCCGGAACACCGGCCACATGTAAAATCTATGTTCTTAGTTAGCTTACCTGTGATACCACTACATCTTTTATGCACCCAAACTTTGCATTTGGGGCACAAAATGGAGTTTCTACCTACGCCTTTCCTACACTCTGCGCATGGCCACTTCCCGGAGGGGACCGCCGCCTTATTTTCTTTCTTACAAACTAGAACTTTAGTCTTAGCCAGGTTAATTTTAAGGCCTTTTGATTCTAGGCCGTGCTTCCATGTTTGGAATTTCTTCTCTAGCTCGGCCATTGATTCAGCTATGAGCGTTAGATCATCTGCGTATAGGAGTTCCCATGGGCAGCCGGTCTTGAACTCCACTGTTATAGCCTGGAGGACAATAATAAATAGTAGGGGGCTAAGAACAGATCCGTGATGAACACCAACTTTTACACTAAACTCTTCACTATATTCGTTGTTAATTCTAACCTTGCTGACTGTTTCTTTATACATGGCTTGTATAGCTCTCACAAGCCATTCATCAACACCTAGTTTTCTAAGAGCCCACCAGATAATGGAACGGGGGACTCTGTCGAAGGCCTTCTCCAAGTCGACGAAAGCTAAGTATAGGGGTTTAATATATACATATACAACAGTGAGTTGAACTTACTATTATCATAGGAGTATATATATATATATATATATATATATATATATATGTGTGTGTGTGTGCGCACACACGCTTCCTTTCTGTTTAATTTTTTTTTCCTTCCAAAAGTTATTGACGCCCTGGAGTTAGACATATGGTCTTTAATGCGTTGAAATGGCCTTGATCTCCAGCAGACAACAGAAGAAGGGATTGTCCCCCGTTTCTGCTTTCCTTTTCTTTTTACATATACTTTATCAAGTAACCACACAGCCCCGTTTCTGCCAAATTTTTATTAATTTTTTGCTGTGACCTGTTCTTTCTTTCTCTCACTTATACTCTCTTTCTCTCTGATCCCCTACTACTTCCGTTTTCTCTCATCTCTGCCTCTTTTCACCTACTCCCACCGAGGTTAGACTTGTTTATCTCCGCTCTCCCTATCTTGCTGTCAATAAAAGCCACGCACTTATGTTCAGTAGCTGTTTTGACTTCTCTCTCTCTCTCTAACGGCTACTTACATACATGTGCTTCTCATGTTCGCCCCTTTTTCGGTGTGTTCTCTGCGTTTCCCTTCTCCAAGTTATTGACGCACCGGAGTTAGACATATTGTCTTTAATGCTCATGATCTCCAGCAGACAATTAAAGAATGGATTGCCCCCGTTTGTGCTTCCCTTTTTTTATTTTTACACACACATACATACATATATATATTACTTAAAATACATAGCAACTAAGCATATGCTTTCATTAGTACTAACAGTTTCATGATGGCGTCCAATTAATCAAAGCAGATTAATCTCGCATGCAATATCAATCTTCAGCCATCATGGGAAAATATATATATGCTTCCAGTGCGTTTAGGAAAAAAAGTTGTTTTTCTATCCTAGGACAGGCAACTCTTGAGGAAAAGTTTTTGTTTGTTTGTTTGCTTTTTATTCATGTCAGATGCATTTGCTTTTTGTCTGAAATGGCACATGGGTAGGAAAAGGAATTTTCACTTGATATCCAGTTGATTTTCCTGGCAGTCAAACGGGTGTCAGTGTTGTAACAGTTATTTGGTGAGTGATTTGGGCGTCTGGTTACGTGGAAATAAAGAAAACCCCGGAGGCATATATATTTTTTCATAAAGGCTAAAGATTGATGGTACACGAGATTAATATGCTACAAATAATCGGATGCCATCATGAAACTCTTGATTACTGATGAAAACATGCTTAGTTGCCACGTATTTTAAGTAATATATGGTAACTCGATATTTACATATCTAAAGCTCATTCTTTTATAATTACAATCACACTCAGATATATATATCTATCTATCTAAGGCGGGTAAAATTCCCGAGATCCATGGACGAGTTCTCTCCAGCGGTCTGTCCCTCATTATCGCTGCCATATCCTGCATCTCCAACAGACCAGTGTCTGTCCTTAGGGCATCAACATATGTTAACCTTGGTCTTCCTCTTCTAGTGTGTCCATGTAGGGGCTCCCAAAGGAGCACTGAGTGCAATGTCAACTCTGGATGTCGGTGAGCATGTCCAGCCAACCTCAGTCTCCTCTGTGTCACTTTTGAGCTGACTTTTGGGATGCTCCCATACAGCTCTGAGTTTTTCATCCTCAGTGTATACTGATTAATGTTCAGAGCCATCCTCAGCATTCTCGTGTAGCACCCATCCACCATCTGAGTGAGTCTCTTGGTCAGTGTCCAAGTCTCAGACCCATACAGCAGCACAGACTCCACTACAGCAATGAAGTGATAAATATATTATATGTGTATATGCCTATATCTACCTCTCTCTCATATATATATATTATATGTGTATATGCCTATATCTACCTCTCTCTCATACATATATTGAGGCGAAACCGTCGGTAAAAGCATTTTGGATAGGTAAATATTTAAATCATATTTTAATTTATTTAAAAGATTGTTTAATGTTTACTTGTTCCGCTCATCTCAATTTTATAGTTCTGGTATCTCAAATTAATACCATTGAACAACAAATGTATTATAGACACCCTATATATTTCCGTGGGTACTTAGTCCCTGTGGGGATATTCATCTCATTTTATATATATATATATATATATATATATATATATGTGTGTGTGTGTATATATATATATATGTGTGTATATATATTTTTTAGAGAAGGTACGGTTCTTTTATTCTCTTACTGGTTTCAATCACAGACTGTGGCTATGTTGGAGCCCTTTCATTTTAAATGGCTCAGCCTCATATACGGAGCCATACACACATGCACATCATCAACATTTAACGTCCATTCTTCCTACTAGCAAAGGTTGGATGGATTGTCACAGTCCAAGTTAGTGCTTAATCAGGACTAGGGACATCTCAGATGGGTTGGGACCCATGTCTTGTTTACAGAAGATACTTGCCCAAGGTGCTATACAGAGGAACAGATTTCAAAGGTCCACTGGATGCAAAGCAAACTTTTTAACCACAGTCATGCCCTTAAGCATGAGCCAAAACCATTTCAAAGAGTACTTTACAGTGAAACTCTATACTTTTATAGGTATTCCTGCAATACATTAACTTCAAACGTTTGAAAGCAATTTTAATCTGCTTCACTGAGTAATCACTGGGAAGGTAAACAAATCTACATATTCTAGCAATGTCCTGCCTCTTTGGATACTAAAAAAGAAAAATATCTTAAAATGATCATTAATAATGACAACTTCAAAAAGCAAAAAAACAAAACAAAACACAATTCAATGTTTATGTTGCAAAATGTTTAATTTTGAAGCAAAGTTTAATCTCTTTATAGAGGACTTATATCATACATACATGTATATAATATATATATATATATTGATATGTATGTGTGTGTATGTATACATGTGTGTATGTATGTATATTGTGTAAGGTGTACAACGAAACAAAGATATAAGAACATGTATACATATGCACACAATCTCATATATATATATATATATATACACACACACATATACATATATATATATACATATAAATATATACATATACACATACATACATATATTATATATATATATGTGTGTATGTATATATATATACACACACACACATACACATACATACATAGATATATACATATATATAAAATATATAAACACATGTATATATATATATAGAGAGAGAGAGAGATTTTATATGTTTGTGTGTATATATATATATATATATATATATATATATATATATTATAGTAAATTATGACAGGTTTCAAATTATTTTTTCTCATGAAAGAGATGGACTATAATACAATGATGTTGTTACATTGAGAACAAACCAGAAAGTCCATAGGAAGATCTTAATGTCTTACAAACGTTTCTGTGTGTATGAGTGTGTGCATGTGTGTGTATGTATGTCCAGAGTTATAAAACATCTGGATTTAGTGACATATGACAAAGTTGTTTTGTCATTAAGCAAAGGACAAAAAAAAATTGTGGTTTAAAAAAAATGAAAGCAGGCAAATATATTTCTTGGGGGAGATTTCTGATTTTTAAAAGATCATATATTTTTTCTTTTTCTAGTTCACTTCTTTTATCAGCTTATTTCAAAATAATAATCAAGAAGTTGGAAGTTGGAGAGCAGTTTATTGAATATGTGTGTGCATGTACCATTCAGGATTGGAAAGGAGTTGCTATGTTTGGTGTGTGTGTATTTGTGTATATGTGTTTAGGCATGTATGCGTGTTTGTGTATATGTGTTTTTATCTGTGTCTCTCAGTATCTGTGTGTGAGTGTATGAGTGTGTGAGAGACAGATTGTGAGTGTATATGTTTTACTCAAGATTGGAGACGAGTTTATTCTTATAGTGCTTGGTTTCCGAAGCTGTGTGATTATTCCATTTTGATGGTGATGAACACAGAAAATGTCTCGACCATGAAAAGGTTTACGTTTTTGTAACCAGTTGATATCATAATTTATCTCTGAAAATACATAGTGGTAAATAAATATATAAAAATAATCCCTAATTACAAAAAAAAATGGATAAAAAAATAAATTTAAAAAAACACTAAGTGCCACAAGAGATTGCCATATGGAATTTTGTCCAACACTAAGAATTCCACTAATCCACTGCTATGGACTGGGTCTTTATTTTATTGACATGAAAATATGGAAAATAAAGATCAGAGGTGCAAAGAGCCAGAACAAATATGCATTATTTAACCAGACATTCAAATGACTCAGCTGATTTTCTGCTTTACAGAATTATGTGTACAAAAATTGTATTTAAACCCTTTTGTTACCTAGTAGCTTAAGATTGACCCCACTTCTGTGTTTCCAACCTGCACCAAAACTACACACATTAAAATGGTGGTATTCAAATAAAATATTAACAGATATCTCTTTAAACTACTTCAATAATAACTATTGTAATTAGAGTGATTTTGAGACAAAAATTCCATTATAGTTTTAAGTTAAGAACTTTTTGTTATGTCGTATTTGCAACATCAGCTTACTATAATAACAAGCACAAAAATTCTTCAATGCCAAAATTAACTGAACTATATAGATAGATTGTCGGTTAGAGTTAAGGTCATAAATAGGTTAAATATTACTGAATACCGATTAGATAATTATTTGTGTTGCTGACAACTGACATCAACCTCAAACAGCTGCTTGCTACTATTTTATGAAGCATAAATAGAAAAAAAAAACTAAACAGTCACTCACAGCTAAGGAAGAAATAAAATTCTAAAATTCTATAATTCAAGGCCATTTCATAAAAAAAACAATTCCAAACAAGAAAAAGATATCAAGACAAACAGAAAAGAAAACAAGAAAAAGAAAAGAGAAAACAGAAGCCAAAATTAGTAGTAAATTAATAAATAGAAGACACTCCCTAATAACAACTAATAGCTGCTTAGTATTTGATAGATCCCCCTTTGGTTTCAATAATGAACATTGTCATTCAATCAACAAAATATCTGACGAGTGAACCTTTAACATAATTCTCAGGCAGAATCATTGTAATGCAATATGTGACGAATCTAAACCTTTTGAATTAAAAGTACAATCCACCTGATAGGCTTCCACAGTCTCCATCTACCCAGTTTTATAAAGAAGGCTTGGGTCAATCTGAGGCTATGGTAAAGACACTTGCCTAAATTGCCATGCAGTGAGATCAAACCTGAGACCTCATGACTGTGAGACAAACTTCTTTACCACTCAGCCATACCTGCATCCACATTGTGTGTGCGAGTGTGCATGTACGTATGTGTATATATATATATACATAAATTTATATGCACGCACACTCTTTGAAAACAGGGGAATAAAAATAAAAGAATTTTTTAAAAAGAGTAAAAGGGCCTTAACTCTTGATGGAGAAGCAGGAGCTACGTACTGACACATATTGCCTTGTCTTGGACATTCTTTAAACTGGGTGGAAGCCATCCCTCTCCTGATTGGAACACAGCTGATTTCTTGCAGAGAAAGCAAGAATAAAAGAGAGAGATAGGGGGAGTGACAGAGAGTGATATAGAGAAAGAAGGGAAGAACCAACTTTATTTATTGACTTCGATAAGATGAAAGGCAAAGTTGACCCTGGTGAGATTTGAACACAGAGCGCAGAGAGTCAGAACATATTTCGAAGCATTTTTAATTTGACATCCTAACAACTCTGCCAATTCGCCACCATAAATGAGTAATTACACAACCATTTTCTGCAAGCCATAAACAGTTAGCAAAGCTCAGAACAGAACGCTATTAGGTGTTAACAAAAAACAGGATTTCAGCAGAATCCATTTCAAATACACACGTATTATGAAATGGTTAGAAATGTTTTAATTTCCAACATTTTTTTTTCTTAAACAAAGAGCGTTATTTTAAAACATGGAGGTCTGAATGATTCTGAAGTTTTAAAATAACCATAACTTACCTTGTGTAACAAATGAAGTCTTGAAATCTGAATAATGGATAGGGTTTAACAATTTGAGAACATTTGCAGAAAAAATGCATATGAAAGTTAAAAATGCAACTGAAGATATTATGATCATCTAGTAAATATGGACATCACAACTGATCCCAGTACAAACTGCATGATCAGTTATTACAGATATTCCTAAACACCAAGTATTAGTTTAAAATATGTAACAGAACCTAAACTAGTTAATTTGGCAAGACACGCAATAAGATTAAATCTTTGATCAAGGTAAAAAAAAGGAAAGAAAGCTGTGCACAAGAAGCATGCACTTCAAGAAATCTTTGATATGAGACTGATCACCAAAGACAAGCACAATTATGTGTTGATTGCAAAAAACATACTTGTTAAAGAAAGAAAATGAATGCCAAACAGCCAACAGAAGAAATTGTCAGTGAAGAAGCAACAAAAAAATATTTTTTTTAAATAAAAGCAAATTTTAAATGACCTAAACAAATGTCTCAACTGAAACTGAAACATCTCAAATTTTTGGTTAAAATGAGTGAAATGTGTGCAATATGGTAGCAGTGAATCAGAGAAAGGATATACCCCCATACCATTCAATAGAGTAAATTGTATGAGATAAAGCATCATTGTTCATGCTATATAGCAGATGTTTCCAATGCACTCTTTACAAAACTAAAACAAAAACTTCAAAAAGAAAAAAATAATAAACAAATTTTTAAATATAATTTGTTTTTAAATATGCATTCTATGCTGTTAAATAAACTATAAAATAAATAAAAAGTTTTATATAAAAAAAAACACACATACCCATACACACTTATAAGATCAGAAGCCTATAAAATTTAACAATTTCATAACCATAACTAATGATATAAACTGATTTTGAAAATAAACAATTAAGGGATTCAATGAAATAAGTCGTTTTTGTTTCTAACATAACTTGACAAAATGTTCTTATATATAAAAAAATAAATTATGATGGAAGGTTTAAATTTAACGCTTTTGTTACCATAATTCTAATGAAAGAGACTGCTTATGATTTTCAAGTACTTTTTTAAATAATCAAGAATTTGGAGAAATTTAGTAATACGTATAACTTTCTCATTATTAAGCTGGTGGAACACATCTTAACATGGGATCTTGTACGAAATTATGATGGAAGGTTTAACATTACAGACCTAGAAGCAGTTTCCAGTGGTTTAGTATTAATATGGTTAAATATGAAAAATTTAAAACATGATTTTGTATTACAAACCTAAGGGTGGTCACAGGCATGATAGTATTAAAAGGGTTAATTAAACTAGTCTTCAGAATTGAAACAAACCAAAAATTAAAAAGGTCACCTTTATCAAGATGCTTACAAACTACTCTGTAAAGTGGTGGTGCTAGTATCATAATAAATTGTAGCCAGTATGTATGTGCTGTAAAGTGGTTAGCATTAGGAAGGGCATCCAGCCATAAAAACCATGTCAGAATGGAACATATGAGCAAGACGTGATCATCTGACCAGTCTAGCTTCAGAACATAACCCATTTAACCCATGCAAGCATGAAAAATTAACACAAAATGGTGAAAATGATGATGAAATATAAATTAGTATCATTAAAAAAAATCAATCAATATTTCATCATAATAATTTTGTTGATCTATAAAATATTGCATCAAATTTAACTGATAATTTATATCATATAAATAAAAGGACATATTCAATAATGTGGCCTGAGATACATTGTATCCGAGATAAGAGAAAACAAAAACAGAACCAAGATGGTTATAGCTGAATTGTCTTTAATCAAAGGTTTGTTAAATCTGGACAGACTTGCAGTAAATAATAACAACAATATAGGCTCTTAGTATTACAACAGAGCTACACTTTGATCTTAGCCAAAAGGCCGAGAAGCAGTGGTTCCCAGCCTTTAGTACCAGGGCAATATAGGCTCTTAGGCTGGCAATAGAGCAGTGGTCCCTAACCTGTGATATCTGGAGCTGAACAATATAGATTCTCAGGGTTGCAATACAGCAGTGGTTCCTAGCCTGCAATCTATTGTTGAGTAGACAGATCTTTTAAACCCAGGGTTTATGAGAAAATTCTGTTAAATATATGGAGATCCTTGGTAGTGAAAATGCTGAGAACCACTGCAGATTCTCTTCTGAAGTGATTTTTATTTCTATTCATTGTGAAAAAGGTTCAGTAATTCCATAATTTAGGCTTTCCAATTGTACTCTATCTATAATTCTGATAACTTAATGATCAGAGTTATAAATAGAGTATTTTATAAATTGCTAACCCTTGATGAAAGTTAGTATAAAATTACCATAATTATGATGATTAACACAAATGTTTTAAGGCCATTTCCCCAGTTAAAGCAGGGTTTAGTTATGTGGGTCTCATGATAGGTTTTATCGTGGGGTCTTTTTTGAGGTAATGCTTTATGGTCGGATGCCTAACCGATGCTAGCTCTTTTAGTTATCTTTTAAAATAAACTAAGATATGAATACCAATTCTCAACTGGATACACATAGTATAATAATTATGGGAGACAACTCTGGATATATTTTGGCATCATTAAAGCTAAAGTTTGTCTTTCTTGAGATTAGAGGTACATCAGCTCAGAACTTATGTCTGTTTTATGTGGCTAAGTCAATGAGAATACAAGACTTCTTAGTAGACGGGTCACCAGACCATCTACAGCGGCTGGGGGGTTACCCCCAGCCGCTGTAGATACTCAATTTCAGCTGACTAGACTGAAGCAACATATAATGAAATGCTTTGCTCAAGGACATACACTATGAAGTCTGGAATCAAGCCCACAGCTTATGATTGTGAATCCTAATCACAATCACTAGGCTATGTGCTTCCAGTGAACCTTCATTGTACTTACCAAAGTAATGAGAAAATAATTTTATAGATGTACAATATTGTAAAGCAGGAGTGAAAAATTAGCATGTTTAGAAGAAATAAATCAGTGAGGTTAATTACTGACATGCCATCTGCACGAAAAACAATATGCAAGTTAATGCAAACATATTCAACACTTTCATTTTCAATTAATTTTTAAAAGTAACAAAAATTTGGAGGAATTTGGTAATATAACTTACTCATTATTTAGCTTGAGTTTGAAGCATAACTTAAAGGTTCTTACATAAAATGATGGAACGTTTTTATATAAATATAAACATTTTAAAATAAAATGTTTTGTATCATAAAACAAGGGGCAGTTTGGTACCAAAAGGGTTAAAAGAAAGAAATCAGTGAGGTTAATTACTCAAACACACTATCTGCATGAAAAACAATAGTCAAGTTAATGTTAACATTAACTTGACTATTGTAGTACCAAAATATTATTAACCATTCACATCCTGTAAACATTTAGCAGAATATTGAAAATGGGTTTGTTAATTCAAAGGTTTACAGTATCTTTATTAGTGGGCAGATCAGCGATGCAATCATAGTGCCATTTTATACTTTTCAAGAATGTCACACTAATGTGGTTTTATGCAGTGCAGGATGTTAAAAGCTAATTTAATTATTAGATTATCACAAACCAGAAAGCAGGAGAGATGTCTTAAAATGTTGGTTACATAATAAACAATTTCAATATATTCTGTTTATTGAAGTACAGAATTATTTAATTGCTAATGATGGATTCAATATAGTCAACAATTAATATATAAGTTGCAACATGCTACTATATAATACAGAAATGTAAGTATATAAAATATGAAAATCATAAAATAGACCTAGAAATTTTTTTTTTAAATTTACTAGGTATCTTGAAGAATTAACTGCTAGTGTCTTGTACTGCATAAGCAACACATTCTTGAAAAGTACAAAACAACACTATGACTACATTACATTAAAAACTCAAGTCTACTTCGTAAAAGAGTTTAAATACTAAGATAATTTGAGATATATAAATTTTCCTACCATTTCTTCCTTCCTTGGAATCCTTTCATCTTTTTTATTCTTTATTTCACCTCCTTTCTCTCATCTGCTTCGCCTATTCTATTTTCACAATGATCTGTCCACTAGCAAAGGTACTATAAACATTTGAATTAACTATACTATATGAAATCCTATTAGCAAGACATTCTCAAAATGTGCAAAACAGCACTGACTGCATCACATTAAAAATTACATTAATGCTGCAAATTTTCACAACAAACTGTCCACTTGTAAAATTGCTATAAACATTTGAATTAACAAGCCCATCTTTAGATATTTTCTATTAAATCATATGAACTGAAATTAATTATTTTTATTATTGTTTAGTAAGACAGGGTAGAAATAAAATATCGCCAAACTGGAGATATGGCCCAAATGCTTGCAACAGAGCTCTGCTAAAGGCACCCAAAAGTTAGGTGGTGGTGTTAAACTGGATGACTGATTAAATCTACCACCTTATTAGAAAATGCTGGTATTAGGAAAGGCATCCAGCTGTAGAAACAATACCAAGATTCGGGAATGCACAAGCATGACATGGTACCCAACCTATCTAAAAGAGCAGTAACCCTGAATAAGAACTGATTTAGCTCAAAACTAAAACCATTAGACATCTGATCAATAAAGAAGAAAAGTTAAGAGATAGAAGTATGTTAAAGTTTTTCTCAAGCCTAGAAGCTCATCAAGATCGAGCTTACTCTGATTTCATGTGGTATTAAGTGACTGAGAGTACAATGAATGCCAGTCCCTTGCAAGGTTAATATATACATATAAGCACCCAGTCAACTCTGGAAGGTGGTAGTGCTGGTGCCATGAAAAAAAACACCCACTCCATTCTGCAAGGTACATGCTGGTACATGATAAAAAACGCCCAAGCCAAAAATGGAATATACAAGCAGGACCTATTCACCTGACCAGTCTACCCTCAGTAAATGACAGTCCGTCTAACCTATGAGAGCACGGAAAATAGATCTTAAACAGTGATGATGATGATGATGATGATATATATATATATATGCATGTGCATGTGTGTGAATCCACATTATGTTTCTAAATAGTTTTCTAAAATACTAAAAAGCAGAACTTACTCACCCATCAACATTTAGTCTTCCAACAATTTCCCTTACTGTAACAATGAGGCTTTCATTTTCTTGAGGAGCTTCCAGAATAATGCAATGTAACTTTGCCATATAAGAATCAATGGTTTCTAGTGTAGGTACTTCATTGGTTCCTGCAAAAAATACATAATGCTCAATAAGTACATTCAGAATATTCATTTACAGGGAATTGTTTTTATGTATATCTGAATTAGAATAGTTACAATGTATCCCTATCTCATAAGAAGCAACTAAAAGGACTGGTGTCACAAAGGGCATCTGGCTGTCATCATAATCATCAGTTTCCATGCTTGCATGGGTTGGATGGGTCTTTTCCATCCCTCCACTCAATGTAAGTCCTTCGATATCATCTGTGAACTTCAATAATTTGAGATCAGCTCTCATAACCTTCCCTCTACTGTAGCTTCCTACCACTGGGATTTCTTGACACTTCTTCACCCAACAATCATCTACAGTATAAACTCAAAAGGACCCCATGATGAGTTTGATGCTTAAAGTGGATCAAATTGTTAAAACATACAAGTAGAAAAGAAAGGAGAAAACAAATAAGTGAATAATCATTTTTTTTTTTTTAAAGTCAGGAGAAGCGAATCCAGCACCCTGAAGAAAACTTTCCGATTTTAGGGTTGAAGATATAATGGTTTCTAATTTTGGCATAAGACAAGATATTTGTGGAGAAGAGAAGGGAAAGTCAATTATACCGACTTCAATATTTCATTGGTACTATATTTTATTCACCTCAGAATGATGAAAGGCAACGTTGACCCAGGTAAGATTTGAAATCAGATAAAGAACCATAACCAAAATACTACAAAGCATTTTGTTTGCTGCTCTAACGATTCTGCAAATCCATTTGAAAACAAAAATAAATTATTTAGAAGATATTTGAAAGAATTTACCTGGCAATCGCACATTTGCAAAATTAGTTGTCAAAATTGTACGAAGTGTATTTAAGTGACATTGGAGGGCCATATTATGGTTTTTCTGTTGTACAGCCTCCAATTCCAGTTTATCTATAGCATGTTTCATATTTTCAATATGTTTGCTTAAAATAGCATTCTGTTCTTCTAGTTCGGTAGTCTGCTTTCGTAGCTGCCGTAATTCTTGTTCACGTGCTGAAATAATAAAGCCATGCCAAAAAATTAGTTTTAAAAAAATAAAATTCTTAATGCCAAACATAATTTAAAGTAGTGGTTCTCAAAGACCCAGGTCAACTTCCTCCTGTTGCAATCCCAGATTTCCTAAATTCCTCTCAATAATCATATAGTCCCAAATGGGATTAAATCTGAAACAACAGTTTTTGTGAACTGTTAATTCATGATCACCCTTATAGTTGGGTGTATTAGAATTTCATTTTATATATTACACCATGTACACTATTTCTTCCCAGTCTGGATTCCTCCTTTGACAATCAAGTGCTTCCTGTTTGATTTAAAATAATTTTCATCATTATCCTTGTTTTTACTTCTGCCAACCCATACTTTAATCTTTAAGTATGTCATATACCACTCTTTTTTTGTCAAACTGCTAAGCTGCAGGACATAAAAAAAACATTAACACTTACTCTAAACAGTCAATGTGAAGAGACACACACACACACACATATACATTAGCATTAGTCATAAATTTGGGAGGGGAAGGGGGGTTCTATGCTAGCATTAGCCCGACAAGACTTTTGGGAGAAGACTAGTCTGATGGCTCTCCTGGTGTCAATGTACATTTGTCTTTTAAGGTACGAATTTTTACATGTCTTACTGCTGAGCAGTAGGATCTCTTTTTATGCAGGATGTAAATGTTCAATATGAAGCAACAACAAACAAACAAACACATATATACAAATCTATATATACACACATATATATAATGGGCTTTCTCTGTCCACCAAATTCACTCACAAATCGTAAGTTGACCAAAGGCTATAGAAGTCACTTTCCCAAGATGCCACACCCTTTCCTTACCATATTTCTAAAGAAAGACACTGCCTATGGTTTTCAAATAATTTTGAAAATAGTTGAGAATTTGAAGTGATTTAGTAATATAACTAACTTTCTTCTTATTAAGTTGGTGTTTGGAACATAAAGGTTTTGACATAAAATTATAATCGAAGGTTTTTTAGACAAATATAAACACTTTAAAACCAAGTTTTAAATCATAAAATCAAAGGCTGTTTCAGGCAATTTGATATCAAAAGTGCTAACATCAAAATGGAACGATGTTGGTGGTCTTTGAATAATTAATGAAATAATTTTTTTAAATTACTTTTATTATGATCCAGAAATTCTTCAGTAAAAATAGGAATATCAAATGTTCCATAATCTTCTTCATCTTTTTCAGGCTGAAATGGATAACGATTAATAATAATAAAACTTCTTTTCTCAAACAATACATATTTAGATGTTCAGTAAATCGTTATTAACATCATTTATACGTTCACTTTACCACACTGGTATGGGTTGGACAAGACTTTTTAAGGCAGTATTCTATGACCAGATTCCATTTGTGATGCAATTTTGGTTTTTAAGTAGGGTGTTTATTCCATTGAACTTCACATATTGAACTGTTCAACTTTGGGACGTTGTTTATGCAGGACATAAACAATTGCAAACTGCTGCCAAAGAAGTGTCAATGTGAAGATATGCTGAGATAAACAAATGCGCACATGCAAACACACACATATATATACAGCCGGATGGCTGGAACAGTTAAGAGTAAAAGAGTAATATATCATCATCGTTTAACATCCATCTTCTACTCTAGCATGGGTTGTATATATTTCTAATATATACACACACACACGTTAGGCTTCCAAGCAGTTTCTGTCAACCAATTTTACTCACTAGGCATTGGGTCAACCTGAAGCTATAAAAGACAATGGTCATGGTTGCTAAGTAAAAACCTTCCATAGATTAGCTTCAGCAAACAGCATACACATTTCATTTCATCACAATTGCATAATTCCGATGAGATCCTTTCACACTTCATGTCCACAAAACCCACTTCTTCCTGTTCAGAGTGAACATTTCCAATATGAGCAGTGGTATTCTAATGTCCTCACGAATTTGATCCTCCCAATGTTTTGGGAGGTCTACTCAGTTATCTTTTCCAAGGAACTTCATTCTTATAGGACTATCTAACATAACTATTGTCTTATCTCTTGGTAACATGCCTAAACCAGATTAACCTCCTTTTAATTAGAGTAAGTATATCTGATTTTACTCCAAGTTTTCTTCAGATATAAGCCATTCTGGATCTGTCTCTCAACCACTTGTATTCTATGCTCCTCAGACAGTTGTTTTCGAAGACAATAAATTTTTGCATGTCTTCTTTTTTCAAAGTTCAGGTTTCAAAGGAAGAGATTGCTATGAGGATGATAAGAGCTTAAATACAGTCTGATTTTAATGTTACGAGATATTTTTTCTGCTCTAAATGTTCACCTTAAGCCTTTAGCATTTACATTACTCTATATATACTATTATATTTTCACAGTAAATGCTTTACTTCACATAATATCAAATCTATGAAATTTTGATATTATTTTTAGAATAACTTAACATCTGTACGAGTGGCCGGTTACAGCTGGTTTGAACAGAATGAGATGAGAGAATTCTGGCTGGATACAGCCAGTTTAAATGCTAAAGGGTTAATCTGAGAAACCACAAGACTTTTCATTCTAGTCTTATTATTAGCATTTTGTCTCCAACACTCAAAGTGTCTTCCTAGAGACTAACTATAGTAATTCTTATGTAATCCTATTTACCAGTTTACTTCAATGAACAACAGATGTATCTACAAGAAATTCATCTTCAGTTAAAGATGTCCGACCAATATAATATACTTCTATAAATATGGTCTTTACCTGTAGAGCAGAACCATTTTGTCCATCATAATCTTCTCTTATATCACCTGGAAAAGAAAATATTTATTTTTTAATATTCTCAGTTGCTGAGAAGATATAAAGATGTATGTGACATCTTTAACTACCCAAAGATATAGACACTAGGTCTTGAATCTGATAATTTACTTTTATACCATTTCTAATCCATCACAATAGAGGGTACTAACCTTCACATTATATGATTTCTAAAGAAAGACACTGCAGAAAATTTTTTTAACAATTTTGAAAATAATTAGGAGTTTGGAGGGATTTAGCCATATAACTTTCTCATTATTAACTTAGTGTTTGGAGCATAGCTTAACAAAGATTTTTACATAAAATTATGATAGAAGTTTTGTAGAGATATATAAACACTTTAATACAAATCAAGTTTTGTTTCATAAAACAAGGGGTGTGGTTTCAAGTGGATTGGCATCAAAAGGGTTAAAGTAATTATATTCATCCAGTGAATTTGCAAAGTCATTAAAGCATAGGACAAAATACTATGCAGTATTTATTCAACTTTGATCTTCATACTTTCAGGGTTGATAAAATAAAGTATTAGACAAGAGTGATAGAAAAATAATTTGCAGTATTTGTTCGGGCTCTCTGCATATTAAGTTTAGTCTTGCAGCAGTCAACTTTGCCTTCTATACTTCTAGAGTTGATAAAATAAAGTCCAGCCCAAGGCAGTAGACAAAATGCCTCGTGATATTTGCTCTGGCTATGTGCACTCTTAGTTTAAATTCTGCCCCTAGTCACCAGAAAAATGGCATGGTAGGACTGGAAACCCAAGAAACCTCCTAAGCAATGCAACTTCATAAGAGGCTGAATAAAGTTACATATGTGTGAGCCATAACAACAACACGTGTCAAGCGACAGATATATGATTCAAACCCTATCAATAGGCCTGTTTCTCTTTTCTGCCTCAAATTGATCATCCCAATTTATACCCTATATTTTTACACAAGATACAATTCAAAATTTGATTTTGTTCTTGGAAACTTCATCATCATCATTTAGTCTCCCCTTTTCATGCTAGCATGGCATTGATGAGTCATCACAGACCAAGTCAGTACTTAATTGGAACCACTTGTTCTTCCAGGGATGGTTTCTACAGATGGATGCTTTGCTGAGTGTACAGGATGTGTATTATCATGGCACCAGCACTAGGGAGGTTGTCATGACCTTGACACAACTGAAGAGTCCTCTTAATCCATTGTTTGGCATGGTTTCAATGGCTGGATGCCCTTCCTAACAACAACACTTTGTAAATTTATCTTCAGGCAGAATAAATAAATAAGTTGTCTTACTTTTTAATTTCTTCTCTTTTTGTTGTTTAAATAATTTATATGCATCTGTTTTTTGGTAAGCTTCCATGTCTCGTAAATATCGTTCTTTGTCCTTTTCTGCATCATCAAGATATCGCTGCAAAGAAAAGTAAAATTGAATACAAATTAACACTTTCATTACGATATTTTTAATGAAAGACACTGCCTATATTTTTAAAATAATCAAGAATTTGGAGAGATTTAATATCAACCTGCTGTTTGGAGCATAACTTAACACTAGTTTTACATAACATTATAACGAAAGGTTTTTAGATTATAAACTATAAAATAAACAGCTTAGTAATGAAGAACTGGGGCCAGTTTGGTATCAAAAGGATTAAAGAGAACTACATAACTTATGTGAAGGTATACACAATCATAAGGTCATGGGATTGATTCCAGGACCAAGCAGTACATTGTCTTTTTAAGCAGTACACTTCATTTCATGTTGCTGCAGTCCACTCTGCTGACAAAATGAATACCAGCAGCTGGGTGTTAACTAGCATTCCATCCAGGGATGACTCTTAGTCAATGCTAATGAAACCAAGATAAGCCCAGGCCCATTGAACCTCTTGGCTTCAGACAGATTTTTTTAAAACTTTAACTAACATAAGAGATGTATACAGAAATATTTTGTTATGATACAAGTTTCACAATTCAGTAAATTGCCACCAAGATAGCTGAAATTTTACATAGAGGCACATCTTTTCAAGAAAGTCAAAAGCAATGTGATTTTTTCTGAAATGAATTCTTTTTAGCTCCAGACAGAAAAAAAAAAATATTGTATCATTCACTGCAATCAAAAAAGGTGAAACTTATACAAAATCACATCCTCATTTAATATCCATTTTACTTGTTAGCAAGGGTTGGTTGGTTGGTTGGTTGGGTCATCACAGACTGAGTCGGTACTCAAGCAGAGCTACTGAGCAGTGAGACTGATCAAAGGCCTATACAGGGTGCATTTTTTCATGGCCGAACACTAGGGAGGTTGTCATGTCTTTGATACAGCTGAAGACCTCCTCCCAACCTTTTGTTTAACAAGTTTTCTAGAGCTGGTTGCTCTTCCTATCACCAACCTCCTAGCAGTGTATTGAGTGTGTTTATCATGTAGATGACCAGCACTAGGGAGGTTGTTATGTCTTTGACACAACTGAAGAATCTACCTGACTCTTTAGCAGGTTTTCTACAGCAGAATGCCCTTATCACCAACCAATTTACCGGGTGTACTAGGTGCATTCATCATAAAGATCACCAGCACTAAGGAGGTTGTCATGTCTTTGACATAACTGAAAAGTTCTCTTGAACTTTTGTTTGGAAGGTTTTCTACAGCTGGATGCTTTTCTATCACCAATCACGCCACAACTTAAATAATAAGTTAATTTCCAAAAATAAAAAAAAATTACCTGTTTTTCTCGTGGTGCCAGTTTTGACCACTCCCCACCTAGTTGTCTGGTTATTTCAGAAAACGATAAATTTGGATTCTCCTGGCGTAGCTTCTCTCGTCGCTCATTTAAAAATCGCACATAACCTGTTAAGGGTTGCTTGGGAGCATTTTTGTCTTTCATTGTGGCTTTTCTTTTTTTACCTTTAGTCCAGCCAGGTTTTTTCTTCTGCTAAAATAAAAGCCAAATTATCAAAGAATAAATCACCATGCTTAGTGTCAGGAAATTAAAAAAAGTTTTTATTGAAAGCCATTCCCAACAAGTAACCAGCAATATAGCAAGCCCCAACCAAGTATCCAATGATATATTAGGCCCTAAGCAAGTAACCAGCAATACAGCAGGCTTCAATTAAGTAACCAATAATATAACAATCACCAAGCAAGTAACTAGCAATATAGCAACACTAACTTCAAAAAACTAGAAAGCACTTGATCACCTAAAGTTCAGGTGATCAAATAGATTTCATCTTCACCAGATGACAAGATAGAGCGATGGCCATAAACACAAAATCCCTCCCTGGTGAGGAATGCACCTGCCAACATAATCTTGTAGTCAGTGATTTGTTAATTTGAGCTAGATGAACTGAGACAGAGAACATCTTAAAGGAGGAGAATATAGAAGTTTAAGGAGCCCTCAGCCTGTAACAAATTTAGGAATATCCTACTTGACGCTTTTGACAATAAAGAAGAAATGGTGACATACAATATAGAGGAGCAGTGGAAGTGCCTGAGAGATAATCTAATGAAGGTGACAAACAAGGTATGTGGCTGGAGCCGAGGCCAAGGGAATAGGAGAGTGATTTGATGGTGGGATAATAGGGTGGAGGAAACAATTAAGGCTAAGAGACAGGCATAAAAAGAATGGCAACATGGGAGAAGTAGAGAACTTTACCAAGAGGCCAGGAGAGAGGCTAGGCAACAGCTAAACTCTGCAAGGAGAGATGCAGAAAATAAAAAGTTTATGCATGTTATGTGACGTGAAGACCAAAGACTAGAGGTGTTCAGGATTGCGAGGCAGTGTATCAGGAAAATAGTGATGTTGTTGGGGAGAAGTGTGTCTGAGATGACAATGGTGCACTTGCCCTCGCTAATGCTAAAAAGAAGACAGCATAGAAGTGACTGATGAATGAGGAGAATGCATGGGAGGAAGATAACCTGCCTCAAGTAAACCTAACAGAAGGACCAGCTGTACAAGTCAACAGTAGCATAGTAAGTAGGGAAATTAAGGACATGAAGACAGGCAAAGCAATCAGGCTATCAGGAATAGTTGCTGAGATGCTGAAAGCATCTGGGATGGTAGGCCTCACCATAACCACCCATATTGTAAATCAAGTAATACAAAAAGGTGCTACACCCAATGACAGGCGTAACAGCATCATATTCAATTTCTACAAGGGCAAAGGTGGTACACTAGACAGAGGAAACTACCGAGGCATTAAATTGATGGACCAGGTCAAGAAAGTTACAGTCATTGTACAACTGATTAGGGATTGAATTAACTTAAGACGAGATGCAGCTCAGATCTGTGCCAGATAAAAGTACCTTGGATTCTCTCTTCCTTGTGAGACAACTGCAGGAGAAGTACGTATCAAAAGGTATCCCCCTCTACTTGGCTAAGAGAACAGAGAGAGTATGATTTAAGTATGAAGGAGAGGAAACAGTATGATAGGATCTAAGAAGATATTTAACATTATTAAACAATTCTTACTTCATGAGAATCCTGCATGTCAGGCCCCAGTTGGCTTTCATCTTTCTGAAGCATGGCTAAAAAATATGAAATATATATATTCAATATCAAAAGCACTCTAAATTTTTAGAAAGAGCACAAACTGTATTTAGTAGTAAAACACTTTACAACTCTACAATTTGACTAACACAGAAACAAATATGCAGTTTCATTGAATTAATCTAATTTGTTGATTTGATGAAAAAAATTAAGAATATTGAACAGTATACAAGTAACTACCTCATGCTGTGAGGATGGGTGATCTGAAACCATGCCAATAGTTAATTGGACATAATAGCCTCTCAGACAGACTAAGGCCCCCCTCTCACATGTTCCTGCATTCAACCTTTGTTTGACAAGTTTTCTATGGCTGGGTCCCTTTCCTAACACCTACCACTTTCAGGGTGTATTGAGAGCATTTTATCATTTAAATAAAATGTGACATTAGTAGAGAAAAGGTTGGGAACCCCTGGATTAGTTTGACGTTTCAAATGGCAAAGTTAACTGTGACCATTTGAAAATACACATTTGAAGTCGACCAAAACTTTTGACAAAATTAGGTTAATTTTAAAGTATTTATTGAAAAGCTGACAAACTCATTAAAGTGAAAGACAAAATGCGTTGAAATATTTGTTCAAGCGCTTGGTACTCAGAGTGGACATCCCAGTGAGATCAGTGGATTGGCAGGATTGTCAGTATGTCAGACAAGATGCCTTGCAGTATCTGTAACTGGCTTTCTGTATGCTGAGTTCAAATCCTGCTGTGGCTTGGATAGTAGACATAATGTCACCCAGTTCATCCCCATTCCCTGGCCTTTGGGTGTCTTCTGTGGAGTCTACTCTATGGCAAGCATTCAAGCTAGGTCTCCAGTTTGAGGATACCTTCCTACCCCCTAGTCTTGGAGGCCCTGAAAAGAGTTAAGGGGGACTGTCCTTTCCTTCATAACTAAACAATTAAAAAAATGTAACTTAAACCAAAGAAAAATGCAATATTAGTGTGTACATTATGCTCGCACAATATATATTCCAGCATCATCAGAATGTTTTCAGTCAACTCTCTTAACTTTTATCCAACATGTCAATGGATAGATATATAGATACACAGATATATATATAATTTATAGAACAGAATTGAATTTACCTTGATATATCATCATCATCAACGTTTAACGTCCGTGTTCCACGCTTGCATGGGTTTGGACGGGGGTTTTCCCACTTGAGGCAAGAGTGATTATCTTGCTCGCATAGGACTATCTGGCGGGTTTTCTACAGCTGGATGCCCTTCCTAACACCAACCACATTTACAGTGTGGGGCTGGGAGGTTTTTACCGTGTTGCCTACACGGCCACATTACAGCGTGAACTGTGTGTTTTTTTGACGTGACACCTACACGATCTCATTTGTTTCGGCCTGGATGTTGTGGCACCAACATAACTTTACATTGAAAGGGGCGGTGTGGATGGGGTGGGGGTGGTGGAACGGGGGTGTATTTTGTTAGAGATGCCTACTGGCTATAGTAGGTTTTACTTTGTATTTAGGTAAGGCGGGTCTTCTCTATTACTGAGTACCGCCAAAGGTCTCGGTCCAGTGACATTGTCTTGGTGAGGTGTAAGTGTGTGAGGTCGGAATTTATCAGCTCGTCCCAGGTTTTTCTGGGTCTGCCTATTCCGTGGCTACCGTCTATCTTTATTGCCCTGCACTTTGTTACACAGCTATCATCCTTCATGCGCATCACGTGACCATACCAACGTAGTCTTCTCTCGAGTAAACAACATCTGATCCCTCTTATTTCTAATTTCTCCCTTAGTTTGTTTATGCTTTGCCGTTCACGTATATTACTATTACACATCCAGCGGAGCATGCAAGCTTCGTTTCTCTCTAGTCTGCGTATATCTTCTGCACACAATGCCCAGGTCTCACTGCCATGCAGCATTGCTGTTCGTATGCAGGCATCGTACAACCTGCCTTTCATTTTTAGGGAGAACCCTTTAGCGGCTAATAGTGGTATAAGCTCTCTGAACTTTTTCCATCCAGTTCTGACTCTAGCTACTGTACTTTCAGAGCACCCTCCCCCACTGCTGATTTTGTCACCCAGGTAACGGAAGCTGTCCACTATTTCTATAGAACCCTCTGCGCAGTTGAAAGAGCTAGTATTTTGTGGGCACTTGCTGCTACTTATTGCACCAGAGCACCGGCCACATGTAAAATCTATGTTCTTAGTTAGCTTACCTGTGATCCCACTACATCTTTTATGCACCCATACTTTGCATTTGGGACACAAAATGGAGTTTCTACCTACGTCTTTCCTACACACTGAGCATGGCCACTTCCCGAAAGGGACCGCCGCCTTATTTTCTTTCTTACAAACTAGAACTTTAGTCTTAGCCAGGTTAATTTTAAGGCCTTTTGATTCTAGGCCGTGCTTCCATGTTTGGAATTTCTTCTCTAGCTCGGCCATTGATTCACCTATGAGTGTTAGGTCATCTGCGTATAGGAGTTCCCATGGGCAACCGGTCTTGAACTCCTGTTATAGCCTGAAGGGCAATAATAAATAGTAGGGGGCTGAGAACAGAGCCCTGATGGACGCCAACTTTTACGCTAAACTCTTCACTATATTCGTTGTTAATTCTAACCTTGCTGACTGTTTCTTTATACATGGCGTGTATAGCTCTCACAAATATATATATATATATATATATATATATATATATATATATATATATATATATATATATATAAAGAGAGAGAAGAGAATTGTATTTACCTTAAGTATTCAATTCTTTATCTACTTCCAGAATTGAATCCAGATTCTGAATTATGTCTGAAAAATAAATAAAAATATATAAATAAAATCAAAATCAAAAATAATTACAATAGTTCAGATTTTCCTGTGGTGTGATCAGCCTGGTGCACTTTTGATCAAATGTCAAAAGATGTAGCACCCAGCAGAATCCTTTGTCATGTCAAGTTCATTGTGTATGCATGTGTGTGTAAATATATATATATATATATATATATTCCATTACATCATCCCATTATGTATATTTCAAAGGTACCAAAAGATCCTTATTCAACAATTATTCAATATGTTGCCCTCAGACAGAAAGTTCAAATGAAAATAAAAATAAAGTTTGGTTTGGTTTTACATCTCAATACCCAGCAAGCATATTCTTTCAAAGTCAATAAAAAAAGTACCAGTCCCCAGTAATGGGGTTGATTCTTCCTCTACATCTTTTTCACTTCCACTATCTGACTGTCTCTCCCCTTCTCAGGAAGTAATCAACTGTGATCAGATCTGGAGAAGGGATGGCCTCTGCAAAGCTTTAAATTCCCAAGACAAGCTGTATGTTACAACACCCCTATGACTCCATCAGGAGTTATGGATCCATATATTCATACAATAATCCTTTCATCCCAATAGTTCCTAACCTTTCCACAATTAAAGACCCCTTTAATTTAAATGAATTTTCCTGCTGGTTCCTTACTACAACTACTCCCTTTGCAGATTGTTATATGGTGAGAATAACAAAAAAGAGAAATGCTTATCCTTAGAGAACAATGAATACTCATCCAATCATGTATGCATATTATGTTTTTAAGAAAGTGCTGCAAATTTTGAACTTAACTCAGAGGCCCCAGGTGGGGTATCACTAATCAATCCAATCAAATATTGACTCAACTTTTTAAGAGGTCAAAATATTTTGAACTGTTTCTCTGGTTTAACCATTTCTTTACTGTATTTCTAATGCAATCCACTCTATTTTAATTAAATTAATGAAGAATTTGAAGGAATTTATTAAAATTATTAATTATTTCATTTTAAGATGGTATTTGTAATTTAACAAAAGGTTCCTATATAATGGTGAACATTTTTTATTTAAATAGGAACCCTTTAAAAAGAGTGGTTCTGTTTCATAGAACCAGCGATGGTTCTAGTTTAAATACCATAACTCCAACAGAGTGAAGTTATTATTACTCAAAGTCCAAGATCATAATATAAACTTAGAGCAACGGAAAAAAATGCCTTGAAGTTTTTATTCTGGATCTTTACATTCATCATCATCATTGTTTTAATGTCCGCTTTCCCTGCTAGCAAGGGTTGGACAGGTCTACATAGACCAAGTCAGTACTGATGCAGAGCCATTGATCTTCCATGCAGGCCAGGGATAACTATCTCACTTTATGTACGGTTCATGCTCCAAGGGTGTCATGTCTTTGGCCTGAGGGTCCTCCCGATTCTTTTGTTTGGTAAGATTTCTACGACTGGATGCCCTTCCTATCACCAACCACTTTACAGCATGTACTAGGTGCATTTATTGTGTAGATTACCAACACTAGGGAGTCTGTCATGTCCTTGACACGACTGAAGGGTCCTTCCGACCTTTTGTCTAGCAAGCATTCTACAGTTTTGAAATCCTCCCATGGTCAATGAAATAATCCACCAGTTAAGTACTCAGGTTGATTTAACCAAATAATCCACTCCTCTAGAAATCATTACACAGAAAAATTAAATTTTGTTTCATTACCAAAGGATGTTTTCGGCAGTGCAAAACAATCTTCAAACAACAGAGTCGGGAGGACTCTGCAACTGTGTCTAAGCTATGACAACCTCCCTTGTGCCGGTGTCACAATAAAATGCACTCACTAGTGCACAGAAGCAAGTTGCAAGCCATCAACCCATCAGAGCACTCAGTAGTGTGTAGGAATGTATGTAAGTGAAATGCAGGCTCCCAGCCTACATCTGCTGATGAAACGTCAAATACTTGCTAGCAGGGAAAGCAGATGTTAAACAATGTGATGATGACTCCCAAAACCATATCATTCCTTAAAATTATTAATTAAAAAAATACATATATATACACTATAAATTCTGTTTAAAATATATTTATTAATTAGTTTATCAGTTACAATATATGTTCAAAATGTATAACTGTAAAAACAAACAAAAAATGATTAATAAATAAATTTTAAATTATAGTGTTAAACAGATATATAATGTATATGACAAACACCTAGTTTTATAGTTCTCATGTTCATTAAATTCTGATAAATACAGGACTTGTAATGTTGGAGACCTTCGGGAAATGAAAAGAAAAAACCTGAGTAATAAGTTAGTATATTTTCATGCAATTATTATTTTCATTCAATTTCAGATCAATTGATCATAGCTCCAGTACTATAGACATGAATGTCAAACGAAAGAATCATAGAACAGATTTTACGAGCAAAGCCAAGTGACAGGAGACCCAAAGGTAGAACCATGAGTAAGGTTATTCGATAATATCCATAAGCCTGTCTACTTGGAGATCCAACAAGATCATTTCAAATGAATGAAACAATTCTAATCATGTAGAAGTCATTTCTATATGGAATAAATATGTATTATCTCTACTAATGTATTGAGTACCTTATTTATCTGTGTTTTTTTTTCTGATCCTCTTCAGAAAACAATTTTTAATTTCATATATATATATATTTATCCCAAAAGTAAGGGTTCTGATTTTCCTATGCACAACATGGTAACACAGCACCTCGATATATTTAGGCGTGTTGGTTATAACCTTGGTTGACTCAATTGAGTCAGTTGGAAGTTATTGCTGTTTATGTACAGATGTGTTTATAACCTCTGTTACATTTACGATGCAGGAAAATATTGAACAATGATGCGTGATCAGATTTTGTATGAAACTCAACAAATCTGCCATCAAAACATTTAATTATTTAACACAAGCCAGAGACAAAATGATAAAGTGAGGAGTGGCACACAAAAAATTCTCCTTGTCCGAAGAAAGTACTCATGAGCAGATCCAGAATGAAAACAATGATTACCATTTTTTTCAATAGCCATGATATTGTACACAAAGAATTTTTACCTCCAGGACAGTCAGTTGATTGTACCTTCTACAAAGATGTCTTGGAACAACTTCAAAAATGGGTCCTGCACACCATCTTCCCCTTAAACCCAGCTTCTCCCTCAGCTCTTCCAAGCTCTGCCTTTCTCTCACATTTACATTGCACATCCCACAAAACATGGTTGCTTCATTTCTCTCCAGTCTGTGCATGTCCTTTGCTGGCCACAATTTCTATTTCAAAGCTAAGACGGAAATAAGACTACTGTTTTGCCATACAACAGACTGTAATGAAGAATTCTGAAAAAAATCAATACTTATATGACAGTGTTTCAACTCACATGATATTAAAGTCAGTATTCATTAATTACTTGGCTCTTTATCAACTAGCATTTGTTACTGTCTTTAAGCTAAAATCTGTGTGAGGAGCATGAAATAGCAAGGTTTTAACAGCAATTTGTGAAGGTGTGTGGCTTGGTTAATTTGGGCGTTAGGTTCATGATCATAAGGTTGTGGGTTCGATTCTGATCTCAGGTGATGCATTGTCTTTAAAGTAAGTCAAAGATTTCCCATTGCTCCTGTCCACTCAGCTGAAAGAAAAACAAAAAAACGTGCACCAGCAGCAATGGACTAGCGCTCTGTCAAGGAGCGGAGTCTTGTGCTCTGGAATAAGCTGTGACTTGATAGGCCCTTGGTTTGAGAAAATAATCAAGAATTTAGTAATATCATTAATTTTCACTGGTGTTGGGAGCATAACTTAAAATTCTTAGATAAAATTATGATGGAAGGTTTTTATATAAATCTAAGCACTTTAATACCGTTGAACAAAGGGAGGTTACAGACAGTTTGATATCAAAAGGGATAAATTGTAAAGTTAAGTTCAAAGACTTTTTATTGAAAATCCGTGGGTCTACTCTTGAGCACATGTGAAACACCTGGCGGTAAAGTGTGATGGCACACCCATGTTATAGGCTATTCTGAATGACTTCCTGAAAGAACATCCATCTAATCAAACAGCATTATTTTGATAAAATTATTTGGATAAAATAAAGTACCAGTAATGTACTGGATAATTGCTGGCCTTGTGCCTAAAGAAGAAACAATTATTTTTTTTGTGGATTGGCAGTATCGGTAGAGGGTCGGACGCCATGCTTTGACGCATAGAGTTACGGCCCTTGCCATTCTGAGTTCAAATGCCGTCGAGGTTAACTTTGCCTTTCATCCTTACGGGGGTCGATAAAATAAAGTACCAGTAATACACTGAGATAATTGCTGGCCTTGTGCCAAATTTAGAAACAATTATTTTTTTGTAATTACTTGATCATTAGGGTAGGACAAATTTTGCAGTACATTGCTAGAGAGCTAAACAAAAATCTATAAGTGATATACTCCTATGGACACAATGACATAGATAGGTAAGCTGTGCAACAATAATATTAACTGACCAGCTCTAAAGGGACACAGAATATTGCCCTGCTATGTAGGATGGTGAACATGATGATCATTATCCTTATCATTTAACATGTTTTATTTGCTAGCAAGGATTGGATGGGTTTTCACAGACTGAGCCAGCTCTCAAGCAGGCTTACTGACCTCTCAGATGTGCCAGGGATCTACATTTCGCTTATACAGGATCCTATGTTCTACCGAGCTCATTTTATTGTGACACCAGCACTAGGGAGGTTTAACATAGATGCAGAGGACAACAAACCCTTTGTTTGGCAGATTTTCTATGGGTTGATGCCCTACCTATCAAGCTGGATAAATCCAAGGAAGACCAATCATGTTGGCTCTTTAACTGCATGAAACCACATTAGAAAGACATTCTTGAAAAGTATAAAACTACATATTAAAATTTAAACTCATTTTAGTTTGCTACAAATTTTCACAAGAATCTGTCCAGAACTTCTAAAGATATACAAACATTTGATTTTAAAAACTTGTTTTTAGATATTTTCTGCTAACTGTTAAGCGTTAAGAGTTTAGCCCACCAGAAACCCTTCACACACACCTCTTGACCGACATTCCAAACAAATCTGCATATCTGCACATCAGTATGCAGCATGTTGTAATACATCCTTCCAGTACTCATCATCATCATCGTTTAACGTCCATCTTCCACGCTTGCATGGGTTTGGACGGGAGTTTTCTCACTTGAGACAAGAGTGGTTGTCTTGCTCGCATAGGACTGTCTGGCTGGTTTTCTACGGCTGGATGCCCTTCCTAACACCAACTACATTTACAGTGTGGAACTGGGAGGTTTTTACCGTGTTACCTACACGGCCACATTACAGCGTGGACTGTGTGTTTTTTGTCGTGACACCTACACAACCTTATTTGTTTCGGGCTGGATGTTGTGACACCAACATAACTTTACATTGAAAGGGGTGGTGTGGATGAGGTGTGATAGTGAGACGGGGGTGTATTTTGTTAGAGGTGCCTACTGACTGTAGTAGGTTTCACTTTGTACTTAGGCAAGGCGGGTCTTCTCTATTACTGTGTAGCGCCAAAGCTCTCGGTCCAGTGACATTGTCTTGGAGAGGTGTAAGTGTGTGAGGTCGGAATTTATCAAGTCGTCCCAGGTTTTTCTGGGTCTGCCTACTCCGTGGCTACCGTCTATTTTTATTGCCCTGCACTTTTTTATACAGCTGTCGTCTTTCATGCACATCACGTGACCATACCAACGTAGTCTTCTCTCGAGTAAACAACATCTGATCCCTCTTATTTCTAATTTCTCCCTTAGTTCGTTTATGCTTTGCCGTTCACATATATTACTATTACACATCCAGCGGAGCATGCAAGCTTCGTTTCTCTCCAGTCTGCGTATATCCTCTGCACACAATGCCCAGGTCTCACTGCCATGTAACATTGCTGTTCGTATGCAGGCATCATACAGCCTGCCTTTCATTTTTAGAGAGAACCCTTTAGCGGCGAATAGTGGTATAAGCTCTCTGAACTTTTTACATCCCGTTCTGACTCTAGCTACTGTACTTTCAGAGCACCCTCCCCCACTGCTGATTTTATCACCCAGGTAACGGAAGCTGTCCACTATTTCTATAGAACCATCTGTGCAATGGAATGAGTTAGTATTCTGTGGGCACTTGCTGCTACTTATTGCACCAGAGCACCGGCCACATATAAAATCTATATTCTTAGTTAGCTTACCTGTGATCCCACTACATCTTTTATGTACCCATACTTTGCATTTGGGACATAAAATGGAGTTTCTACCTACTCCTTTCCTACACACTGAGCATGGCCATTTCCCAGATGGGACCGGTGCCCTATTTTCCTTCCTACAAACTAGAACTTTAGTCTTAGACAAGTTAACTTTAAGGCCTTTTGATTCTAGGCTATGCTTCCATATTTGGAATTTCTTCTCTAGTTCAGCCACTGATTCAGCTATGAGCGTTAGATCATCTGCATATAGGAGTTTCCATGGGCAGCCGGTCTTGAACTCCTCTGTTATAGCCTGAAGGGCAATAATAAATAGTAGCGGGCTAAGGACGGAGCCCTGATGAACACCAACTTTTACGCTAAACTCTTCACTATATTCGTTGTTAATTCTAACCTTGCTGACTGTTTCTTTATACATGGCTTGTATAGCTCTCACAAGCCATTCATCAACACCTAGTTTTCTAAGTGCCCACCAGATAATCGAGCAAGGTACTCTGTCAAAGGCTTTCTCCAAGTCAACAAAAGCTAAGTATAGGGGTTTACTTTTAGCTAGGTACTTCTCCTATAGTTGTCGTACAATGAAAAGAGCGTCTGTTGTACTTTTTCCTGACACAAACCCGAACTGCATTTCGTCTAGATCAATTCGCTCTGATTAGTTGCGCTAAATACTACCTTTAAATTTGCAGACCTTCCTACATGAACTACATGTTACATAATCTTACTGAAGTTAATGTTTTGTTTAACCATATGAATTTGTTTGTGGCTAATCAGGCCAGCCATGGAAAGACATTAGGGCCTTTAAATCCTGATGGAATCATAGAGGCATTACTCTAACATGACATTTTTAATGTCTGAACACAATCAATTTCTTCAAGAGGAGAGAAAAAGAGAGAACAAATTATAGATATAGAGTGGACTGGTACTTCATTTATTGACCTCAAAAGAATAAATGGCAAGTTGACCTTGGAGTACAGGAGGTTGCAGAAAATATCGCAAAGTCTTCTAGCTGACATTCTAATGACTTGGAACGATATACAGAACCATAAATATCGCAGACCAAATTAACTCCATCTACTGACATGCGCAGCCGGGTTGGAAGTGGTATCATGACTGGCGGGTGTTAAATCTGTAGGCTGGAATTTACATATGACATGGTGTTACTTAACTAGACAGAAGGTGATCTCCGACTGGCACTTGATAGATTTGACACAGAATGCTGCATGGCTGGAATGAAAATCAGTGCTGAAGCAGGTAGAGAAGTTCAATTATCTCAGAGCTGTGTTCATGAGTGTTGGAAGGCAGGAGGATGAATTAAGTGCAAGAATTGCAGGAGCTGGTGCAGTAATGTGCCAGCTTCAGCATTCAGTAATCAGAAGAGAGGTAGGCATAAAAGCCAAACTCACTATCTTCAATTCAGTATTCGTGCCAACCATCACCTATGGTCATGAATCTTGGGTAATAACCGAAAGAATATGATCACAAATACAAGTGGCTAAAATAAGGCTCCTCCGAAGGGTCTCTGGAGTAATGTTACTCGACAGAGTGCATAGCTCAGAGATAAGAGTCACTCCAAGTAGAGCCGCTACTTCTCCAAATTGAGAGATTACAGCTCTATGGGCATGTGATTAGAATGTCTCAGGAAAGAATTGCTGGACAGATTTTATGGGCAAAACCAACTGGCGGGAGACCCAGCGTTAGACCCTGAGCAAGATGGTTGGAAAACATCCTTGAACTTGGCTGGTCTCGTTTGGGGATCCCACCGGATCAGTTGGAGACAGTTGCTTCTGAAAGGACCCGTTAGGAGTGTTTGAGGAGTCTGCCCCAACGACCATCTCAGGAAACGGTGGACGAAGAAGATATATATACTCCACAAATTAAGTTTTTGTGCAGCGTGCTTAAATTCTGCATTAGACAGGCATGTTTTATTCGTAGTGATGGAAAGCATTTCTCATGTTTTCAAAGGGGACTTTACTGTAATTAAACAATTTTGTTTTGTGCCGAGGTCACTTTCCCTGCTCTGGGATCCATGTATCTATCTATATATATATATATATATATATATATATATAACCATTATCATCATGTTTACGTCGACTCTTCCATACTCGCATGAGTTGGAAAAGACTTTTGGAGACGTTTTACAGCCGGATGTCTTTCCATTTTAGTCACTTTTTACGACATGCAGCGTACCTCTGTTAAACGAATACACTCATATATATAATATGCATGCAAACACACACACAGATATAGATATATATATATATTAGTGTCCGTATATTACCAATGTTTTGCAAACCCTAACACACAATTTAAGCATCCATCACAGCTATTGTTATCTTACTGTGTACAATTATTAGAAAACATATAGACCACAATTATTTATCTTCAAATTCTATTTAAAAAGTGGGTTCACATAGTCGTGAGTAATTTTGATGGGTGTTTCATTAATGGAAAGACTATTGAAAATAATTTTACTGGTCCGATATAACGAACGGATTCTTTTTGCATTAAGCAAATATATATTTTTGTGCAGAGTTGCAAAAAGTAGAATTTAGCTTTTCCCTTATCAATATTGTCTTCAAATACTAAGAGTAGTCTAACTCTATTAAGAATATCTGAATTCGAAACATTGGCGTACAAGTAATAAATGAAACACAAAGATTAAATATCAGTTAATTTTGATTTCGTTTAGAAAAAAGAAATTGAAAACCTTATTATTAGAAGAGAATTGATGGAGCATTTAGTTATGTCCCTTTATGTAGAGTTCAAATCCCGCCGGGGTCAAAACTGTCTTTTATCTTCCCTGGGTCGAGTAATAAATAACGTAAGCATCAGTCAAATACTGATTTAAAATCGAATAAAAGAAAATCGTGTTGCACCGATTGACCGTATACCAATGTTAGACATTATTATTATTATATTAAAATCGTTTCTGAGAAAGCACATGACTGAGTGGATAGGAAAGGACATTGATTTAAGCTAATTTTTCTAATGAAATATATATATATATATATATATATATATATATATATATATATATATATATATATGAGCCTTAATAATGATTTCTAATTTAAGCACAGGACCAGTAATTCGTCGAAAGGAGAGGGGGGGCGATTAAATCAACCCCGGCACTTAAGTATTACTTTATTTTATCGACCCAAGAAGAATGAATGTTAAAGTTGACCTCGGCGGGATTTGAACTCAGATCGCAAAAACCGAAACAAAAAACCGCAAAACATTTTGTCCAACGCTCCAACGATTATCGCAAATAATACTGAAAGTACCAAAGTAATGGTGTAAACTTCAATTTAACAATAACAGATAGTTTAGAAAACAAACTTCTGTAAGTTAAATATGAAGAAAAAAAAGAGCAGCTGAAGTAACCACGATTGAGAAAGCTATATATAATTTTGTATCTATGTATCTATGTAAACATAATTATTTACTTTGGATCACCAATCAATCAGTTCTTATATTTGCCGTTAATTATTATTTCGTTTACTTACGGCAGTCGAAGAGGAGCCAATTTGTGTGTGTGTGTGTGTGTATATATATATATATATATATATATATACACACACACGTGTGCGTGAGATGTATATAGATATGTGTGAGAGAGAGAGAGAAATATGTATCTATCGATATAATGGTATATCTGATAGATGTAGCATTGAAAGACGTTTAGTAAAATATAGATATAAATATATATTATATATATATATATGTGTGTGTGTGTAATGAGATGCAGCTAACATGCAACAAATAGTGTGTTTGTGTATTTCTATACACATAAATATGTGTTATGTGGGTTTTCTGAAAAAACTATTATTTACAAATAGTTGCATTATGTAAGTTTGGAACATGAATATGAAATACTACACTCTCATATATATATATATATATATATATATATATATATATATATATTTATACATATGTACAAACACATACACACAATGACTGGAGAAAAGGAATGACGCACAAAATTAAAACGAAAATCTTCTACAGCACATTGAGTAGCATAACTGGGGCTTGTAAAATGTGATCATTGTTAGCAGAGTTTATTAGAAGACTGAAGTGATGTATTCCACTTACCAGGCAGAGGCCGGGTAAAACAACAAACATGTGCGCTTATTTCTCACAACCAATATTATTCCATCGGAAAGATTTTCAGAAATTCCGCAAGATGGCGGATGGTTTAGGTTGAGATGAGCGGAGGGATATCTGATGGAGATTTTCGTGTGTTTTTGTTTCTGATGTTCGTAATATATAGCATTCTGTACCAGCAACTACCTAACTTTGCTATTAATATTGTAGCTTCATTGATTCAGAATGTTCACTTCATAAACTGTTATTATCTTGTATTGTAACTAGCGACAACAAATAGCATTTTAAAGGGAACTTCTTCGATGACGGAAGGATATATACCGGAAATTGATTCTTAACTGGTATCTTCTGTGTACTGCTACATCCGGTTTTTAGCGTTCATAGTAACAGTACACACCAACTTTAATGTACTTGTAGCATTCAACTTTTCACAGCATTTTCACACTTACCATTCTCATAGTTACACAAACAAAATATTACACTTATATATTTTACATGCACCTCCGTTGTTTTTTGTTTATTTCTTTAACTAGATTTGTTTTTCTTTCGTAGATTGTGTGGTTAAGATACGAGACGACGTTACCATAGAAATAGTCTTGTAAAAAAAAAGAAAAAGAAAAGCACCAGAAACGTCAGGGAGACAAAACAACAAAGGATATTCTTCCGTTTTTACTATTTCACGTGTCATTTGATCTTTGATATATATATTTTATATATATATATTTTTTTTTTTACTGGTTCCAGTCATATCTACCTCAGAACTTAGAAATTTTTCAAGTCTGGTACTTATTTTATAGGTTTCTATTTGTCGACAGGCTACGTTACGCGACCTATATATATGATATGTGTATCGATGTATTTATAAATATATGTGAAATATACATCTACGTATGTATAAATATGTGTACAAGTATAAATGTCGATTTCATTGTTTACATCTCGTCTACCACATACGAAACATTGCCAGGCATTTTATTCTTTTTAATTTATGGAAATGTTAATGAATTTAGTATTGGTGAGTCACTGCGGCGATATCTATCCGAAACAACTACTGGTATACCGTAATTTATCAGTAAATTTCATTTTCAAGTCTGTCATATGTATGAGGCGGGCTTCTGACAAACAAGTTTTTTGTCATCGTTGGCGGTTCGCTTTATTGAAGTATCAGGTATTGCTCTTGAGAGTGCTTGGCTATTCTAACGCCCCTGCCTGCGGTAACGTGAATATGTTGGCTTGCCTCAAAAATATTTACATAGCAACACCAGCATATTTCTTGCAGTAAGTAATTGGGTGCACACATCTCTTTTGAACTAGGTAGAAGAATCAACCACAGTACAGACACCGGTTTAAACGTTTTGGGGTTTTTTTCATTCTATAGCCATCTATTTCCGTTCACCAATATATCAATCCGAGTTATGTGAGCTCGAAATATTTTTATTAATTTTCAAGGAACTATAAAAACTACATTACCCTGAGCTCATCATATCTTTGAACAGTTGTTTAAACGTATAAAATCAAAAAATAATAAAGATTCCTCTGTTTTTGTTTTTTTTTACACGCAGAAATTCCCATTTGTACCGTCCTGTACTGTCCTTAATGTCTTACTTTGTGTAAACCCTTGTGGTTAATAAAGAAACCATTAATAGGCGATGTATATTATTGTCATTAATCATTATTATTAGCTTGTGTCCGAGGTTAACTTTGCCTTTCATCCTTACGGGGTCGATAAAATAAAGTACCAGTAATGCACTGGGTATTTGCTGGCCTTGTGCCAAAAGTAGAAACAATTATTAGCTTATGTCCTGTGTCAGTTGACTGATCGAATGTTAAATTGATAGGAAATAAGAAAACGAAAATATCTCGCGCGATTCACCGGGTTATGCACGTTACAGTTAGGATTCCCTCGTCGGCTGGTGTGTGTATAGATAGATGAAGAGACCACGCTAAAACTTCGAAATCACTCACTTTTCTACAAAGAAAATTTATACTCTACCCACTAGTATTGAGTGCTCAATCAATTAATTGTTTCTACGTTAGGCACAAGGCCAGCAAATACCCAGTGTATTACTGGTACTTTATTTTATCAACCCCATAAGGATGAAAGGCAAAGTTAACCTCGGCGGGATTTGAATTCAGAATGGCAATTAATGCTTGAATATTTCAATTACAATGTTATTTTAATCACATTCAAATATATAATGGGCGATTTGTCTGCTATTTCTAGCAGTTTGCGTGATGATGTTTATGTAAACAGACCTCTGCTTTTGTTTAACGCTTGGTCAACTTCGATAAAAGCCATTCCAGTTTTGACCATCCTGACTACGTTATCCACTGGGTTTGTTATTCAGACGATAGGGTATGATTTGTTATTTTTAGCAGGACACATTGTATCGAGATGAACTAATTCACAATGAAGAAGATCTATAATCAAAAGCGTTCCAACTGTTCAAGGCGTCATTTTCTTAAGTGTAGTGTATACTGTTATTTCTAGCAGGTTTAAAGACTGCGTGCCAATGAAGTGGTCTCTACATGTTCGACAACCATGTTATAAATAGCAGCTAAATCTCCTTCTAAGGAAGAAATTCATTAATGTCATTGTTATTATTTAGCCCGAAATCAACCCTGACCAGCCCAGTCTTTTTCCTACATGCAAAAAAGAAACAGTACCGCTTTAACTAAACATGTCCTTCTTCAAGACGACATGGTGTTTTTGGCTGCTTCTTCTAGCAGGTCAAGCGACTACGAAAAACTTCTTCCCATTGCTGATTGGGTTAAATAACGTTAGTACCATGCACAGGTAAGATACACTTGTGTCATGGCTGGAACGTCATTCTTGTAAGTTGACACCTTCCTATATGCAATACACCAACCACAATAGGGCGTTCTTATTAATTGTTTCTACTTTTGACACAAGGCCAGCAAATATCTTAGTGTATTACTGGTACTTTATTTTATCGACCCCTTAAGGGTGAAAGGCAAAGTTAAGGTCGACGGGATTTGAACTCAGATCACAAAGGGCCATAATTCTATCCCTCAAAGCATGGCGTCCGACCCTCTACAGATACTGCCACGGTTGGAACGCCTTCGAGACAAATACGTTCGTCACAATTATTTTAGCCATTAATTATGAAACAGGTAATAAAGAATTTAAGTCTGATTTTGAAGCAATTTTACACCTCCGTAGAGGTGCCTAAAAATTGCGATTGGCGCCTATTAGGCGCCATCGCGGGGTATTGGGAATAGTTTTCAACTAGCAATAACCACGCCTCGGATAACCCTCATTGGCTATGGTACCGCCTCTGCGCAAAGCTGACGAGTAATGATTAGGCGATAAACTTATATACATCAAGTGTATTATCAACTGCTGGTATAGATATTTTATAATGTCTTGAAATTAATTTGTGTCAAAATATAATTATAGTAATTTTAAATATCTAATTTATGTCTATTATTTATAATATGTTTCAGTTAAAATAATGCTATAAATTTTAATTAATACTTTATAACGCGATGTTTAAAAGTTTTAATCTATAAGAATGACTAACTATACACTCAGTTCTTGATTACGTCCCCTTATTGACAGCACCTTTTGTTAGCAAGTAATTATGGAAAATAGTCTATTTTTAGATTTGTTCGTAGTGAAAGAAAAATGAACACGACAGAAATAAATTAATATTTTAGTTTATGTTTTCAATAAGGAAAGATTAACGATAATATTGTATACTTCGCGTTACCTTTTGCTAAATGGTGTATATTTTTATAATAAAATCGTTCTCGGTAATTGCAATTTTAGCAGTTAAAAGACCACCACAATGAACTCAAATATATTTTATATCAATGTTTGTCTTCAATTAACAAGCGGTCTTGGAGTATAAGGTGCCACTTTAACTTTCTCGAACTTTAGATTTCTTTTTAGTTGCGCAAGCTTTGGCTTTCTTCTCGGTTTCGAGTACGTGTGTGTGTATATATATATATATATATATATATATATATATATATATTCACACACGTACATATATATATATATATATACACACACGTACATATATATATATATATATATATATATATATATATATATATACACACACACATACGTACATATATATATATATATATATATATATATATATATATATATACACACACACACACATACGTACATATATATATATATATATATATATATATATATATATATATATATAAATGTATGTCTGTGTCTGTTTGATGACAGAAGTGTTTTCGTCTTGAAACTGCTAGTACAGTGAAGTTAAATTTAATATAAATATTCTCAACTTCTACGTTGTATTGATTGCTTTTTTTCTTTGTGTGTGTGTACAGTCTGTTAAAATACAATTTAGCTTATTTTCGTTATCATAAAATATTTAATTATATTTTAATTATATTTTACGCATTTCCCATTACAATGAATACTGGTTTCCATGGGGATAAAAGAAAATCGATTATATGACTCCAGTACTTGACTGGTACTTTATTTTTATTGGCCTCGGAAGGATGAAAGGCAAAGTTGACGTTGGCTACATTTAAAACCAGAACGTAGAGGGCCATAACGAAATGCTGTAGCATTTCATCCGATGAACTAACAACTCTGTCAATCTACTGCTTTTCATTAAAACGAATACACAAGTTTCGGTATAGAAACAGAAACTAAGTATATTTCGTTGTTTTGATTTTTCTATCTTAAAATTTTATTTACATTTTATTAGTGTGCGAAAAACAGGACCTAACCGGGGGAAAAATCAAAAGAAGCAGCAAAGAGAATAAGATTTTAAATATTTACATAAACTAACGACATTTCTAAATGCACATAAGTTGACAATCAACTTTATTCTCATTTAAGGGTTCCGCTTCGTTGTCCCAGTGGACAGAATGAAGAAGACGTTGCCCCAGGAGACGGCCAGGGAATCGCACTGGAACAGCCATTCCAACTCGCAGGGCTCGCTCCTGCAGGTAGCCAGCTCCTCCCCCGATAGCAGTGAGTAGGGATGTGGTCGGGGGGGGGCACAAACGCAGGAAGTCTCCACTGCCACAGGCTCGACCACAAACCTATCGGTGAGTCGACGATACTTCGACAGTTTGCTCACTTCGGCCTGACTAGCAACGAAGCCTGGGCTAGTCGCCGAATGTACCAGGTTGTCGCTAGAGAAGGTGTCGCAACATGTAACGTCCCAGTTGAGGGGCTACCCCGCTGAACGGAAAGTTTGTCATACCCTCTACACTTTTACCGTCCCTTCGGTTGAGCCGCACTGGCGCTGACTCGAGTAGGGAAGAGAAACCTGTGGCGTCCAAATCATGCTTTATGATTTCGTTGATAGCAGCATGAGGTAGGAGGCGGCCGGCACTATAACAGTGGAGTGGGGAGGGGGAGCCGCAGTGGATCTGCAGCGACATTTGTAAGGCTCACAGAAACGGAAGTCGAGCCTCAGCGAAACACCGATACGCTAACAGTTGATGTCAGGCTGAGTGCCTGTAGAGAGTGATAGTACAGCATTAAGTCAAACACCGCTGTAGAATAGGAGGCCGACGAAAACATGCCAGACAGTCCTGGTCAAGCCGGCGCACCAACCTGTCCGAGGTCATGTTATACTGAATGGTGTCCCATTTGTTGGGGGGGGGGGGGGTCCTCAGGGCGTGGGCCGAACTGGTTCCACGATTAACACTAGGTTCCGTTGTGTTGTGGATAACCCTATTGGTGATGACACGGCATATCTCCTCAGCAGCCTGTCTGAGAGATGCCTGGCTGTAACAGGGGGTACAACGGAAGGTGTATAGAAGCTTGGGCAGGGCGAAGTAGTTCCTTAACAGGAAGAGTACCGGTTGGGTGTCAATCAAGTTCAGTTTGCTCGTCAGAGTTTTGAGATGGCGAAGCTTAGACCTGAGGGTAGAGCGAATGGCATGCAGGAGGATCGGCGAACCGAGGATAAGGACATCATTTTTAGAGGTCTCTTGCATCCGCCGGAGTAATGATCACACGTCCGAGACGTTCATGGCCTCTGTGGCGAGAAGCACTGATCGGAGATCGAGGCAGACACTCTCTGCGGGCCCGCTTATTGTCGCATCGTCTAGGGCATGGCTGGGCCAAGCCTCGAGTTAAATAGGCTTTTTAAAAGTGCGTACTACTGAATAACTAAGAATTGAATATTAGGTGAGGAACTCAGTCCGGTGAGTTCCTCGCGTAATATACTTACATTTTTTCATTAGTGTGGACTTTTAAAAGCCCTACTTAACTTTTTTTTTTAATTATTCCTTTGAATATCATACATCCGGAATGTGCAACGGAAGAAGAAAGAAAAAAAAAAGACGGTTAGGAGATCGTGATTTCGATTCGCGGCAGCGTGTTTCCCCAATCCACTCAGCTGATAAAAATGGGTTGTAGTTTAATAGCTATTGTATCGCGTGAAGAGTTGGTTTGGGTTTGATATTATTGTTCATTGTAGCATAGCAGATGTAGTAGTAATGTTGTTGCTTAATGAACATCACAAGTACCTGGTCAGCCACATTATATATATATATATATATATATATATATATATACACTCACGAGGGGGTGCTGAAAAGTTTCTGGCTTTGGGTGAAAGAAAATGCAGGTGGATCAATTAATTATGATTTTATACAACATATTCCCCCTCACAGATTCACACACTTATTGCAATGGTCCTCCACTTTTTCTAAGTCCTGTAAAAAGAATTCGGAAGGTTGGGCCTCTGACCAGGCCCCGGTAGCAGCCTTCACTTCCGAATCGGAGTGAAATTTAGTTCCCTTGAGATGTTCCTTCAGTTGTGGAAAGACGTGATTGTTGGAGGAGGCCAAGTCAGGAGAGTAAGGTGGGTGATCTACCAATTCGAAGCTAAAGTCACGTATTATCCATAGTTTTATGTGCTGTGTGTGCTGGTGCATTGTCCTGCAAAAACAGAACACCACGGCGTTTCTACTTCAAAGCTTCACGCAGTTGGTCCAACAGAGACATGTAGTATTCTGCGTTGATGGTGCGACCCTTTGGCAGGTATTTTATGAGGACTACTCGTCTTTGTCCCAAAAC
>OZ024741.1:173267331-173287331 GCA_964016885.1 Eledone cirrhosa
CCATATGCTATCTCATATGGTGAGGAATGCTGTCCTAGAACCGTGACTGCCTCTCTTCGACTGAGAATGAAGGACTTCAACCAGTTAAAAGATCATCCTTCACACCCATTACAGAGAGTTTTGCCATAAGCCTTTTGTGTGGCACAGAATTGAAAGCTTTAACAAAGTCAAGGTAAACAACATCCACCCATGAGCCGCCATCAGTGATCCGGGTGATGTCTTCAAGAAACTCGATAAGTTGATCACAGCAGCTGGAGTTAGGGATAAATCCAAATTGCAAGGGCCGGATAAGACTGTGAGAGTTCCAGAAGTTCCAAAGCGTTTCTCTGACACAGTGTTCCATCAGTTTGGCAATGCAGTTAGTAAGACTGACTGGATGGTAGTTCACTGGTGATGTGCAGTCACCCTTTTTGGGCAAATGGGGGCCCACAAACAGAATTAGTGAGTCTTTCACTCTTTCTTCTGCTCCTCTTACTCTCTCTCTCCTTCTCTTTCTCTCTCCCTCTTTCTTCTGCTCCTCTTACTCTCTCTCTCTCCCTTTCTTTCTCCCCTCCTATCTCTCTCCATTCTCTCCACTCTCTCTCTCTGTCAGTGTGTGTGTTTGTTTGTGTGTGCAGAACAACATATTTAAGTATTCCACTCCCTTTCTTTCATTTGATCTTTGTTGTAGAATCGTTTGTAGGTTGTTTTGTGACCTGGTGTGTGTCTGAGGATCTTCCAAAAGTGAAGTTTTGTTCAATGAAAATCTCTATTAATAAACATTGTTTTGTTTGATCTATTCGTTATAAAGACCTATTGTAACTATTAAAGTTACAATTCCACTTCTTGAGTCAGAATTTATCACATGATATAGGATATATCTTAACATTGCATATCACAAGATATTTAGTATAAATTAACATTGCACTACAGGACAACTCATCTAAACATGCTAGCATACAAAATAGACATTTAATGGTGATGATCATGATGATGATGCACATCATAGTATACTATAGCTTAACATTGCATATCATAAGATATAAGCTATAACATAACATTGCACATCATAAGATATATGGTGCAGCTTATGATATATTCTATGATATATGGTGTAGCTTATGATATATGCTATAGTTTAACATAATATGTTTAACTATAGCATATATCATATGATATATGCTATGGTTTAACATTGCATATCATATGATATATGTTATGGTTTAACATAGAATATGAAGACGTCGCATCTCAGAGTTGCCACACTTAATGTTAGCACACTTAATGTTGGCATTCTCACAAGTAGATCTGGTGAAAGAGTGGAGATGCTGGAGAGAAGGCATGTGGATGTGTGCTGCGTGCAAGAGGTGAGATGGAGAGGTGCCTCTGCAAGACTAATCGCAGGAAAACATTTTAGTTATAAGCTTTTCTGGGTGGGTAATGATGATGGGTTAGGTAGAATAAGCATTTTACTGGCTGAGAGATGGATCGATAAGACAATAGAGGTAGTTTGAGTTAGTAATAGAATAATTAAGCTTAGATTAGTTGTAGGCAAGAGACTACTGACAATCATCTCTGCCTATGCTCCCCAGGCAAGCCTAGGTAAAGAAGAGAAAGACTGCTTTTACGAGCAACCTTTACAAACAGCCGCAATGACAGAGGATGTAGACATCGTTATGCTAGCAGGGGACTTCAATGGTCATGTTGGACAGCTCCAGGATGGTTATACTGGGGTACAAGGTGGGCACGTTTCCGGCTCAAGAAATGCAGAAGGAGTGAGGCTTCTTGAATTTTGTGATGCAAGTGCACTAACCATTTGCAACACTAACTTCCAGAAACCTGCCAACCACCTAATAACCTATAAATCAGGCGAGCACATAAGCCAGATTGACTTCTTGCTAGTTAGGCAGCGAGACAGACAGATGGTGTCAAATACCAAGGCATACCCGGGGAAGAATGTACCCCACAACATAGGTTAGTCGTTAGTGATAATTCAGTAAACAAGAGACAGAATGAGACATACAGGAAGGTGTGGAGAAGAAAGGTCTGGAAGCTAAAAGACTTTTCACTAAAATACAAATTTAGGAAAGCCCTTCAAGATGTATATGACGAAAAAGAAGACGATTTAGAGTTGTATGACATAGATGATAACTGGAATTTCTTACGCGACAACTTACTGCAGGCTACTGAAAAAAGTTATGGCTGGAGCAGAGCTCCAACCAGACAGTTAGTGACCTGGTGGTGGAACAGCATGGTAGATAGGGCCATTAGAGACAAAAGACTAGCATGGAATGGTAGGAGTAGAGAAGGATATAAAGACCTCAGGTGTAATTAGCATGCAGGGAGGCTGAGAGTAGGAGATATACCAATGTTCTGCGACGGGAAAATCAGAGACGTGCGGTGTTCTGCATTGCAAGGCAATGTGTCAGTGCAAATCAGGATGTTGTTGGAGATAAGTGTGTCCGGAATGATGCCGGTGTACTTAGTGTCACAAATGATCAGAAAAAGGAGGCCTGGAAATGTCATTATGAGAGACTGATGAATGTGGAGAACGAATGGGAGAGAGAGAAATTACCCCCAGTAGATCCGACAGAGGGACCAGCTATTGAGATTGACGAATATAGGGTCCAAGAGGCGATTAAGGAAATGAAAAATGGTAAGGCCACTGGACCGTCGGGGATAGTTGCTGAGATGCTGAAGTCATCAGGGGACGTAGGCACTAAACTGGTTGCATGCATCATCAATCAGGCTATATATGGCGGTGTCATACACAAAGACTGGTGCAGCAGTATTCTCATAAATTGCTACAAAGGTAAAGGGGATGCTCTGGAGAGGAGCAATTATAGGGGTATAAAACTGATGGATCAGGTTATGAAAGTGACAGAAAGGATATTAGCGCAACTAATTAGAGAAAGGGTCAAACTAGATGAGATGCAGTTTGGTTTTGTGCCTGGGAAAAGTACAACAGATGCCCTCTTCTTAATGAGATAACTACAAGAGAGGTTCTTAAAGAAGAATAAGCCACTATACTTAGCTTTTGTTGACCTAGAGAAGGCCTTTAATAGGGTACCCAGATATGTCATCTGGTGGTCCCTAAAGAAGCTAGGTGTTGAGGAATGGCTTGTGAGGACAGTGCAAACTTTGTACAGAGGTACTGTCAGTAAAGTCAGGGTAGGAATGGAGTTTAGTGAGGAATTCCAGATATAAGTAGGAGTACATCAGGGTTTGGTCGTCAGCCCACTCTTGTTCATTATAGTCCTCCAAGCCATAACAGAGGAGTTTAAGACTGGCTGTCCATGGGAACTTCTCTATGCTGACGATCTAGTTCTTATAGCAGAATCAGTAGAGCAGCTTGAGAATAAATTCTGGCTATGGAAACAGCAGTTGGAATTAAGAGGACCGAGAGTGAACCTAGCTAAGACAAAAGTGTTGATGAATAGAAAAGAGGACAAAATATGCAGAAAAGCAACTGGCATATATTCTATAAAATGTACACAATGCAGATCTTGGGTACACAAGAGATGTAGTGGGATAGCAGGCAAACTAACAGGTAGGGAAAACTACGTATGCAGTAGATGTACAGGGAAAGTTGGCAGTAGTAATCGCAGTGATAATCACATTTTTCAAATGCAGATGGGTTCTATAGAAGTGGTTGGTAGCTTCCGGTACCTAGGTGATCAGATTAGCATGGGAGGGGGGGGGGGGGTTCCGAGGCCATAGTATCTAGAATAAGGACGGGTTGGAAGAAGTTTAGGGAGCTGCTTCCTCTGCTGATGAAGAAGGTTTCTCCCTGCGTACGAAAGGCCAGTTATATGATGCCTGTATGAGGTGCGCGATGCTGCATGGTAGTGAGACATGGGCAGCAACTGCAGAGGATATGCGACGGCTGGAGAGAAATGAGTCAAGCATGCTCCATTGGATGTGCAATGTCAATGTGCGTGGATGTGTTGAGAGAAAAACTGTGTCTGAGAGGGATAAATTGTAGTGTGCGGGAGAGGAGACTGTGATGGTATGGACATGTGATGCGCATGGAGGATGACCAATGGGTGAAGAAGTGCCACGTCTCTTGTTTCAGAGAGAACCTGTGGATTATTAAAGTGATAGAGTGGACACCAAGGCAGTGGAGAAGAACCAGAGGGCAGCCAAAGGCCAGGTGCCATGATGATCTTGTAGCAAGAGTCGCCTCCCTTGTTATGACGATGACATCAGCAGCAGTGCTGGTACAAATAGGGGAGTCTGACTGCATCGTCCGAAGAAACCAGACGTCAATAGCTTCGCTCCGGCGATTAACCACGTGATGGGATCCCCACCATGGGACCTTCACGTGATAATCACTGCAGTCTATTCTTCGGAACATTAAACATCCAGGTATAACCAAAGCATTTATTCTTATTATTATTGTTATTTTATCTAATAACCGTGTTAATCCATTTGACAATTTTCCCAATTATAACAATTAAATATAGGAAATTGTCAAATGGATTAACACGGTTATTAGATGAAATAACAATAATAATAAGAATAAATGCTTTGGTTATACCTGGATGTTTAATGTTCCGAAGAATAGACTGCAGTGATTAGCACGTGAAGGTTCCATGGTGGGAATCCCATCACGTGGTTAATCCCCAGAGCGAAGCTATTGACATCTGGTTTCTTCGGACGATGCAGTCAGACTCCCCTATTTGTACCAGCAGTGCTGCTGATGTCATCGTCATAACAAGGGAGGCGACTCTTGCTACAAGATCATCATGGCACCTGGCCTTTGGCTGCCCTCTGGTTCTTCTCCACTGCCTTGGTGTCCACTCTATCACTTTAATAGTCCACAGGTTCTCTCTGAAACAAGAGACGTGGCCATCCCATCTATGTTTGCTTTTCTTGGTGGTCTTGATTATGTCATTCATGCCATCTGCTGTCGAATCCAGGTGTTACTCTTCCTGTCATGTAAAGTGATGCCGAGCATGATTCGCTCCATTTTATGCTGAGCCACTGCAATAATCTCTACAGTGGTGGTGTTGAGTGCCCACATCTCACCTCCATATCTCATCACCAGCAGAACATATTCATTAAACAGCTTTCTTTTGGTTTTCATTGTTAACTTGAGACTCTAATGATGTTATAAACTATACCAAAAGCTACCCAGTCAAGCACAATCCATCATTTGACCTCCAGAAGTAGGGCAACATTTCTTGCAAATTTCTTTCTGAGATATACATAACTTCCTTGATGGTCTTTCCATCCATTATATCTGGTGATGGTTTAGCGTGGCTGTTAAACATGATGGATGTTAAAGCCTACTGGATGGCTCACAGTGTGGATAGCATTGAGCTTCTTCTCTAGTTCCTGTGGTCTATGGTCTATTAGGATGGTGTCATCTGCAAAGTCTAGGTGGCATGGGAGTTCACCATCTATGTTGACACCCTTGTTCTCCCAGTTAACTTTGTTGATGATAGCATCTTGTAAACACTAAGTAAACATTCTCGGGTAAATGCTGTCTCTTTGTCTTGCTCCTCTTTCTAACTTGAGCTTGTTGTTGTCTTGGTGTAATATGGGAGTGGATATAGTGCCATTGTAAAGATCCTTTAGCAGTAAGATGTAAGCAAGGTCCACTCCTTGGTTCTTCAGTGCTGTGAATAGTGGGGTGAACTCAATGGAGTCAAATGCCTTTTCATCGTCAACAAAGGCAAAGCAGAGATCACAGTATATATAATTGTACCCAAGCTTACCACTCCCTATGATCCAGCTAGAGCATCATGATATATATTATTGTAGACTGTAAAAGTTTATACCAAGAAGATATCTGGATGAAGTTATTGTGGTGATAAAAGAACACATTGTGAGGGAGACATATATAGATAAAGAATCAAAAGCTAAAGTCTGTGGTATTAAATTCAATAAACAATTGGAAACAATTGAAACTACCATTCTAGTCAATGCTTGGTGGAAAATATCCCTCTTCAATGTGGAAGTAGAATATGATTTTGAAGGATTGAAGGAAACTAAAGATTCTCATTGTATATTTTAGAATAAGGCAGCAAATTGGTAGAGTCATTTGAACATTAGTTAAAATGTTTCATGGAATTTGTTTTGGTTCTCTACCCTCTGAGTTCAAATCCTGTTGAGGCCAACTTTGCCTTTCATCCTTTCGTGGTCACTAAAGTACCAGTCCGATACTGGTGTTGGATCTTCCTCTTTCTCACTCCTTACTCTCTTTGTAAAAAATCGGGTGTGTACATTCATGGAGAGGAGTGGGCTACCAGATGTAAATGCCCAGAACATCACTACAGTGCCCTTATGATTCAATTGGGAGTTATGCATCCAGTGATGGATGGTTAATTGAGAGAGCAAGTGAAAGATATTACAGAAGCTGGCTAGAAGATACACAGGTTAATTTTGGACAGTAAATTTTAACAGAAGAAATAGCGAATGAAGTTTTCATATTTTATAAATTGTCTCTATAAATTATGTATATTTTACAGGACCCATTGGATTATACTATTGAAGTACACTCCAGCTCAGAGACGGTTATAGATGGGGAAAATGTACTTAAAAGCACGGAAGATCTACTTCCTGAAGTAAGTAGAAAATTTGTTTAATTATCTGACTTATAACACTGGTTATTTTTTTATTATTAGACTTATAACAACTCTGGTTATTTTTTTATTATTCTGTTGCTTCTGGTTAAATTTATAACATACTTAACAACCAGCTTACAGCATAGCGTTTTGTAGCCTCTTACTAGCACTACACCATATCCTTAGCTAGTTGGGAGTTCCTTAGGTACTCTGAATTTATATTTTTATTTTTATATTTTAATACAAGATCTACAATCTTATGACCTGGATATTGAAGTAATTTCAGATAAGAATCAAAGCCAAAAATTACATCAGGGGAAAAAAAAAAGAAAAGAGTAAATTCCATGTTTTTTTAATGTCTTTATCTATAATACAGTCTTTGGCTTGGCAGTATTACAGGGAAACATTACCTGCTCAAGAAGACAAGCTCTATAGGCATGGAAGTACCAACAGCCGAACCTATCCCAAATCATGCTATCGTCCAGTGTTTACATTGCAGAATTGTGGGCTTGTGCCAAACAGCTATTATCATATGTACGTTGCATATGGATGTCATATGAATCTATAATGAAAATTGGACTGTCTCCTTCCCTAAGCAAGGAAGGGTGGCAAGTTTTTTCTCTGTATAGGGGCTATGGTAAAAAAATAAAGTTGTGTGGGGGACATGAGTTGGGTGGGATTTTTCCAACCTACTAAAGTTGGCGCCAAAAGAATGGAACTTCTGGTCCGAAACATTTTGAATAAAGGATTCTTTTACCTGTATTTCTGGAAGGCAGTAAGCTATTAATTCTAAAATGTTGAGCTACCACATAAATGCTCTTTCATGAAGAGTGGAATTAATCTTACGCAAGGGAGAGTATTCCGTCTGCAAAAGATATGATTTATCTCCCTTACGTTGATTTCTTATCAGAGTGTGTGTGTGTGTGCATAATTAGAAAATAAAGACCTAAAACGTTTCTGATTAAGAAAATATGTTGTGATATGCATGCTGTTTCACAATACATTAAATGACATAAATGAAATAAAGTGAATTAAACCGAAAATCGAATTATATTCGACAAAAGTCATCGAAGGCTGGCTCTGGGAATAAAAGCTGAAATTGTTAATTCTATCTCATTGTATTAATGAGCATTTATTTTTAGATTTTAAAAAGGATTTAAAAAAAAGCCAAATACACCCCAGTTGTATTTTAACGCAATGCAAACCTTACTCTAACATATCCAGTCCGTTTTTTTTCTTTTTATTGTTATTATTGTTCTTTGTAGGTTGTTCAATAACCTAGGGGGCCTCTGAAGATCTTCTAAAAATGAAGTCTTGTTCAATGAAAATGTTTATTAACAAAACGTTGTTTTATTTAGTCTGTTTGTTATGCAGACCTATTGTAACCATTACAGTTATCATACAATTCTTCTCCTTAAGGAGGTGCATGTTATTCCTAAGACTGACTAGGCTGAAGGCTTTGGGCTCACAATGCTATGGTGCAGTGAAAATTGAATTGCCAGAGGGAGTCCAAAAGGCTCGAAAGTCTAGGGTCCATGCCATGGGTTAATATTGTCTAGTCTTTGAGTCAAAAATCACCATTTTATATAAATTATAACTTATATCATAAATACATGCACACACACACACACACACTACCACTATTCCCCCACACATACACACAACCACCACCACCACCTCAGACATATATGCCCCATATACCCACACATATCACCACCACCACCACCTAGGACAGTAGTTCTTAACCTATTTTGCTCTGTACTCCCATTGTGACACCTCAAACAATTTTTATTTCTGCCCCATCTCTCATCAATATAAAACCATGTTAGGTGTTAAAAAGATAAAACACAATAAACCTTTAAAAGGACACATCTCAATATGGCTAAACAATTATTGGACATACACACACACTTTGTACATTATTCTATGTACTATACATACACCTTTGATGAGTTACAGTGCACCTGATCACTGTACATTATTATTATTATTATTATTATTATTATTATATATAAACTCACATTGCATATTATGATACATACTATGTCTTATATCATAAGATATAAGCTAACATTGTACATCATATGATAAAAACTAAAAGTTATATCATAAAATACAAACTGACATTGTATATCTTATGATATAAACTAAAAGTTATATCATAAAATAGAAGCTAACATTGTACATCATATGATCTAAACCAGGGGCATGCAACAGGCGGGTCGCGGGCCACAATCCAGCCCGCCAGACCAGTCAGAGTGGGCCACGATGACCGTTTTTAATTTTTACCTTGTAGGCTTATTTAGAATTTTTTTCGTAACCGTTATACAATTTTCTGTTAGTTGACCTATACTAAAGAGCTTCACTGATAGGGTTATATGTGTTATAATTTCCCAGTTTCATGTTATGGAAAGAAGTTGTTGTGTATCTTTGGAATAGTGCTTAATAAATATTAATGGCCCTAATATTTGGTCCAATGTTCAAAAGTAACCCAATAATGAAATATGTTGCACACCCCTGATCTAAGCTATAACTTATATCAATATCATGTACAATGTTACACTTCCCTAATTTTCATTATTGAAGTTGTGCATTTTATTGAATTTTGTGAAGCTAATTCTCATTTATCAATTTATATTTCTGTATTTTATAGGAAATGAAAGAGGATATCGATGAGGAATTCCTCTCTGATGAAAAGGAAGAACAAACAGTTTATGATGACAGCACATTTGATTCTATGGAGAGAGAGTTTCAGGAAGTAAGCACTAATTTTACTTTGAATTATCAGATTCATAACTTTAATAAGCAGTCCTTCTGGCAAAATGTATAGCATGCCTGATAATCAGCTTACAAAGTGGCAGTTTGAAGTCTGCCACCAGTATTATACTGTGTTTATGGCTAGTCCATATGGCTGATAAATAGCTGCAGAGTGTTACATTTGACACACTTTAATCCTTTGTAGATGGGAAACATAAAATTGTTTATCTTGCCTCTCGTGCCCTAAACATTGTTCTTATCTAGTGGCATAATCCACAAAACCTACTCACCCAAACTCTGGACTGAAATTTCTGGGTCTTGTAATAGCTCATCAAAATAAGTCAAATTGTTACCGTAGCCTTCCAAGAAAGAAGCCCTATACTAATCCCCTTTCACTTACCTTATGTCACTCCTTTTGCCACTTCCAGCATGCCTCTCATAACCCCACACCCTTATAGCACTGCTAAGCTGTCATATCAAATTTGATAACAGTCAAAAGCACTATACAGACGATGTCATCGTCAGCACCACTTCATGTCTGTTTTCCATGCTGGGATGGGTTGGATGGGTTGTCACAGTCCAAGACAAGATGGGTCAGATATCCATATCTTCCATATTTTGGCATGGTTTCTACAGCTGAATATTCTTCCAAACACCAACGACTTTATAGGATGTACTGGGTGCATTTTATTATGGCACCACCACTCACACTTTACAGAATGTCAAGTATTTTATCGTGATACCAGTACCACCATTTTGCAAAGTGTACTAGCATCAGCATTAAAGAGATTATTAGGTACTCAGCAAAACTGAAGAGTCCTCGCTATTTCATACTGTCTCATTAACCCTTCTACAGAATGCACTGGGGGTAATTTATCAAAGCACCAGTATTAGAGAGATTGTCATGTACTCTGCAAGATTGATGAGTCCTCTCTACTGTATATTGTCTCTGTTCAATTTCCTGCCACTTTACAGAGTGTACTGGGTGTAAAATGTAATGCTCTACTATTGTTTTTGACAATTAACTTATAGTGTCTTTCAGCCTAAGCTTCAAAAGGCAAATTCTCCCTCCTAATGGTATAGAGTTAATAACACATTCTGACAGCCAGGCACTTGTGAGTATCCCCAGGCCTGCCTGTGCAGTCATTTCTGGTGCCACACCTGATTAGTGGAGTTTCCATTCTCCATCAAAATCTATAGTATCAGAGCCAGGCAACTTTGTTGAGGAAACTCCGACTATATCTAGCCAGTAACATCTTGCCTCCTCCACTAGTTCCTGCTCCTTACCTGTAAGGGTTGTTATGTTTCAGGTTCCAGTTGCCATGGTTTGCTGCTTTCCAAACCCTCTTTGGGCTCTTGGGATATGCAATCTTTGTGCGTCCATTCCATGCCTCCCAAGACAGGTCACAGCCCCATCACCATTTTTTATGGCATAAAATAGAGACTGCAATATAGTTTTTGGACAGCTAATTCTCCTGAGGCTTGAACATGTATCTTGTTAACCCATGTGAAGGATGATGCGGTATGATTCTTTTTCTTACCTCTCACCATGCTGCAGTTTTGGTGGTCTTATTCATACCTGTCACTAATCTGGTACTGTCTCAAACCTGCTGTGAGTGGTGTAAGTTTATGCACTAAACAAGGAGTCTGAATACAGATCCTTCTTTGATGAAGTCACTGCAGAGTTAGATGTAATTAAGACTGAGTTATATATCCTAATGGGAGACTTCAATGCACATGTTGGCACTGACCTCCTGACATAGAAAGAAATGATTGGAAGGAATGGTGATCCTGATCTAAATACAAATGAAGAGGCCTTACTAGACTTCTGTTCTAGTAATGGACTCTATATTATGAATACTCTCTGCCAGCACATTCATAAATATACATGGTATATGGGGAATCAGGGACAGAGATTAATAATTGATTTTGTCATTATCTCTGATCTCTTTGATTCGCTGCTGCAGGTTCATGTTAAGAGAAGGGCTGAGCTGTCAACTGATCACCATCTAGTTAACTTCAACTTGAAACTGTCTAAAGTCAAGGAAGCCCACAAAACTGGCAGGTCCAGGTCGACCTATAGGATAAAGTGGGAAGCATTGTTGGATAAGGAAGTCAGGACCAGGTATGCAGATAATATTGCATCCAAATTCAGAGAACTCACTGTGCAAACTGAGGACATTGAAATGGACTGATTATTATTCAGCTCAGCAGTTCCTGCTTCAGGTGGGTGAAAGAGGCTTGGTGAGGTGCCAGATAGCAGGAGGACCCCTTGGTTCAATCAAAAGATCAAAGATACCATCCAAGCAAAGAAGGAAGCCTACAAAGCTTGGCTTGGAAATAAGTTCTCCTTCATACATTGGCAATACAAGCAGGGATGAAGAATCACAGCAGAAAATAAAGGCATCCAAAATAAGCAGAAAATAAAGGCATCCAAAATTAAGACATGAGAAAACTTTAGGGTTAAACTGGAATCTGACTTCAAATCAGCAAATAAAGTGTTCTGGCAGACTATCTGCTGACTTTGTAATAAGAAGTCTTCCTCCACACCTGCTATCAGGAATGCATCTGGGTTCCAGAGAGGTGCATCCTCATGAGGTGAAAAGAATACTTTGCTGATCTCCTAAACCTGATCACAACAGCATCTTCTGATGTACATGAGGTACATCTGGGAGTGATGAGTAATCTCTCAGATGCTGAGATCACAAGAGCAATTAAAGAGCTCAAATGTGGCAAGGCCACTGAGGAGGAGGAAATTCGGCCCAAGATGTTAAAAGCCTTAAATAGAGAAGGTATTCTCTAGCTGACTCATGTGTGGTGAGTGGCTTTGATCTCTGGAAAGTACCTAAGCAATGGCAATCGGGAGTGATAGTCCCAATTTTCAAAAAAGGAGACAAGGAAGATTGCTCCAATTGTAGAGGGAATCTCCTTGTTAAGCCTCCCCAGTAAAGTCTATGCTAAGTCTCTGGCAAGTGATGTAAGGAGATTGCCAAGTCCAAGCTAGCTGATGAACAGTGTGGTTTTAGCCATGGATGCAGCACAGCTGACCAAATATTCACACTGTGGTAGATTTTTGAGAAACCATGGGAGTACTGCCAACAGGTGTATTCTTGCTTTGTAGACCTTGAAAAGGCATGTGATTACATTCCATGGGAGTACTACTGTGGAAGGGTCTGCAGGAATATGGGATCGATGGTCAGCTTTTTGTTGCCCTGATGCCTCTATGTGAAAGTCTGAGTATTTGTGTTTGCTAAATCAAAACCATTCAATATGGGAGTCAGACTCTGCCAAGGGTGCATGCTGTTACCTCTCCTGTTCATGTAATCCCGCCTATCTATCTATCTATCTATCTATCTATCTATCTATCTATCTATCTATCTATCTATCTATCTCGAAGAAGATATACGTGTTTTTGTTTTGCTCCTGCATTTTGTTGGAATTTATTACGAGAAGCGGTAGGTTTGTTTAAGCTACTTGTTATTTGTTGTGTTTAACCCCTCGCCTGGGACTGCAGACGTTGGGTAAAATAAATTTCCCCCCTTTTTTGGGGCGAAATTTGATAGTTATAAGTTATCGATAAAAAGTCGTTTAGTGACAATGGACGCCATTAACACGACGCATGCCAAGCTCCCCAAGGAAAGTGATAGAGAGAAGGTAGCAGCACAACGCTGTAAGCCTTCCCTCCTCACTCCCACAAAAGACACCACGGAATCAAAAGAAAAAAATTGTGGAAATGGGTGAAAACCCCAAAAGTAACAATTACACAAACAAGAACAACAATGACAATAACAACACAACCAACAACAGCAATAATGACAACACCAACAAAGGAAAAAAGCAAGCCAACACGAATAACAACAACAACAATGATAACAACACGAAAGAAAATGGACCCACAGATGCAGTCGCCTTTGCACAGGCGGTTCAAGAAACGCAGACATACAAGGCACTGGACATCTCGAATGCCAAGAAATTGCTGAAAGAAGCAAGGAATTGTGTAAGTTTCGGGGAAGGTGGGGAATTCACAATTACCTCCCTCGAAGAAATTAGAAGGGACACAATCCTCAGGACCGTAATTTTTAGGACAGTTTCGAACGCGACTAGGAAACTGGCTCAATTGTCCCAAAGCGAAATTGAGCTGGTCCTAAGTAGTGCCTGGAAGGATATCGCTTTCATACAGAAAGGGAAACTGTATGGAAGCATATCTGTTTTAATGCAAGATGAATTGCCGGCACGGAAATATTCTGTGTCGCCAATTGTATCCAAAGCATACACCTTTTTCCCCACATATTTGGGGAAAAGAACTCAAAAGATAAGAATCTCGGGCATCAGGCCAAATGCGAGCATTTGGTGGGTGCTAACGAGATTCTTAGAAGATGAGGACACAATCCTTTCGATAGGTGAATCCACCGGGGGTGTATTCGGCGGCAATAGCCTTGAAGTTCTGGTCCAAATGAGACTAGAACGGATAACAAGAATACCGCAGCGTGTGTCCCTGGATGAAGTCGCCTTCATAAACATTTCTGTTGAGGGCAGGCGGCCTTCATGCTACCACTGTTCAAGAAGTGGTCACCTGAGGGCTTCCTGTCCCCTTTTAAGTGCCCCCCCCCCCCAAAAAAAAGAGACACTTCTGCCCACCCCACACACAACAACACAACCACCACCACCACCACAACAACCACAACAACGCGAAAAAATAACACTGTCCCACCCAACCCCTCCCCACCTAAAACAAATACAAAAGCAACCACAACAAAACCCCAAAATATACCCCTCCCCAACAACACGGACGAGGACCCTTATTAACGTCACCCAGTGACGACGAAGGAGTACCCTTTCAACCTGTAAAAAGAAAGAAAAGAAGGCACCACATTAACAAATATGCAACAAACAACAACCACCAACACAAACAGAACAAACATCACAAACAAAAAAACCCACCCCTCCGAAAACATAACACATACTACAAAACGCAAACACACACAAGAACAACAAACAAAAGCAAACACAACACAACAAAAACAGTATACATACATCAACACAAACAACAAAACACTTGTGCAAACAATAGACAAAGACCCTTCGGTGGAAACCGAAGGGAAAATGTTCACCAACGTGGCGACTAAACCGCATTTAAAAATGATTAGAGTCCCAAGGGACACCTACGCAATGCTCAAACAGAACTTTCCCGAGGACGTAGGGAACCCCTGTACTAGACCTAGCAACCGCATCCTCTTGAAATGTTTCCCCACCACCACCCCAGACACCCCTCCCCCACCAAACACCCCCATCCACCACACACTGATGTCCCCCACCACATCCCAAACCACCACCCCACCAAACAACCCCGCGTCACCCCCATGGAAATTGTGCAGCCTGGTCCCCAGGAGAAGGGCAGGTAGGTGTCTTTTCCTTTTTCTCCACTCTAAACTCTTCACCACCAACATGGCTGTTATAAAAGTTGGATGTTTAAATGTGCGCAGCCTGGGGATGTCCTGGAAGCAGGGCAAACTCTTAAATGACCTCAGGTCGCACAGAATGGATGTGATAGCTATTTGCGAGTCCAGGATCAGCAGCGAGTACCAACTGGCCCACATCTTCGACGACTTTGAGATCTATGCATCTTTCTGTCAGCCGGGGGGTGGGGTGTGGGCGGGGTGGTCGTTCTGCTGCGAAGACACCTGGGCCTCGCAACACGGAGGTACACCTGGACCTGGAGACGTCGGCAGTAGTGAAGGTGGAGCCTTCAGGCTGGTGGCAGCATATACCCCATCTGGGACACCGGCACCGGACTTCTTCCAACGCCTAGAGACTTTTCTGGGAACGTCTCGCTCCTTGCATTTAGTGGGGGACTAGAATGGTATCCTGGATGCACGTTGGGACTATGTAGGTGCATGTCCCGATAGAGGGGGGGGGGGATGTAACAGCCTCAAACGGTTAATCGGCCGATTTGATTTGGCCGATAGATATCGACTAAATTTTCCGACTGTGCCACTGTGGATGTGGACTAATCGCAGCGGAACATCTAGATCATACCTAGATAGGTTCCTAGTTAGAAAAAAGGATATTAAGCTGTCCACAAATGTTCATGGTTGACTATTCGGATCACAAGTTGGTGACCAGAGTGGTCAACCTTGATAGAACCCATAGACAAGGACCCGGTTACTGGAAGCTAAACTTGTCCTTACCGACAAACAAAGCTTACAGTAAGCGGATTAGCACTCTAGTTAAGCAGCAGGTAATGGGGGCAATTGTCAACAGCAGGTGGTGGGGCTCTCTCAAGAGAGCAATTAGAATAGAATCGATAGGTTTTAGTCAGAAATTAGCATTAGATAGGAATAGAACTGAAAGGGAATTGATAGATAGAGTAGAAGAGGTGATTAGGAATGGCAACGTTGCCGGCGTGCTGGCGTCAAGAACGGCCCTAGACCAGTTCTTTGACGTGAAGCACGAGGGCTGCGTTATCAAGAGTAAAATACGTGCTCTGGGTAACAAGGGAGCTAAAGCTGTTAGCTGGGCCCGAGTGACAGAGGAAAAAAGTGGAAACAAGTCCACGATTCGGTCTTTGAAGGACCAGAATGGACGCGTGATCCTTGAACCTGAGCGGATTGCGCGGCCTTTCAACAGCGCTTTGCATGATTGTTCGGGAGTGGCGGTGGGCCTGGTGAGGCTATGGATTTTGGTCCATACCTCGACGGTCTGCCACGGCTCTTGGAGGGGAAGGCGAAGGCCTGCGAAAGGCCGATTTCAGCCACTGAGATAGGGGAAGCGCTGAGCCAATGCGGAAAATGCAAATCTCCCAGTCTCGATGGTCTACCATACAAACTTTATGTAGCGGACTTATTCTCCGATCTCCTCCAGGCGTTCTACTGCAACTGGCAACAGAACGGGAGAATTCCCAGTTCTGTGACCAAGAGCGTAGTCACACTGGCGAGGAAGGACGAGAACAAGGGGGATGACATAGATAACTTCAGGCCCATAACTCTGCTAAACACAGAGTTAAAGATTTTGGCCAAGGTGTTAGCGAAGAGGTTGGCGCTTGTCGTCGGGAACCTGGTGGGAGAAGCGCAGACATGCGCAATCCCGCCCAGGTCCATACACGACAACCTCCACCTCATGCGATACATTGTAGAGAGGGTAGGGAACGAACCCGGCTTTGGTGGGGCACTGATCAACTTGGATCAATCTAAGGCGTTCGATAGGGTCAACCATCAGCACCTGGATGCGGTGCTTGCGGCGGCAGGCTTCGGACCCGTTTTCAGGGGCTGGAATACTGCAATGCACAGCAGTAACACCTGCTTGAGGGTCAAGGTGAATGGCTACCTCTCGGAGCCGTTCCAAATCGCGCGATCCATCCAACAGGGATGCCCTCTCTCCTCCCTTCTGAATGTGCTGGCTCTTGAGCCACTACTGTGGAAGTTGGAGCTTTTGCAGGGAATCCCCTTGGAACTGGGATTGCGGAAAGCGGTGTCGGCCTACGCCGATGACGTGACAGTAATGGTGTCGAGCACCTCGGAAGTTGGGCAGATCGGCACCTTACTGGAGGAATACGAAAGGTTTACAGGAGCCAAGCTGAACCGGGACAAGTCCGTCAGTTTGCAACTCGGAACGTGGAGAGGCAAACCGACGTCCTCTGATGGCGTCGTCGGACACTGGACGGAGAGACCGGTGAAGCTGCTTGGGGTCTGGTTTGCACCGGACCTCCAGGTGGAGAAAAACTGGGATGAGGTAACGGGCAGGGTGTTTGCACTCAGCCAGAAGTGGGCCGAGTGCAAACTATCCCTGAAAGGTCGAACGGAGGTGGCGAACACTTATATAGCGTCTGTCATCTACTACCGCTTGACCGTCGTGCCTTGCCCAGCGAAAACGCTCACCAAAATGGAGCACGTGCTCTTCCGATTCCTTTGGAAGAAGCGGGCCTCTTTGGTGAGAAGATCCATCTGCTGTCAACACCCTTCGAACGGAGGGCTGACGATGCGTAGACACACGTTAAGGCTACGGCACCTCAAGGTATTCCTCACCAGTCAGCCGGTGTGGGCCCCTTTTGAGGCGAGCCTTTCTGAGACTCGTCTCACTCACCGAGCTGCAATCCTGGGTCAAGCAAAGACCGAGAAAAATGGGCAACTGGCACATTGAATGTGCCCAGGCGCTCACAGCCCTCTGGCAAGCGGATCCGGCAATCAGTGGAGAGTCAACCTCAACATTCTATAGAGGGTTGGTGCGCACTAAGACGCTCTCGGAGAGGCTCTGGGCATGGAGGAAGATGAGCTAGCCAGTCTGTTCGGTAGGACGTTTGGCCCGGGACCGATGGACAACTTCCAAAAGTCCCTGGCTTGGCAGTGCTACCGAGGAGCTCTACCCGTTCGGGACACGCTCTACAGACATGGGCGTCCGGGTAGGGACCCCTTGAAGAAGATCTGTCCGAGATGCATGCGTGACGAGGAAACCGTCGCGCACGCATTTGTACACTGCCCAGGCGTTGCTGACCTGTGGGGCTATGTGGAACGACTACTGTCGTGGGTGGGACCAATCCGGTTGACCACCGAGTACATTGTCACGATCAAACCGCCCCCTCCCTTCAAAAACGAAGGAGAGGCGATTTTCCTCTGTGTGATAGCTATTGCGAAAGAGGTTGTATGGTGGACGAGGTTGAAAGGGCTGAGGTCAGACATTTTTCTCTCCGGCCAACAACTGGTCCTTTTTTTCAAGTACCACTTTGGAAGAAGAATCAGGATGGAGAAAGAGGTGCTGTACCCCAGCAAGTTTTATGAAAGGTGGGTGAAAATGGCGAGAATGGCCTGAGTGAATGGGCCTTCTCTCTATATCAGCCTGTAGGTGAGAGAGGAGAAGAAAGAGGAGAGGAAGGGAGCACCCGCTCTTTGTGCTCCTGAGGAGGAGGGTTGCACATTTTTTTAGGGGGTGTGTGCGACCCACGTCAACGCCCCCTCCCTATTGAGGACTTCGATTGTTGAATTTTATTTGTTATATTTTTACACATCCTTTGAAATGTATGTAAACCCCCCCCCCCCCTTGTATTTGTCCCAATCTTTGATGCCCTGGTGGCAAATAAATAGAAAGTTATCTATCTATCTATCTAACTATCTCTCTCCCCCTCTCTTACTCTCTCTCTCTCTCTCTCTCTCTTACTCTCTCTCTTTCTCCCTCTCTCACCCTCTCTCTCTCTATATATATATATATTGAGAGGATAACAAGGACGATTGGTTACTCCTTCATGACATTTATTGGTATGTGTCTGTCGGAAAGGTGCGAAACGTGTCCTCCGCTGTTTGTTGTTTTGAATATCTGAGGTATTCAGCAGAGCGCGCGTGCGCGTGAAATGGGGTCGGTCAGGCAGAGGTCAGCGGCTGAAGTAGTTCTTTCAACTGTGGGAGTGGGGTGGCGCTAGCTGTCAGTCCATTCTCTGCCTGTTTGGTGAATGTTACTGTGTGTGTGTGTGTGCGTGTGTTGTTGTCTCGCTTGAGTGTGTGTGTGTGTGCGTGTGTTGTTGCCTTGTTCCTCTGTATTGGCAGTGTAGTATGTCCGTATGGTGGAATGCTACTGTGTGTGTGTGTGCATGTGTTGCTGTCTCGTTTGTGTGTGTGTGTGTGTGCGTGTATTGCTGCATCGTTTGTTAACTTAAACCAACCACCTCATTTCGCTTCTCTCGGATTGGTTTAATTGTGGCTCTAGGCGTTTGATCCAAAGTGCTTCCTTGATACGTAACGTGCCAACGTTTCTTTCTGTCACTAGAATTGTGACAATGGGCCCTCCGTCTTTGTTTCTGCATTTGTCTATGTGTTTCCGGAAAGACGAGGCCCTGGTGTTAGTGTGTTCCTTGATCCGGATGTGCAATATAGTATTGGTTGCACTTGTTACATTCTATCTTATACACGACGTATGTGCGTAGGCAACAGTTCGCACGGCGCATCGGGCAGTCTCTGAGGGACCACGCATCAGTTGATTTCCCGGGTTTCCTGGAGAGGCATCTTCGCAGGGAGGGGCCCGAGTGGGCCAGGTGGATGTCGATCCCTCCCTCCGTATAGCCTTGCGGATGGCGTTGGTGGTATTCTCGCCCAGGTGTGGCATTTTAAGGAAGCACTTGCCTTGGGTGCCTCTCTGTCTCTTGTGTCTGGTGTCTCCTACTCTGTCTGTGAGCGAGGTAGGGTACCCGTTCGTCTCCAGCACCTCGAGGAATCGCTTGGTATGAGTGACACCACTCGCGGGATCGCTGCATCTGTTTTTGATTCGCGCGATCTCGTTCGTGATGTATCCTCTTTTGGCACTGTTAGGGAGGGCGGACTTGTAGTGGACGAACAGGTCCCTGCAGGCTGCCTTTCGGTAGAAGTTGCAGTGGATCCCTCCCTGTTCCGTGATGTTGATTCGGAAGTCGAGGAGGGCAAGTCTCTTATTACTATATATATATATATATAGTAATATGAGACTGATCAGGGGAATGGACTACTTCTTGAACTGACTATTACAAGTAAAAAATTCTCGGGAGGGAACAATTATCACATGGTATAGCGGCCACAGTCGAGACTTTGGAGAAAAAATAGCTATATTTTGTCTATTTTTTCTTCACATTTGTAATGATACATAGGCAGCAACTACAGAGGATATGTGATGGCTGGAGAGAAATGAAGCAAGCATGCTCCGTTGGATGTGCAAATTCAATGTGCGTGAACGACTAAG